>LPNX010661072.1:62805-220242 GCA_001517045.1 Pseudotsuga menziesii
GTACTTTTTGGAAGATGAGACGAAGACCCTGGGTACTTGTTAAGCACTCATAGCTTCCCCCCCAGGTGGCGATGGAGACATCAGCTTATGATCCAGGAAATGTTCTTAGAAAAAGGTTTAGTACCTTGAGATCTGTATGCCTTAATGACATATTTTATCGCTTTTGACATAGGTTCACATCATTGGCCTTTGATTGAAATATTCCACCGGGTGTTCGACATAAAAACATCTNAGATAGCTGAAAAGGGCTTTGAAAGGACAAATCCTGTATTTTGACCTCTACGGCTTCAATCTCTTTCTCAATGTGTGCAGCAAATTCCTTTAAAAAGATGACTTTAAATTCTGAGTTACATGAGGTTGACTTTAGATAATAAGACAAAATGGAAGAAAAACGTTCCTCTTGTTCCTCATTAGTGTACATATCACTCCATTCCTTAAAATCTTTAATGGAAAGAGAATCTGCCCTAGACTTTGTATTTCCCATCCATCTCTTTAGAAATATAAGCCAAAAACTTGGTAATGATCTAATTGACCCAACAGGCAAATTTTCAACCCAACTTTTACACTTACCCTGTAATGAATCATAGAATAATCTAATGAAGACATCTTCATGTTTAACTCTGAGTAACTCTGCAAAGTCACGAAAATTAGTTATGTGGTCCACAGCTAAACGCAGATCTTCTCCATTGAATTTAGGACCATTGCTCAATAAATATTCATCCGAAGGAAGACGATTTGGAAAACCGAGAAGTTCTGGAAAATCAAGACATGCATACCTTGAAACAATAGAAGCCGGATCAGCAGTCCTCATCATTCAAATGAAATCATCATCATCTGGATTCTTCAAACATGGAGTCNGTACTTTGTGGAAGATGAGACGAAGACCCTGGGTACTTGTTAAGCACTCATAGCTTCCCCCCTAGGTGGCGATGGAGTATATTGTATGAATTACCAGCATGGATCCACATTTGCATGGTCGTGGCTAAGCTCAAATTTGCGTCTATATGACATAGATCTACATTGTATGTCTGGTAGCTATGTCCAAGTTTGAGTCCTCTATCACATGGATCTATGATGTATTCTAGTAGCCATGTTTGTTTATCTCTCCCATGGATCTACCTTGTATTGGTCCGCAGCCATGGTGAAGAGACATTTGCTCATGAGTCAAAAGTATTGATGTATTGAAGATGTCTAGTTGATGTTGATCTCCAATCAAGCTGATTCTTACTTCAAAGTGATAAATTTCTCTATCAAAGCTCTCATCTATCGTATCCCTCTAACCTCATGCTTTGGGGTGCATTCTGTTACACCCAAATCTCATCACCCACATGTGATAAGATCCCAAACATCCATGTTTTCCCTCATTCCCAAATATTGAAGTGAAAACCTTTCTCCAGATGTCAAACTAGCATATAAAAACCAAGCACTGCTTCTACCCTTAAGCTTAGGAGTGGTACCCTCTTCAGCACCTCATGAGTAGTCTTGAATATAGGTGGTGGAACCACCTTTAATATATGTTTGAAGAGAGTTTCTTCCATAGCACTTATCTGTCATCAAGGAGTAGGAGCGGTGCCCTTGGTAAAATGTGAAAAAGAGAGACTTCACAAAGCTTCTAGAACAAAAGCTTCATGGAAGGCCTTATCCCTATTCACCTAGGTCAGTTGAGATCGAGATCCATGCTTTGGGGATCTCCTATCCACCTCACCCACCAAAACCTAAACCATCTCTATCCATTTGAGGCCTATAAAAATAGGCTCATACCCCATGGTTGAGGGAGGATAGCAAAGTCATGCTGCCATTTTGACATTCTAGCCTGATCCATTAGAGTCAGCATAGAGGAGAAAGTTGGATCTATTGGGGATAAGACATCGGTTTTATGGAGGAGTGCATCAACACTAAGGCATAGGTTGTAAACTCTTTCATTATTTATCAATGAAAATTTGGTTCCTTTCCTATATACTTGTTATGTGTAATCTTGCATGTTTATTATTGGATTCCTTAGTCACTAATATAGATCTATAGATAATGTTCTGGTACTTTTGATCTTTTGTGATTGATGTGTTTTTGCAGGTATCTTCTTGGAGATATTTCACCATAGGTGAAGAGCCACACCAATCCATAAAAGGTTGTATTCCAGGTGTCTGTAGTATCTAGGAGAAGTCTTCCAACCTTGTTGTGAATTATTTGTTCTGAATCTGAACCATTCAGACCAGAGGAATAACTTCTATCCATAGAAGGTGGAAATTCCTGACAACATGCCTGATAGGCAACTTCATTCTCCTACAGCTGTATTTCGGTTGGGGATTCCTACTGGATCTCATAGACTTTGCTTAAGCTTAGTTTGGAGAAGTATATGTGCATGCTCTTGAACTCATGCATATTTGTATCAAACTTAGCCATTCCTGTTTCCATTACCTGTGCCTAGATTTTCACCTTGATCGGTGGCACCAGCTCGGGCATGACTAATGGGACACTTGGATCCACGTCTTATGTTTCAACCTTCAAAGTGGATTTGAAGTCATTAATGGCCTCTCTAATCTGATTAAGGTGCTGTGACACCTAATCAGTGACACTTGTCTACTGCATCCTTAAAGTGGCGAGGTTGTCTCTTGTGACATCTGCGATAGCTTCTGCTATCACACGAACATCCTCCCGAGTCAAGGTATTTGTGTTATCTGTTTTGCTTGATTTCCTCTTCTTTCATGGGGGTTCTCGTCCTTGTTGTTGTGTTTGATGCTGGGTTGGGACGTTCTCCTGACTAGGCATGCGATCTGAATCATTATGATCAAAGCCACCCTTGCATGCATTATTATCTTCCTCGTCCCCATATTGCAACTGATTTTCTTGATCATCGCCTCCTTCGTTTTCTTGGCCATCAACTTGGTGCGCTGGTGGTTCCTCTTCGTTTTGTCCATAGGGCAGTGGCTCTGCTAGTGGGCTACGCCATTCATCCAAAAATTCCTTAATAATTTCTTCCACATCACCATTAGTGATTATGAACCCTGCGTTATGTGCTTGTTTTGTTGGGTCCTTCTTTGGCTCGAAAACCATATTATGCGCAGCGGCCTAAAAATTAATGAAGGCTGCATACCTGCGCACCGTCATAGCCTAGATTCAGTGAGATCGATGGAAAACATTATGCAGTGCCTCTGCATGTAAAAATAAATTGATGTTGTTATCCTTCTATCAGATCTTATCTTTCTTGTCTTCCCACAAGTTCTGGTACTTTTCCCCATGGCAAGGTAGTGGGATGTCCATTTGTTCGTAATCTGGAGGGTTGGACCACAGGGTGAATGAGATCAAGATGAGCATCCAGGGGTAGTGGAATTTGTAGTTAGGGTCCTCCTAGGCCTATGCGATGTCATATATTAGCTCATTCAACAAGAACCATGACCAGTTAAAAATACCACCTATGGCGCACAACTCTGCAAGCTCGACTATTCCTGCAGTACACTGAGTGGGCCTCATCTTGTGTAGAAACTTACAAGACAGGATCCTTGTGGTGAACCACACACTTCATATTTGATAGAGCCAATTAAGAATCACCTCTTTGCGCGCTGAAGGTTATACTTCTGCTTCATTTTGGTGGTGTCTTTATGGGCCAAGTATGGTGCAGGGTCATCTCCTTCCTTTGATAGACCTGTTATTGCAGCAATAAGATCGACATCGACCTAGTATGGCTAATTGAGCCATAGGAATCCTCCATGGAAACATACCAGAAGTTGTTTCATGTATCTGTTGACCTGTAGACTATGGCCAAAATGTGGCATAAATAGTATATTTATCAAACCTATGCAGTCAACACCCTTAACCCATTGCATTGGCCTTAACACCTATGGTCTAGTTGGGTCAGGATGATCTGAAACCATGTAGTCCACTCTTTTCAACCCTTCCTACTGTTAGGTGTCAAAGTCCTGGAACTTTAACTTGACGATCTTCAGCATTATCTCCACCAGTAGGGGAACGTTCTCAGGGATTCTTGGCGCTATCAGAATTGTCTTGGACTTCTTTGGAAGCTCCACTTTCTTAATGGGGGAATTTTTTATCATCATCCTTAGCATTGGGGCCTCTGCACGGTGGGGAGTCTTCCTCCATGAACTCTTCCTCCTGCGCATCTTCCTCAATGGGCGCTTTTCCAGTATTGCTCGGAACGGCCTTAGCCTTATGTTTCCTTTCCCTCTCAGGTTGGGATGACTGTCTAGGTGTGCTTTGTGCAATGTGTGTTGGCTCTCTAATTGGTTGCGCAGCTAAAATTGCAGCTGGAGGTCTCTAAATTGGGTTTGGGACAGGGGTTAAAACCAAAGGTTGGAATATTGACAAGGGTGGCCATAGTTCAAGGAGCGTTCGCTGGGGCAGGTTGATTCTTGGTTCTGTCCATCTGATCAGTATCCTGCTGGAAATCTAATTGTTGTACTTTTAGAGATTCTATTTCTTCTTCCTCAATTGGGAAACTGGGGATAATAGTTGCGTTGGATAAGTATCTCTCACTGGTGATCTCAATTACCATGGGTGTCGGCTTGGTTTGTGACAGGGGTTGGCTCTACAAATGGTTGGCTCTGGTTCTTTGAACTCTCTCTATGTGCGTAAAAGAATGCTTGATGGTAAAGCATTGTATTCATAAGCGCCCCAGCGCTCTGCACGCATCATGCAACTGAAGGTGGATGTCCAATCAATCACATGGGATTCTCGGCCGATGGGTTCCTTTCATTAACTCTGCTACTCGATCTGTGAGTCATACCTGTTAGCACAGTTATGGTAGTTATGTCGAGGACGAATGATGAGACCAAAAAGCAAACCACCATTCTCCTCGTATCTCTTTGAATTAATGACGCTTAGCTGTCATAACCGACTCAATTTTTTCATCAGATATTTCTTTTAAGTGTCGGATTCCTTCCAACTTGTCATTTATACTTTTTGTAGCACTCTCCACCTTTTTTTGCGCTTTGCACTAGTTCCAACGTAGATGTGCGACATAACAATTTTTATGTCTTTTGACCCTTCTCTCTTTTATTTATTTTTATTTTTTTTAGCACGGTTCTAGCCAAGAATGTTATGACTATCATAGTATGGTTTTAGGAGACTAACATTCACCATACCTACAACATACGTACTGTCTAGTTTTTGCTATTTTACTACACTTGCATCAGTGATATGCATGATCACATATGGCCCTTGCCAATGCGTCTTCAACTTGCCTAGATTTTTGAAATATTTGCTATCATATAGCAAAAAAATTCCTCCGTCTTTGAATGGATTAACCCTGATATGGAAATCATGCCATGATTTCTGTCACTGCTTCTTAACCATCTGATGAAATCCTGTGATGAAGCATTCCTCTTCCATTTGAATGAGCTATGAAAACCTCTGTTCAACAGCATCTCCATCAGTCATCTCCATCAGTTCATCAATTCTTAGACTTGGAACAATGTACTCCATGGGTACAATAGTCTCTTGTCCATATACCAATCTAAATTGGGTGTGGCATGTCAATTTCTTGCAAGTCATGTGATATGCCCATAATTTAGAAAAGACTTTCTGATCCCAGTCATATCGGTGCACGTTGCATACCTTGGTCAATGCATTCTCCAGAATCTTGTTGAAATATTCGACTGTTCCATTAGCTTGAGGATGATAGGGGGTCATCTTATTATGATGGATCTGAAATTCTACAGTCATTTTAGTAATTAATTTGATAAAAAAATTTGTACCTTGGTTACTTAGTAGTATCTTTGGACAGCCAAATCTGGTGACTATGTTTTCAAAAAAAAAAATTCTGCATTTGCAGCGGTACAATCTGTTAACACTCCATTTTTAACAGTCTATTTTGAGCCTGACAGAAGTTTGAAGAAGGCCCCATTCCTTTAAAACACTAGGTGAACACCATTCAGGTGGGTAGAGGCTCCTGCTCCATGATTTAGAACCGTCGGACAATGAAAAAAGAGCAACGATTGACTGTTGTTTTGGCCCAAGATGCGGGAGGATGATCAAAATCTGGATTTCGCGGGGTCCGTTAAAGCAAGGAAATAAATGAAAAGCCAAGATCAAACTTAAAGCCCAATCAATAGCCCAAAATAATTTCTTTGAGCAAATATGCTCGATGGAAGGAACTTTTCCAAATTTCAAAAAGGTTAAAGGTCGAAAACATTCGATGAAAGAGATGAGACCAGAGGAAGATCTACGGTCTCAGCCAGTTTCGCAAAATGGAATTTTGTGGATGTAACCACAATTTAAAATTGCGAAAGGTGGTCCCAGCCCCAAAAATCAATGGTCCTGATGAAGAAAAGAAGAGATATACGGTTGTGGTTCATTTCGTAATGCGAACTAGCAAGGTTAAAGATCAGAATTTCACACTGCAAAATGTAGTGGGGCCCACTCGAATCGATGGCTACATGGAGAGGTCAATCGCGATCGATGATCAATGTCCAGCCTTGGTATAAAACTATTCATTGAATTTAGAGAATAAATTTGGTAGCAGAAATGATGGAACGTGGATGGTGGGCATAAAAGATTCCTCAAATCTGAAGGATGAGAAGACTTCCCGGGTACAAGATTCACATCCAGTGCAGAGATGACAACGGAGGGGACGTTCATACATGTAATCAGCCTCTTGGTGGATGGATTGATACCCCCAAGCACCATATTTGATAAAATTGAGGCGAAGGTCATGTTGAATAACGCTACTTTCCTCGACTCCACATGGCCGGCACGTGGTTCACGTGGGGAAAAAAAGCAGTGGGAAAACAGGAGGCACAGGTTTTGAAATGGTGAATCAAACATCTACACGAATTTAAGAGAAGCCATGAAACCAAGTCCACTTAGTGCCACCATCACGGTGAGTGAAAGGGCAAGAAAGGTCAAATCCACAGTCCTTGAAACCAGCTTGGCAGCCGCACAGGAAGTGCTTAGAGTCCTATCCATTATTGGATAATATAATTGAACATCAAAAGAGAAGATCCCCAACCTGGTGTCACACAAGATAATGTCGCGTCAATCGATATTCAAGACTATAGCCATCTCTAGGCTGTTTTGGCTTGCCCTATAAAGCTCCGTCTTTTGAGGATTGTACAAACAGTGGAGCTAAATGTTGAACTACGAAGAGTGTTGAATCCATTCGAAGACAACCATGGTTGTGTGGTTTAATAAGTTAGTTCAACAAGGGGTATTGATGGTTGGTGAACATGAAATTATGTTCCTTCATTGTCCTGGTTATATATATTGGGAAGTCGCCAACCACTGGGGCACAGATGTTAAATACCGAGGGAGGTTCACTCGCTTCTACATATCCTGGGCCTTGGAATTGCTGTGCATGGGTTTTGACGTCCCATAAACCTCTCTCTAATGCTCCCATTCGTAGTCACAACTTCCAAAATCCTATATCACGGTGGTGGCAGGACTGTTGGAGAAAATGTTCACCCTGGGACCATGTAGGTCTGGAGCCTTCAGCACCGCCCCCAGAATGTCCACTTGACTACTTTGCCGTGGGTAAGTAGAAGGTCAAATGTAAACCCAGAAACATGGCCTCCAAGAAAACCCTCCTCATAGGAGGAAGAAAGCAGTCCAAGGATGATAAGCTTCTTAAGTCATTTATCATCACCAAATGTGTGACCACCTTTTTCCCAGCCTCGTCCTATAACAATGTTCCCAGATGAAAGAAGGGTCAGGAAAATGATCAGGCGGTGAGACTTGAGTCTTCTTGTCAGCCTTTGAGCGACACAGTCTAGAAGAAGCAAGTTGGTCAAAGAGACAGAAAGGTATATCCGAATTGGACTAAGTGGACAACGGACCGTCGACATGCAACATGGGGGATCGCTTTCACAGAGTGGGGAGGAAGAAAACTCTGTGCTGTCAGTATATGTTTTCACATGCTGTAATTCCATAATGCTTGTTTTTATTTGTAAAACATGGAGATAGTCCCACTCTTTATATTGTTAATGCATGATTGTGACTGGAAATAGTTTGTAGGTTTATTTCGAAGAATAGTCTCATCACTAGAATAGTATATATACACTCCAGAAAGAGGGAGAAAAGATTGATATTTGAAAGGTTAGGGAAAACCTTCAAGGGATGAGGCTCTCTGTTGTATATAAGATTTGATGCTTGTGTTATGAATAAAATTGCAGAGGAAGAGTTGTTTCTTAAACCAACGATTCATGTGTCATTGCTTCTTTCAATATGTATCTTCTTTACGTGAAATGTATATCTTGTTTCCATTCTAGTTTGTTGATTGCTTTCATGTTTGTAACTTAGTGTATAATAGTTTGGAATTCATACTTTCTATGCTCCGCCTATTTTTTCAAACATTTATCAAAGTTTCTTCTAAAGTTACGTGGAATTCATCTTGCTGGTGCTCCACATGATGGGTTGTTCTATCTTATTTTCTAAACTCCCACTAAATATCTCTTGATTGTGAGATCGACAGCTATCTTTCCTCTGTCTACAACCTCACGCCATTCTTTCCCTCTTGCAAATTTTCCTTACTCAGGTTTTTGACTCCATTGCCAATGGTCCCTTTCCCTGATAATCCCACCTACATCTCATGCCACACTACTCTGTCCCATTTTAGGAGTCTGGTCTTCTGACCTTCCCTGAGCGAATATCTTACGTGAAGTAAAGATCTGAAGACAAGCAAGAGATCCCTCTCTGGCTACGTAAGGCTGGAGGCACAGCCTAAAGTGGTTCTGTTGTTGCGCCAGGAGCGGGCCCTCCTCTCAACCTTGGGGCTCAATTACGGTGGTAACAAAATGCCACCGTTGTCGGGAATGAAATTAAAGATCCTCCCTGGGAAAAATGACATGGTTTTAGATTTGACTGTTGATGGTGAAGAATGATTAGACATCAAGAAGGTTGAGCACTTTTCACATGGTGACTCCACTCTTGAAGGGTTCAAACTTCAGCGACTCTGCTGGTGGTATGACCCAGAAATCAAACGATCAAAAAAAGACAAGCAGGCTCCGTCCAAAACGTGAACCTCTTGTAAATCTTAAAGAATGCATGGTGGAAGGTTAAGATGCTCGAGTCTACGTCTCTTCCAAGAATATTTGTTCTATCTTGTAAGTTTGTTCTTATCCTTCCCTAAATTTATCAGAACAATATTCTATGGTTCAACTCATTCTAAACAGAGCTATGAATATATTCCTGTTTATCCTTCTTTATGAACCAAAAGATTTGTGTCATCTTGCACTTTTGGTTTTGACCCAGATTTCTCTCCAGAGGCCCAAGACATCAAAGATCTCCCATGTGAAATTCATGAAACCTCGGTCGATAGCATAGCTATCACACCTAACTTGGTCTCTCCCATTTCTCCAAGCCAGTACAAACCACTACAACTGCCTCACATCCTCCATGAGTTTCCCGTGAAACATTACAAATACCTCCCCAAATTCAATGGAGAATCCAAAGACTTCACTATTGAGAAACATTTACAAGCCTTTGAACATTTCTATGACCTTTTTGAAATAGAACATGATGATGTCTGCATGAGGGATTTTTCCCAGTCCTTGCAAGGGGATGCTAAAGAATGGTTCAGGCACTTGTAGCCTAAGTCCATCAACACTTGGGAAGAATTTTCTTGCACCTTCTTGAAGTTTTGGGGTAAGAGAATGCCACTAGATCAAATACTTTTAGAATTCTATTCCCTGAAGAGACACGAGGGTGAGACCTTACATAATTTTAACAAAAGATTTGCCAGCTTTTATTATAACATGCCTAAAGAAGTCCAACCTCTTGAGAATGCTGCTAAGATCTATTATGCAGCCACCTTTCCTCCTGACCTGTCCTTGCTTCTTTTGGAAAGAAAATCAACCACTTTGCAACACATGTTTGTTGATTGTCTGGAGGTTGAGGAAAACCTTAAGATGTCCAAAAATTTGTCAGATCAGGACAATGGTGGTGAAATAAAAGATACATTAAAATTGGTTGGGCCCTATAAGCAGAATGAAAAAGTCCCCATTTAGCTAAAGCTTTCTCTTGGTATAAATAAAGATGATCGGCCCGATACAGGAACAGGTGATCCTACATGCCTGTTCTTTGAAGATCACGACCTACGCCGCCCTGAAGCCATACAAGGATATATTAAGAAGGAATTCAGTGCACCTATGTACGATGAATATTAGTAAGAGAACCTACGGACTGTACCTGAGAAGCTAGCCATTGAACCAAGACCTATCGATGGAGAGGACCAAGATGCTATGCGAAATTGGGAGGTTAAAGTAGAAAAGGGATATAAGGAAACTGAAGGTGATAACTTACCCTTGTGTTATGACTCATTTGAATTAATACGGCACATGATTAAATCCTCTAAGAAAAAGCAGAAAGAAGGGGATGTGGTGCAATCCAGAGACTTGTATGGAAGATAGGATAATAAAAAGAAGTAGCCAGGCAATCCCTCTCCAGTTACCAATACATTGGGAGTTTGTAATAAGGTGTCAAGTCATGGAGAAGGATGCAGCAGCCCTTAGATAAATGCATTTTTTAATGTTATACCTTCAGGAATATTGCCCCATACAAGAGGAATATGCATACTCGGTTCTGCTGGAAAAAAGGAGGACCTTCCACTTGAAACACACCAAGCTCTTGTTGCAGAAATTTCAGGTGAAAAAAGGGATGTTTCATTGGAGAAATATTCTATGGGCCCTCTCTTACAATCGTCCAAGTATCATCCTGAAAGAACACTAGGGGGAGGGAGTTCCAGACAGCTGTCCTATGAGTGGAGGACGGAGTATGGTGGGCGTTGCCATGTTTTCTATGACCCCATAGCAGAGTACATGGAAGGACTAGGTAACGGTAACAACTGGTTGCGTCTTTGCGGTAAAGATCAGTTTATATTCTACAAATTTCTTCCATTATCTATTTCATTTCCATCCATCAAGCACGAAAAAAGAACAAAACTATTAGGCAAGTTGCTTGATTGGCTTCATTGGAAGTCTGATTTCACTTAATTAGACTTATGAACTAAATTAGGTAGGGTAGGTAGGAACCAATAAGCTCGATAATCATCAAGCATTTCCTTCATTACTATTTTAGTTTGCTTTCATTTTCAGTTTTAAGCACATGTTTGCAGTCAAAATCATGGTTTGCAAGAGTGGCATGAATTCGATGCAGCAATAGCTCAGAGAAGAATGGAGATTTCAAAGAAAGATTAAAGACAGCCCAATGGATTTGGCACCTGGTCTATGGGGGTTCTTTGCTAACTCACTGGGAGGATAGCATCCCTCGTGGAGCCTGTTTTTAACACTCTATTTTGAGCATGATAGAAGTTTGAAGAAGGCCCCATTCCTTTAAAACATTGGGTGAACACCATTCAGGTGGGTAGAGGCTCCTGGTCCACGATTTAGAACTGCCAAACAATGAAAAAAGAGCAACGATCAGTCGTTGTTTTGGCCCAAGATTTGGGAGGAAGATCAATATCTGGCTTTCATGGGGTCCGTTAAAGCAAGGAAACAAATCAAAAGCTGAGATCAAATAAAATCCCAATCAATGGCCTGGAACAGTTTTGTTGAGCAAACATGCTCCATGGAAGGAGCTTTTCCAAATTGTGAAAAGGTTAAAGGTCGAAAACATTCGACGGCAGAGATGAGACTAGAGGAAGATCTACGGTCTTAGCCAGTTTTACAAAATGGACTTGTGTGGATGTAACCACGATTTCAAATCGTGAAAGGCGGTCCCAACCCCAAAAGTCAACGGTCCTGATGAAGAAAATAAGAGATCTACGGTTGTGGTTCATTTCGCAATGCGAACTTGCAAGGTTGAAGATCAGAATTTCACACTACGAAAAGTAGTGGGGCCCACTCGGATCGAAAGTTACATGGATAGGTTGATCGCGATCGATGATCGAGGGCCAACCTTGGTCTAAAACTGTTCATTGAATTTAGAGAAGAAATTTGGTGGCAGAAATGATGGAACGTGGACGGTGAGCGTAAAATATTCCTCAAATATGAAGGCTGAGAAGACTTCTTGAGTACAAGCTTCACATCCAGTGCGGAGATGACAGTGGATGGGATGTTCATACATGTAATCAGCCTCTTGGCAGATGGATTGATACCCCCAAGTGTCATCTCTGATAAACCTGAGGCGAACGTCCTGTTCAATAACGCTACTTTCCTCAACTCCACAGGGTCGGCACATGGTTCACGTGGGAAAAACAAAAGCAGTGGAGAAATAGGAGGCACAGGTTTTGAAATGACGAATCAAACATTTACACAAAGTTAAGGGAAGCCGTGAAACTGAGTCCACTCAGCACCACCATCATAGTGAGTGAAAGGGAAAGAAAGGTCAAATCCATAGTCCTTGAAACCATCTTGGTAGCCACGCCGAAATTGCTTAGAGTCCTATCCATTATCGGATAATATAATTGAACATCAGAAGAGAAGATCCCCACCCTGGCGTCACATGGGCTAATGTCACGTCGATCGGTATTCAAGACTATAGCCATCTCTAGGCTATTTGGGCTTGCCCTATAAAGCTCCGTCTTTTGAGGATTTTACAAACAGTGGAGCTAATGGTTGAACTCCGAATAGTGTTGAATCCATTCGCAGACAGCCATGGTTGTGTGGTTTGAGAAGTTAGTTCTACAAGGGGTATTGATGGTTGGTGAACATGAAATTATGTTCCTTCATTGTCCTAATTATATATACCGGGAAGTCGCCAACCATCGGGGCACATATGTTAAATACCGAGGGAGGTTAACCTGCTTCTACACAGCCCGGTCCTTGGAAGTGCTGTGCATGGGTTTTGACGTCCTAGTAGCCTCTCTTCGATGCTCCCAGTCGTAGTCATGACCTCCAAAATCCCATCTCATGGTGGTGGTAGGATTGTTGGATCAAATTCTTTCCCTGGGACCATATAGGTCCGGAGCCTTCGACACCACCCCCAGAATCTCCACTTGACTACTTAGTTGTGGGAGAGGAGAAGTTCAAACGTACACCTAGCTGCATGGCCTCCAAGAAAACCCTCCTCATAGGAGGAAGAAAGTAGTACAAGGATGAAAATATTCTTAAGTCATTTATCATCACCAAATGCGTGACCACCTTTTTCCCAGTGTCCTCTTATAACAATGTTCCCAGATGAAAGAAGGATCAGGAAAATGATCGGGTGGCAATACTTGAGTCTTCTTGTCACCCTTTGAGCGACACAGTCTAGAAGAAGCAAGCTGGTCAAAGAGATGGAAAGGTATATTTGAAGTGGCTTGAGTGGACAACGGACCATCGACATGCAACATGGGGGGTCACTTTCACGGAGTGGGGAGGAAGAAAACTATGTGCTGTCGCTCCGCATTTTCACGCGCTGTAATTCCATAATGCTTGTTTGTATTTGTAAAACATGGCAATAGTCCCACTCTTTATATTGTTAATGCATGATTGTGACTGGAAACAGTCTGTAGGTTTATTTCGGAGAATAGTCTCAGCACTATAATAGTATATATACACTCCTGAAATAGGGAGAAAAGGTTGAGATTTGAAAGGTTAGGGAAAACCTTCAAGGGCTGAGGCTCTCTGTTGTAAATAAGATTTGATGCCTGTGTTATGAATAAAATTGTAGAGGAAGAGTTGTTTCTTAAACCAAATATTCATGTGTCATTGCTTCTTTCAATATGTATCTTCTTTATGTGAAATGTATATCCTATTTCCATTCTAGTTTGTTGATTGCTTTCATGTTTGTAACTTAGTGTATAACAGTTTGGAATTCATACTTTCTATGATCCGCCTATTGTTTCAGACATTTATCAAAGTTTCTTCTAAAGTTACATGGAATTCATCTCGCTGGTGCTCCACGTGATGGGTTGTTCTCTCTTGTCTTCTAAATGCCCACTAAATATCTCCTTATTGTGAGATTGACAGCTATCTTGCCTCTGTCTGCAACCTCATGCCATTCTTTCCCTCTTTCAAATGTTCCTTACTTAGGTTTTCGACTCCATTTCCAATGGTCCCTTGCCCTGATAATCCCACCTAAATCTCACACCACACTACTCTGTCCCATTTCAGGAGTCTGGTCTCCTGACCTTCCCTGAGTGAATATCTTACATGAATTAAAGATCTGAAGACAAGCGAGAGATCCCTCTCTGGCTGCGTAAGGCCAGAGGCACAACCAAAAGTGGTTCTGCTGTTGGGCCGGGAGTGGGCCCTCCCCTTAACCTTGGGGCTCAATTTCGGTGCTAACACAATCTTTAATAGGCGCAACTTTAGCTCATCTGGTTAAGTAGTCCGTCTCAGTAATAATATAGCATGCACCAGTTCTCTTTCCTGGTGGGTTGATCGGTCCAACAAAATCAATTGCCCACTTATCAAATGCTTGAAGGGTTATCTGTAGTGCAAGAGGCATCTCATCGTGGCGCGATGGTTTTCTTGTTCTTTGGTAGACATCACAGCACTTGCAAAAGCTCTTTATCCATGTGTATGGTTGGCCACCATAGTCGTGCCTGTAATATCTTACGCACAGTTTCGTTTCCCACATTGTGTCCTCCTGTGACACCAGCATGTGCTTCACTCATAACCCAAGATCGTTCATATTCAAAGACACATTAGTGCAGTACTTCACCTGCACCTATCTTATACAGATGTCCCATGATTATTGTATAATCAACAGCTCTGACGACCATGTGTTTCTTCTGATTAGTTTACATTCCTTCAGGTGCATATCTTGTGCTCAAATAGTGAATGATGGCATTAAACTCATGGTTCTGATTATCTATCACGTGGATCACAAATAATTGCATCAGGAAAATTATCTTCCAAGCTGGTTGGCTCTTCACCACTTTCTATCCTTGACAAGTGGTCAGGCCCAACATTCAGTAGACCAGGTTTGACAACTACCTCAAAATCAAATTCCTCAAAGAGGAGAAGCCATCTGCATATATTCCCCCCCAATACTGGCTTGTTGACTAGGTATTTCAGCACTGAATGATCAATGTACATATGAAAATTCCCACCCAGTAAATAGTGTCATAACTTTTGAAGCTCATAGACCATACCGAGGCCTTCTCTTTCTATCTTCGTGTAGTCCTTTTCTATTGTTCATAGTTTCCTGCTAGAAAAAGAAATAGGGTGGTCAAGTGCACCCTCTCCTGAGCGCGACAGACAATGCATCGACATAACATGAAACTCCTTTTTTTAGTTAGGAAATACAAGTATTGGCACAGTGGCCATTGCTTTCTTAAACTTATCCAAGCTTTCCTGGCAAGTTGTTGTCCATTGAAACTTTGCGTCTTTCTTTAGCATTTTATCCATAGGTGCAGTGATTGTTGCATATCCTTTGATGAAATTCCTGTAGTAGCATGTGTGTCCTAGCACTAATCTGAGTTGCATGACTGATGTAGGCGGTGGTAAGTCAAGAATAATTGCAATCTTTCCTGGGTCGACCAAAATACGGTCACAACATACGACGTGACCCAATAGTACACCAAATGGTGCACATAAAATACATTTTCTTGAATTAAGCATGATTTTATACTAGCGACAATGGTCCAACATCATGCATAGACTCTCAATATGGTCTCTTACTAGACAAAACACAGTCCAATCATCAAAGTAGACCTCAATAAGTTTATGAATAAAATATTTAAAAGAAGAGACTACTATTCTAGAAAAAATAGCAGGTGCATTCTTGAGTCCAAAGGGCATTACCATATACTGGTAGCATCCCCATTCGGTGACAAAGGTTGTTTTGTGGAGATCTTCCTTCGTGATTCTGACTTGATGATAGCCCAAAAAGCCATTAGTAAATGAATACATCTCTTGACCTACGACACTTTCAAGGGATTCATCTGTAAATGGTGTTAGGAATGGATCGTGTGAGCATGCATCATTTAGCTTCCTTAAGTCGACACATATCCTTACTTCGCCTGTTGTTTTCTTATCCTGGATCACTATAGGGCTGATCCACTCTAAATCCTCAATAGATTCAATGATTCCTATGTCGAGCATATGATACAATTCTACTTTTACCCTTTCCTTATATTTGTGGTTCATCCTATACGATCGTTGCTTACTGGGTTTAGCATCTAGCTGCAGGGGTATTTTCATCTCCCCTAGGTCTCCCACTATCCCCTTTATCTCTGAGAAGTTGGTAGGGAATAGGTCCTGATATTTGTGGAACAATTCTGTGATCTTCATGACTGTCTCTTTGTCCCAATAATCTCCTATATTGGTGAACTTCGAGTTCTCAGGCGACCCAATGTTTACTTTCTTGAGTTTTAACGGATTAAGGAATTGGTCACTTGAAATACCACTCCCTTATACTTCGTGTGTGCCCTCTGCTTATAGTATGTTTATGTTAGTCAGTTCATCATCTGGATCTCTGGATAGACTATAGCAAGCCATCCATTGCTGAATGGTCACACTGCACTGGTGAGAATTGGCCCCTTCAACAGGGATTTCAGTGAATATATTCTCCGTTATCATTTGAAGCGCAACATCAACTATAGGGTGATCATGAACAAATTCAAATGTGTGTGTGAACTTCTTAGCAATCCCTTCCCAATAATGGGTTCCTTGTCGCAATTCCATAGATATGTAATAGCTTCTAGGTGTCATTTCTAATGTATGAATGAAATGATGGACCCACTCCTATCGCGGTTATTCTGCAAATAGCGTGCGACAATGGTTAATATCCTCAATAGGGTTTTCCAACCCTGAATACTTGTGACTGACTGTGGTGATTTCTTCACCGAATCTAACTTCCATAAACCTTCTGCACTATGGCAATTCTATTATCAACTGCTTGTGTGTACCCCACCATCTAACAGGTGTAGCCTTCAGTACATGATCTAGCACGGATAAGCGCTGTGATTATATGATGAGTCCTTCAAAATTAGTGAGGAATGTCGCAAGGTTAGGTAGACCATCGTAGGTAGGTAGCTCTCTTACTTCATTTTCCATCCGTCGCACAGACCTTGTAACTCTTGCACACCTCCTCATAGAGACTTCATGTAGTCTATTTTTCCAATTCTCCAAAGCCTCCCCTGACTCAGATGTGTAGGAAATAACACTCTTCCAGCTCAGGTTTCCATCCGTTGTCGGATCGATATATTTTTCTTGTAATGTAGTGACATTGTAGATTTGGTTGAGATAGTCAACCTATCTGTCATTGTAGGTAGGCTCAACGTATCTTTGTCCCTCTGATGGATCAATTAGTGACACCACTCTCATCTCATTATCCTCGAATGAGAGGATCATTTTCTTGAAGTTTATAATGGTTTGGTTTTCTATAGCCCAATCTATCCCTAGTAATGTGGGATATGGATTTGTATCATCAACAATGTTAATGACCTCAAAGTCCGTAAATGTGTGCAATCCTTCAATATCGACAAGGACCTGACTTAATCGACCAATGGGTAGGACTTTTGCCTAATTTGCAAGTCATAGCTGGACAAGGGACTAGTCCAAGCGTGACTTACCCATACTTTCCCAAGTCCGTCAAATCAAAATATTGACATCAAATCCCAGGTATAAAATGATATAGTCCATATCATATACTCCTATCTATGCAGCCATTCTTAACTTGTGTCTAGTTTTGAATTTCTTTCCGATCTGGTTAACTCTTTTCTCAGGTTGTGGCTCTTCCGCTGTTTCTTCTATTAGTTCTTGTAGTTCTGTGATGGTGTCCTTATCTTGTATTAGCGCTAAGCAACTTGAAAAAAATATTTTAAGTTTACTAACCTTTTGTGGGGCCTTATTCTATAATATGTGTTGGAATCATTCAGGCATCTCCCTGACATCTCCTAATGTCGACGGTTCTTCTAGATCCATGAACTCTAGTTGCACTTCCAAGAATACTTCCTTTTGTTAATGGTCATCGAATGACACCTTCTTCTGTGTCATAGGTCATATCTATAGTTGTAGTTGTTCTTTCAAAGATTCTTAATCAGTTCCAGTCACAACACCTCCTTATGTTATGACAACAACACTTAGATCCCTTGGTTCAACGGCAATCATCTAGACATTTAAGTTAGGATTTGGATTTGGATTTTGTGCAGGAGTAGGACCTGCGATGGTCCTTGATTTCCATTTTGTGATCAACTGGGGACATTGCTCCACATTATGGTCTTGTCCCTTATAGGTCTTGTCCCTTATAGTAGGAGCATGTCTTTGCAGGTTCTAGAAAATCTCTAGCATAGTGACCTAGTTGTCCACAATTATAGTAAGTAACTTGACCTCTCCCTCTACCAAATCCTCCTCCTCCTCAGCCTCTGAAGTTTCCACCACCCCTTCCTTGTGGTTGTTGTGGCGGGTGCTGATTCTACTGGTAGTGAGGCTGGTAGTGATTTTGTTGTACATATGGCTGTTGTGGTGCATACTGAGGTTGATACTGGCTCTGATACTATGTCGGTGGGAACTGCGTAGGCTGATACGATGGTTGTGCGGGTTCAGCCTAAGCCTACCCCTCATTCTTCATCAAGTATGTGTCTACAATTTTTTCCCTCAAGAGCTGGTATGCTCTGTAATATTTCTCTTCATGGCCTACTAACTTACAAAATTTACAAAAGAGGTTCATCGGGATACTTACAATTTTTTCAAAATATAAACACTCCTCATCACGATGTCCTTTAGATTGGCATATGTGACACCAGGGTAGTCCATGGCCATTTAATGGGTTTGGTGCACTGAATGAGATATAATTCATGAAGTTCAGACAATTATCTTTGGTGTGTCTATCCATTCTGTATTTTTTTGGCCACTTTTACTAACTCACGCGACCTAGGTTCTGCACAGCCCTTCAACCCAACAAACACCCGAGATACCGACCCGATAAAGCAATCCCCGTTGGCAACACCCACAAAGAAGGCACAATCTCACCTGAGATATCTCTTCTAAGGGTAACCGTCGAAACCATGTTTATGCGATTTGTCGAGAGATTATAGTCCCTTGGCACGCAACCAAGGTGCTCGATGAAGGAAACATGATGGTTGGATGATGGAGTCAGTCTTGCACGACTGAGCACAATTATACATCAGTATGCGTGACCTAACCTTGTTCTCAACCTCACAACTCGAGCAACTTGTGCGATGCAGCTGACTCATGCTAACAGACAGTTTATGACTTATGTTTTGACTTAGGACAGTACACACAGGTCGATATATTCATATATTTCAATGATGCTTTATCAAACATTCATCTACTGATTATAATATAACATCAGTAATTTAATCAACATTTCATCATCATACAGTAAGAAAATAGAAAACATTCACATAAAAATTCATAGCATCAATCACCCATTCAAAAACAAGGGATAGCATGGAAAGCCATCTAGGAAAAACCACCAAGGTGCTCTTCATCTGGCATGAGAAAAGGATATAGCACCTTGCATTCTGTAGGATGCAGAATGATCTTCTAATATGTCTTTATGACTCAAATTTCTGGTTCTCATGCTCTCTCATTTGTTCTTCTAACCTACTCCTACTCCTAGCGGTTTGCGAACACAGCATCCAGATCCACGGCTCAACAGCCTCCTCTCACTACAAGGCTCTTCCTGAGTCTTCTCTTCTTCTAATCTCTACAAAATTACAGCAAAATTGCATCCTTCTCTATGGATCACCAATGAACAGCTAAAACAATAACTATTAATCACCAACCAACGATTAACCATTGATCAACCATTACCGAACTAAGTACCAACAATGACCAACCCTATAACTATTGAATCTGTTATCGCTCTAGGAAACTACCTAGGGTTATAAGCTAGGTATGCCTGGTAACTTGAGAAATCATGTTTTTTGTGTTTTGAATACTTTTCAGTAGGTGGATCAATGGGATACTAAGATGGCACAATGGAGAGATTACCTATCAGGATAGCTTAATGAACCGGTGCTTTTAGGAACTGTAAATCAGATGCCAAATAACAGAAAAGGTATGAAGAATATTACTTAGGCAACCAAGTACATTGCAATGCAGGGTTTAAACAACCAAGTACATAAATAATGCAGGGTCACACTAAACAATAAGAAATTCCTCCATTCGAATCATGAGCATAAGCTGAGCTAATTAAAACAGAGTGCAGAATAAAGATGAATGAAAAATCTGATTACAGCAACAAAAGAAGACTGTGATTTTGTATTAGAATAGGCAAAATAAAACATAGGCCAAATTCTCTACAAGATTGAACCCCTTTCAATGTGAGTTCTTAGACTTTTTAAAGCTTTTACAAAGAGTTTCCAGATTCTAAAAGCATGGGTCTGTTGAGTTTAACTAAAACATTAACTGACAGTTAAAAGCAAAAGGATAGGGACTGATCCCTAAAATCAAGGAAATTCTGATATGGAGATCTCCTTCAACAGCTTGATGGTTGGTGAAGTGAAGCAGCCTTCCAAGGCTCGGTGGACTTCAACTGGTACATAACAGACTTGATCTAGATGATGTGGCACTTTGACCTTAGAGCTATTTCTTCAAAACAATGTTAAAACTAGTCAAAACACCCACTTGACTTTAATCTTGTTCAAAACCCTTTAAGAAATTGATAAAACAATTTATAATTCATTCATTTTGATCAGCCTTCTGCCATTTCAGCGAACAAATGCGAGATCTGGGCGAAATTAGAGAACCTTTGCAAAAACAGGCTTTTGGTAGCTAACTATTCTGCTGATTTCATGCCTTAGCCGCCGGAAGTCAGTCCTTTTGGCAGCTAATGAGCTCTGTGGGGCTCGCCTAAGCTGCCGAAAGCTGAAAAATTCCTGAAAAAACTGCCTTTGGAAAAAATCGATTTTCTCAACCGTCCGATGTCCATTTTGCATGTTCGAATAGTCGATTTTGATCTACAGATCATAAGCTATCCACTGGTGCTTCCATATTTGAATTTGGAGTTCAGTAAGGCTGTCAAAATTTCCCCGCAATATCACGCGATTTCAGCAAAAAATTCCTCTTGTTTCGGCGTGATGCATCATGGGCTTTCATATAGAAGTGCTTGAAAGTTTGAAATACTGAAAGTGTTTATCCAGGTGATAACTGCAACAGGCCCCAAATAAAAATGAAAAGAGCTCTCTAGATTGACAACTAATGGTGGCTTCTCCACTCTTGTATTCTATTGCAGCAGTTGCTCATGTTCCTTGTTGAACTGTTTCAAATGTCTCTCCATCTAGTCTTTATGGGAAAAGTCTGCAAGAGTTTATAGCATGCTAGACATGTTCGGATCCATCCAGCTGTGAAATGCTTTGCTGCCCTGAACTCTGCACACTGTGATGCAATTGCTCTGCCCTCTGTATATATAGATCTCATCATTTAGTTCAAAGATAAAACCTGTTATATTTCTGCCAACCTTCTGTATATTTGTGAAATGAACTAAATGTCACAGAAAGCTTCAAATTAGACTCAGTCAATTGTTTGCTGCTTTATTACATTTTGACGAGACATCTCAGTCGAGGAATGGCAAAATGATTTCAACTGAAGGAGTGCTTGGTATGCACATGGAATTGGATGGATCCCCTCTCTGAAATATTTGGACTTAAAAATTCATACACCTGGTAAAGACTGACCTCCATCAATAATAAATATATTTCCTGTTATATACGCAGAGGTATCACTAGCTAATAGATGGAGGGCAGATGTCAATTTTGGATCTATCTCTCCCCATGTTTGTAGAGGGACAATCTTTCTTGTCACGGTGTTCAACCAATCTTTCTCCATCAGACCAGCAGTAATTTCAGATCTAAAGAGTCCTGGTGCTATAACATTAACACGAATATTGTACATCTCAAGCTCCAAAGCCATAATCTTTGTCATCACGTTTTATTCCTGCCTTAGAGGCTGCGTATGCAACTCCTCCAATAGCTCTCCTTCTCGCGTTCTTTCCATGCATATCACTGATCCACATATAGCTGACATTTGGAGATTTTCAGAGCACAATCCTTTAAATTTATACATGGAAACATTTTCGGCAACTAAAGTAATTTTGACAAACTATCTTAGCTGTCGAAATGGGCCTGTTTCGGCAGTTAAGTAAACTTCCACAGATTTAGTTCACTGCCGAAAGCAAAAATTTTGGACTTTGAAGCACAAGACTCACAGATATAAAAATTTTAACCCATTCTATCACCCAAAATGACGGTGTACTTTTTGGGAGATAACATCTGGCTCCTACTCGGGGATGGAATCCTCCCAGTGTGGTTCTGAAGAATCCCAGAACCAAGTAGTTCCAGTGGTCTTTAGCATTGGGCATGGAGTCATCAAGTCTTTAACACTGATCCCTCTGCAAACTGATATCCCACCTGTAGCTTACATGCACCCTGCTCTGCTTATTCAACAATAAATCTGAAGATGATCTACGTGCTCATAAAAGAGCTTATTTTCCTATCTACTCCTACACTAACTAATAGGAGCAGCATGATCAAGTAACACTGGATTTCCAATGCAGCCATGTCAGAAACTGGTTTATTGTCATCATGATATATCTTGACTCGAAAAGTAATGAAGACCATATTATCCAGAAAAGGGGTTTAAATGGATGATAAAAACAATCACCTGCTGACAAAAATATCCTTGGATTTATGCTGCTCATAGAATCTAAAAGATCAGCAATAGGATCTTGAAAATCATAACAGAATACCTCTTTGAACTGCTGATGTGACTGTAAATTTAGAAGATGCTGAAAACTGTCTTGAATAATCTCACTGTTGAATGCAGGCTGCTCGAAATTTGTTGGAGAAACATATAAGATGGACTGCTGATCTGGATCATTCAGATCCTCACCTTTCTCTTCATATATGTTGCGAACTTCCTTTGTCTGCAAGTCTAAAAAATGGGAGCTGCCCTCAACATCTGCTGCATCAACACATCCGAGATTTAGATCTTCACTGTTATTGGGATCAAAAGATCCATGACAATTATTAATTACAGCATCGACCCATTTTTGGTCATGATTCTCATGTCTTAGCTGAAGATTAAATAGCCCCTGCAAATTCGGAAATTGTAGACTGTCCTCTTCAATCTCTGTAGATCTGAAACTGTCACTTGCTGATATAAAAATCTGCTCTTCACTTTTCAAATTTTCAATAGGAACAATCTTATCTTCATGACAACATAAGTTGGGAGATGCATTTGATGCAATAACAAAAGCATCACTATGGCTATCATGATGTGGATAAACGATCTCTTGATCATAATGAAGAGTATTTTCTACAGCAGCATAATATTCATGAGTGTCTACTTTCGAAAGATTAAACTCATGACAACACTCAAGAAAAAGAAGATCAGCTAAATAAATCTTCTCGTAATATGAATTGAAATCCACATGGAAATCTATCAGAGAATGAATACTAACAGCAGGAAGGGATTGACACCATTCATGAGCATTTCCTTCTAAAGAAAATTTGAACAGCTTGATCAAGACATCTTCGTGAACAAAGCCATGCTCAAGCATGCATTGATTAAAATTGAATAAGTGCTCACCGGGATGATCATACTTACTTCCTCTGAATCTGGGAAGATAATCATCCCATTCATTTATAGTTGGCATTGGATGCGGAAAACCAGATATATCTGAAAAATCACAAAAAGCATACCTCTTAGCTAAGATCTTTTCCATTTCATACCAGTGGAATCACCAACAGAATTCTGAACAATGGAGTCGCCACTGAGTTCGTCCTTTATGGAGTCTCCGGATAGATGATTATAACCAATAAGTGTCTACCCCTTGTCTATCATCAAAGAGTAGATCTATGTCGTCTCCTAGGAAGATCAGCTTCTCAACTCGCTCCCCGGCAACGGCGCCATTTTGTTATCGCTCCAGGAAACTACCTAGGGTTATAAGCTAGGTATGCCTGGTAACTTGAGAAATCATGTTTTTTGTGTTTTGAATACTTTTCAGTAGGTGGATCAATGGGATACTAAGATGGCACAATGGAGAGATTACCTATCAGGATAGCTTAATGAACCAGTGCTTTTAGGAACTGTAAATCAGATGCCAAATAACAGAAAAAGTATGAAGAATATTACTTAGGCAACCAAGTACATTGCAATGCAGGGTTTAAACAACCAAGTACATAAATAATGCAGGGTCACACTAAACAATAAGAAATTCCTCCATTCGAATCATGAGCATAAGTTGAGCTAATTAAAACAGAGTGCAGAATAAAGATGAATGAAAAATCTGATTACAGCAACAAAAGAAGACTGTGATTTTGTATTAGAATAGGCAAAATAAAACATAGGCCAAATTCTCTCCAAGATTGAACCCCTTTCAATGTGAGTTCTTAGACTTTTTAAAGCTTTTACAAAGAGTTTCCAGATCCTAAAAGCATGGATCTATTGAGTTTAACTAAAACATTAACTGGAAGTTAAAAGCAAAAAGATAGGGACTGATCCCTAAAATCAAGGAAATTCTGATATGGAGATCTCCTTCAACAGCTTGATGGTTGGTGAAGTGAAGCAGCCTTCCAAGGCTCGGTGGACTTCAACTGGTACATAACAGACTTGATCTGGATGATGTGGCACTTTGACCTTAGAGCTATTTCTTCAAAACAATGTTAAAAATAGTCAAAACACCCACTTGACTTTAATCTTGTTCAAAACCCTTTAAGAAATTGATAAAACAATTTATAATTCATTAATTTTGATCAGCCTTCTGCCATTTCAGCGAACAAATGCGAGATCTGGGCGAAATTAGAGAACCTTTGCAAAAACAGGCTTTTGGCAGCTAACTATTCTGCTGATTTCGTGCCTTAGCCGCCGGAAGTCAGTCCTTTTGGCAGCTAATGAGCTCTGTGGGGCTCGCTTAAGCTGCCGAAAGCTGAAAAATTCCTGAAAAAACTGCCTTTGGAAAAAATCGATTTTCTCAACCGTCCGATGTCCGTTTTGCATGTTCGAATAGTCGATTTTGATCTACAGATCATAATCTATCCACTGGTGCTTCCATATTTGAATTTGGAGTTTAGGAAGGCCATCAAAATTTCCCCGCAAGATCACGCGATTTCAGCAAAAAATTCCTCTTGTTTCGGCGTGATGCATCATGGGCTTTCATATAGAAGTGCTTGAAAGTTTGAAATATTGAAAGTGTTTATCCAGGTGATAAATGCAACAGGCCCCAAATAAAAATGAAAAGAGCTCTCCAGACTGACAACTAATGGTGGCTTCTCCACTCTTGTATTCTATTGCAGCAGTTGCTCATGTTCCTTGTTGAACTGTTTTCAAATGTCTCTCCATCTAGTCTTTATGGGAAAAGTCTGCAAGAGTTTATAGCATGCTAGACATGTTCGGATCCATCCAGCTGTGAAATGCTTTGCTACCCTGAACTCTGCACACTGTGATGCAATTGCTCTGCCCTCTGTATATATAGATCTCATCATTTAGTTCAAAGATAAAACCTGTTATATTTCTGCCAACCTTCTGTATATTTGTGAAATGAACTAAATGTCACAGAAAGCTTCAAATTAGACTCAGTTAATTGTTTGCTGCTTTATTACATTTTGACGAGACATCTCAGTCGATGAATGGAAAAATGATGTCAACTGAAGGAGTGCTTGGTATGCACATGGAATTGGATGGATCCCCTCTCTGAAATATTTGGACTTAAAAATTCATACACCTGGTAAAGACTGACCTCCATCAATAATAAATATATTTCCTGTTATATACGCAGAGGTATCACTAGCTAATAGATGGAGGGCAGATGTCAATTTTGGATCTATCTCTCCCCATGTTTGTAGAGGGACAATCTTTCTTGTCACGGTGTTCAACCAATCTTTCTCCATCAGACCAGCAGTAATTTTAGATCTAAAGAGTCCTGGTGCTATAACATTAACACGAATATTGTACATCTCAAGCTCCAAAGCCATAATCTTTGTCATCACGTTTTATTCCTGCCTTAGAGGCTGCGTATGCAACTCCTCCAATAGCTCTCCTTCTCGCGTTCTTTCCATGCATATCACTGATCCACATATAGCTGACATTTGGAGATTTTCAGAGCACAATCCTTTAAATTTATACATGGAAACATTTTCGACAACTAAAGTAATTTTGACAAACTATCTTAGCTGTCGAAATGGGCCTGTTTCGGCAGTTAAGTAAACTTCCACAGATTGAGTTCACTGCCAAAAGCAAAAATTTTGGACTTTGAAGCACAAGACTCACAGATATAAAAATTTTAACCCATTCTATCACCCAAAATGACGGTGTACTTTTTGGGAGATAACAGAATCCCTCCTATTTATACTATTTTACAAGACCATGCAAGATTGACTGCATACAGGAAGTTTGTTAACTATCACTATCAACCGCCCCTCAGGTTACAACTATGGTGATCATGACTTGACATGAGGCACCATTGGCCTAAATTACAAATATTCCCTCGTACTTGCGTTGCTGAAGGCTTACACCACCTTAAACAGATATGATCTTCACCTATTAGTTTCTGGTTGTTATCACCTGCACGCCCATGTACTCGCCTATCCTTCATCACCCACATCTCCCTTCTCCCTACGCTGGTCCTTTGCGACCTTCCTTTCTTTCTGTCACGCATGGGACGCACCTTATTTTGCTTGTGCGTGAATTATTCCTTGTGCTCCTTTCCTAGACCAACAAGCACCCAACACTCACATGTGGCTCATCCCAAGCCACGAAGCAATGGACATAGGAGGCGGTGCAACCTGTGCGGTCATCTCTTTGTTGATTTTTTTTTTTGGTGGTGTTCTCTTGCACCGCGGTCTCATCCATGGGTTTTTCTTGTGCTTGCTGCAGCTTGTCTTTATATTTTTCTTCTCAGTCCTCTTCAAATTATTCTTCCACTTCTTGTCACAGTCTTTTGGTTCATTCTTGATCCATGTCAAGTAGATAGGGAGTCTGTAGCATGGGAGTTGTACAACCATCTTTCTCCATTTTTGCTAGAAGTGCCCAAATGGTGATCACATGTGCCATATATATGAAATTTGAAGAATGAAGGATTGTCCATATTGAAAACTAGAAAAATCCCCAAATTCAAGAGGGTGATTAAGGACGAATGATTTCCAAACTTTGAACAAATTCATGTCAGCATCACGATCTACAAGACATATCTGGCCACGCGGCCCTTCATGGAAGTTGGGATCTTCCCACTTGGTCCTTCTTGAAAGTTGGCATCTGCCCACTTGGTCCTTCCACACATTCAACCCTCGCTTGGACTACCAAAAGTTGGCCCTGTTCGCTAGCCCTGCAAACTTGGTGAAGTGGGGCAAAAACTCAGATCCCCACCAGGTACCGTAGTCAGGGATGCTAACCAACTGAAAACAAATAGCCACAGATGACTTCGTCAGAGACTTCTAGCTTGGTCAAAATAACTTGCAGACTGATAATGTCCTCATTATTCCCATCTTCAAAGATGACCCGCACACTGAAGGTTGAAAAAAATTCTTTATCTAGCAGGGTTGCTCGCCATGGCGCACCCCAACCCATCTATAACTGGTGCTCGAGCGACATGACCAAGTGATTTTTTCTATAGGAGTTCCCTTATTTTATAAGAGAAGCATTGGTTCACATGCCATCCTAATTTATCTAGGTGCATCATTAGGACAAGACCCTCCTTTGGTGCACCAAATCTGCCTCTTGGATTTTCTATGATTAATCCTGCCATCATTTTCCCATATTGACAGTCATGATCAAGTATTGATGTGATGGTCAATCACCCTCAGAGAGCTTCCTGTACCCGATGAGCTAGTCATTCTATCTAGGGCGATATCATGTCGCGAGAACCCAATATTTGTTGAATCCTCATGCATTTAATGGTTCACCGGTGTCTACCAGCTGTTTGCGACCTCCTGCTAGTTGTCTCTTAGCTGGTTTGCTGGCGGGTTTACAGTGCACCATTTTCAGGGAAAATTCATTTTCCTGTGTAAGGTTGCACTGGATATGCTTCTCTCATTGCTTTCCTTCCCCTTTTTTGTCTTGCTTGGTTACTACGTGCCTCGACCTTATTTCCTTGCACAATTTTAAGTTGTTGGAACTGGCTCAGGCTGTGCAGGAGGACAAACCTTGTCTTGGAATGTATTCACCATTTGTTGAACCTTAGTGACTTCCTATGCAACTTCTTCTTCTTGCACTGCTCAACATGGTCGGAATAGACATGTTCCAACGGTTTCACCTCTATTGATTGTATTATGCCTTGAAGTTTTTTCTGCACAGGCTGAATAAGGTCTATGAGCCTCTCGGATTCCAATTGTTGTGTCTCTACCTCAGCTTCCCTAGCCTATTCTCATTCGTGAAGGGTCTGCACTTCTTGCTGCAGTCTCTTGATCTCTACATTTTTGGTGACCTTCATGCTAGAGGGACAACTTACTCATTTCTGGCTGTGCGGCGCTCATTTTCTCATCTTCCTCTCATGCACTCTACTTGATCTACTCAGTTGTTTCATCTTTGAGCAGCGCTCCCCAAATGGTAGCAACAGTATCTGTGGACTTTGCACAGAGTTCTTCCCCTTCTTTGATTTTCTCAGTAGCTTCAGATGCTGCTCTTCTTCTTTCCTCAAGCACCTTCAGGGTTGTGCTTGGCATCTGTCTGGCTTGCAGCTCTTCCACTAGCTATCAAAGATCCTGTGTGATATTTGCAAGCTTGGTTACTTTATCCAGGAAACCTTCATCTTCTTGTCCTGCATCTAGCAAGAATGATACAATGGAATTCATGATAGATTCCACTAATGTGACGCGGATTTTTTCATGTGCTAGTATTTCCTGCTCTCTTTCAACAAGAAGGGTGATGCGCCCCTGCAGTTCTTGCGCTTTCTTCTTCAACAGGGCCTTGCACGTCTTTTCCTTATGCGACTATTTTGTTTCCTGATAAGCAACAACATTTCCCCTCAGCCAAATTTTGGATGCAGCCTCCTGCTATATGTCATAGATTTCATTCAGGTCTAGCTTGGAGAAGTCTATCTGCATACTGTCATCATTAGGTCCTGCACTTGTCTTTGCATCTTCCTCCAGTACCTGCCTCTGAATCGTTACTTTGATTGGCGGCACTAACACTTGTGTAACTAGTGGAATACTGTGATCAAAACCATATGTCATGGCCTCCACAATGGCTTTGACAACCTGGATGGCCTCTATCAACTTATTGAGATGGCCCTCGACTTAGGTAGAAATGTTTAATTGGTGCATCCTCAGACTAGCAAGGTTATCTTGCGTGACCTTAGCAATAGCGTCGGCAAGTTCCTGCACATCATCTTCATTCAATGTGTTCATGTTAATTGTTCTATCAACTTTTTGCTTCTTGTGGGATGAGTGGCCCTATTCTTGTTGTGCGTGTGTCTTTGTCAGCACATGCTCTTGACTTAGTGGGCGCTCTGATGCATGATGGTCCAAGTCATCAATATCATTATCGTCCTCATTTTTTCCCTGTGACTGATCATCTTGGTTGTCGCCGCCTTCATGCTCTTTGCCATGGACTTGGTGAATCGGTGGTTCCTCTACATTCCGCTCTTCAGGCAGCAGCTCTGCTAGTGGGTCATGCCATTCCTCTGGCTAAAGTTTTATAATTGCATCTGCATCCTCATTTGTCACCATGAAGTATGCATGGTGCACTTGTTTGATTGGGTGCTTTGTTGGCAGTAAGATTATGTTATGCACTTCAGCTTGAAACTTGATAAATGTTGCGTACTTGCGCACTGTTGCAGTGTGGATTCTGTGGGATTGGTGGACAACATCATGCAGTGCCTTTGCATGTAAAAATAACACAATGTTTTTATCCCTCTACCAATTTGTTTCCACCTTATATTCCCACAAATTATGGTACTTTACGCCAAGGCAAAGTAGTGGGAAATCCATCTGGACGTAGTCCGGTGGGTTACCCCACACAGTGAATGAAATCAAGATTAGCAGCGAGGAATAATGGAATTTGTAGGTAGTATTGTGCTAGGCCTACGTCATAATGTCTATAAGTTCATTTAGAAGGTACCATGACTAATTGAATAGTCCTCCTAGTGCACATAAATTTGCAAGTTCCACCGCTGCTGCCATACATTGATTGGGTCTCATCTTTTGGAGCATATTACAAGATAGGATCTTTGCGGTGACACACACACTTCTGTCCTAGATGGGCCTGATAAAGAACCCCCGACCCACTTGCTGAAGGTCACACTTTTGTTTGGTAGAGTTAATGTATTGCTTAGCCAAGTATGGCGCATGATCATTGTCTTCGTTTGGGAGGTCAGTGATCCTTGAGATTAACTCGGCATCGATTGGGTATGGCTTATCCAGCCATAGGAATCCTCTGTGAAAGCATACCAGTAACTACTTCATGTATGTATTGACTTGTATTATATGGCTGAAGTGAGGAATAAATAACATGTTTGTCAGAACTACGCGGGTAAGTCCCTCGGACCACTCCATTGGCCTGAGCACCTGGGTGTCACTTGTGGCAGATTGGTCCATGACCAGGTAGTCCATTATTTGTAATCCTTCTTGCTGTCAAGTGTCAAAGTCCTGGAACTTCAACCTATCCAACTCAGGAAGGATATCCTTTAGCAAGGGGACACCGATAGGAATTCACGGTGCTACCAGAATAGTCACCGCCTTCTTTAGGAGAGCCCTCTCCTCTACATTAGTTCTCCTTGGCTGAATGTAGTGTGGGAAATTCATATCAACTTGCTTCGCTTACGACCTTCTTCGTGGTAGTGAGGCTTTATCCATGACATCCTATGCTTCTTTGCCAACAGGTGCTTTTCCTCGCTCATCTAGAGCGGCCTTAGCCTTGCGTTTTCTCCACTGCAGTGGTTGTGGTCCAGATGCCTCTCCTAGTTGCTTCTCACTGGGATTTCTCGGTTCTTTGTTAGGTGTTACAGCTACTTGTTGATGTCCCAGAGAAACTAGGGTTCTCTGAGATGGGTTAGGCACAACACATGAACTAGGTGTTGGAATGGTAGCATTCCTAGCCCCTCTGACAGGTTGTTTGTGCATTCTTTCCATGGGGTCAATCTCTGGTTGCTGCTATAGTTGCAGTACCTTAGGAAACTATATTTCTTCTTCCTCATCAATGGGGCAACCAGAGATAACAGTTGCATCTGATGCCTCACTCTCACTGGGGATGCTAATTACCATGGATGTCAGTGTAATTGAACAAGGATGGCAGGGTTTAGCTCTCTAATCGCATGTCTCTGGTTCTCTTAGGTCTCATTGTGTGGAACATAATGCTTGATGGGGAGGCCGAGTATTTATACGGCCCTTTGCATCCTGAAATAATCATTTGATAGGAGGTCGAGGTCCAATCGATCTCCTGGGTTGATTCTACCGACACATTCTTCATTAACTTTTCCAACTCGCTTTATGGGCTGTACCTATCAGCATAGTTATGGAAGTTATGTCGAGGACAGATGATGGGACCAAAACATACACTGCTCTATTCCTCATACTGCGTTGAATTAATGTCACTTAGCTGTCACAGCTACCAAAATATTTGTCAGAGATTCGTAGTTTAATGCTGTCCAACATGTCATTTCTGCTTTTGGCATCCTTTTACCACTTTTTGCATCCTTTTACGTCTTTTTGTTTTGTCTGCTTTTTTAATGCAAATGACATATTTTTGCGCATATTCCTTCTTCTATGCCAATTTCCTCTTCTGCGCAGCATTCTTGGTCTGCACAGATTCCTTCTATACCCACCGCGCGCTTCCTTTTCCTTGCTTGTGCTTGCACGGTGACTTGATTCTTGCATGTTTCTTCACTTGTGCTTATCTCTTGCACTTCTATGATGGTTCTGTCACAACCCCATGACCGAATAGGTTATGTCCTTTGGCCTCTCCTCTTTTTTTTCACATTCTAACCCGGGATGTTATGCGTGTGGTAGTACAGATTCAGATGACTGTCATTCACCATATCATCTAACTTCTGGAGTTTCACTGTGCCTGCCTTAGTGATGTGCATGATCCTATATGGCCCTAGCCACTGTGTTTGCAACATTCCCAGGTGCTTGAAAAATTTGTTGTCATATAGTAAGACAAGCCCTCCTTCTTTGAATGGCTTAACCATAATATGTTGATCATGCCATGCCTTTTTCATTGCTTACTTGGGTTAGCATCTAGTCGTAGCTGTATTTTCATCTTCCCCAAGTCTCCCCCTATTCCCCTCATTTCTGAGAAGTTGGTAGGGAAAATGTCCCGATACTTATGTAGTAGAGGCATGATTTTCGCAACTGCTTCATCATCCCAATATTGTTCGATATTGGAAAACTTCGTGTTCTTTGGCAATCCGATATGTACTCTCTTGATTTTCAAGGGTTGGAGGAGTTGGTCACTTGAAATGCTACTTCCTTCTACTTCTCATGTGCACTCTAATTCTAGTATGTTGATGTTAGTTGGATGATCATCTGGGTCTCTGGTTAGACTGTACTGCTGAATAGTTGTGTTGCATTGGTGAGAATTAACCTCTTTGATAGGGATATCAGCAACTATCTTCTCCTTTAGTGTCTGAAGTGTAGTATCAATTGTAGGGTGCTCATCAACAAATTCAAATGTATGTGCAAACTGCTTAGCAAGCCTTTCTCAATCTTGGGTTTCTTATCACAACTTCATAGAGGTATGTTGGGTTCTAGGTGTCATTTCCAATGTGTATACGAAACCCTCATAGGTGGGTAGCTCCCTTGATTCATTCTCCACCCGTTGCATAGACCTTGTAAGTCTTGCACACCTTCTCATAAAGACTTTGTGTAATCTACTTTTTCAACCCTCTAAAGCCTCTCTGTAGTGAAATGTACATGAACTCGCACATCTCCAGCTCAAGTTACCATCCACAATAGGATTAATGTAATATTCCTGTAGAGCTATGACATTGTAGATTTGGTCGAGATAGTCACCTTGTCCCTCATTATAGACAGGCTCAACGTATATCTGTCCCTCTAATGGATTGATGGGCGATACTACCCTAATTTCCTCATCTCCTATATTGGCGAACTTCGGGTTCTCAGGTGACCCAATGTTTACTTTCTTGATTTTTAACGGCTTAAGGAATTGGTCACTTGCTTTTTTTTCACATTCTAACCCAGGATGTTATGCATGTGGTAGTATGGCTTCAGACGACTGTCATTCACCATACCCATGACATAGGTATCATTTGACTTCTGGAGTTTCACTGCACCCACCTTAGTGATGTGTGCAATCCTATATGGCCCTAGCCACTGTGTCTGCAACTTTCCCATGTGCTTGAAACATTTGCTATCATACAGTAAGACAATTCCTCCTTCTTTGAATGGATTAAACCTGATATGTTGATCATGCCGTGTCTTTTGTCACTTCTTACTTGGTTTAGCATATGGTCGTAGGGGTATTTTCATCTCCCCTAAGTCTCCCCCTATTCCCCTCATTTCTGAGAAGTTGGTAGGGAATAGGTCCTGATACTTATGTCGTAGAGCCATGATCTTTGCAACTGCTTCTTCATCCTAATAATGTTTGATATTTGTGAATTTTGGGTTCTTTGGTGATCTGATATGTACTCTCTTTATTTTCAAGGGATGGAGGAGCTGGTCACTTGAAATGCTACTTCCTTCTACTTCTCGTGTGCCCTCTAATTCTGGTATGTTGATGTTAGCCAGATCATCATCTAGGTCTCTGGTTACACTGTAATTCTAAATAGTTGCGTTGCATTGGTGAGAATTAACCTCTTTGATAGGGATATCAGCAACTATCTTCTCCTTTACTGTCTGAAGCGCAGTATCAATTGTAGGGTGATCATCAGCAAATTCAAATGTATGCGCAAACTGCTTAGCGATCCTTTCCCAATCTTAGGTTCCTTGTTGCAGCTTCATATAGGTATTCGAGGTTCTAGGTGTCATTTCCAATGTGTATACGAAACCCTCATAGGTGGGTAGCTCCCTTGACTCATTCTCCACCCGTCGCACAGACCTTGCAACTCTTGCACAACTTCTCATAGAGATTTCATGTAATCTATTTTGGCAACCCTCTAAAGCCTCTCCTGAGTCAAATGTACATGAACTCACACATCTCCAGCTCAGGTTACCATCCACAGTAGGATTAATGTAATCTTCCTGCAAAGCTATGACATTGTAGATCTGGTCGAGATAGTCACCCTGTCCCTCATTATAGATAGGATCGACATATCTCTATCCATCTAATGGATCGATGGGTGATACTACCCTCATTTCCTCATCTTAGAATGAGAGAATCCTTTTCTTGAAATTTATGATGGTATGATTATCTATGGCCCAATCTATTCCTAACAGAGCGGGGTATGGGTTCATGTCATCGGCAATGTTAATGACTTCAAACTCTATAAATGTGCACAATCCTTTGACATCGATGGAGACATTGCTCAATCGGCCAATGGGTAGGACCTTCACTTGATTGGAAAGTCGTAACTGGACAGGAGACTAGTCCAAGCACGACTTGTCCATACTTTCCCAAGTTTGTCATGTCAAAATATTGACATCTAATCCCAGATCCAAGATGATATAATCCATGTCATAGTCACCTATCTACGCATTCATCCTTAACTCGCAGCCAATTTTAAATTTTTTCCATACTTGGTTAACTTTCTTTTCAGGTCGCAGCTCTACAAGTATCTCTTCTATCATTGCTTGTAGTTCTAAAATAGCATATTTATCTTGCATTAGCGTTAAAGAACTTGACAGAAAGTTTCTTAGCTTACTAACCTTTGGTGGAACCTTCTTCTGGAATATGCATTGAAACTGTTTAGGCATTTCCTTGACTTTTTCAAATTTCAATGGTACTTTTGGGCCCATGAATTCTGATTGTACATCCCAGAATATGTCCTTCTATTTATGGACATTCACTGGCTCCCTTTTCTGCACCACTGGCCTTACTTGTGGTTGTGGTTGTTCTTGTGGTTTATCCTGTTATGCTCTGGTTGTCGCACCTCCTCGAGTTATGACAGTGACATTCAGGTCTCATGGTTCAGTTGCAATCATATGAACATTCACATTTGGATTTGGGTTAAGGTTTTGTGTAGGGTTAGGTCCTACAATGGTCCTTGCTTTCCACTTTGCGATTAGCTGAGGACATTGTTCGACATTATGGTCATGTCCCTTACATTATGAACATGTCTTCACAGGCTCTAAACAATATTTGGCATAGTGACCCAATTTTCCACAGTTATAGCATGTAACTTGATCTCTTCCTCTACCAAATCCTCCTCCTCCACCTCTTCCTCTAAAGTTTCCACCACCCCTTCCCTGCAGGTGTGGTTGTTGTGGTGGGTACTAGTTCTGTTGGTAGTGTGGCTGATAGGGGTTTTGTTGTGTGTATGGCTACTGATGCATGTACTGTGGTTGGTACTGATTAGGTAGGAACTATGCAGGTTGATACGAGGCTTGTGCTTTTTCATCTTGAGCGAACCCTTCATTTTTCATTAAGTAGGTGTCGACAATATTTTCTTTCAAGAGCTGATATGCTCTACAATATTTCTCATCATGTCATACTGATTTACAAAATTTCTAGAAGAAGTTTGCAGGGGTACTTACAACTTTTTCCAAATATAAATATTCTTCATCGCGATGGCCTCTTGACTGGCATATGTGACACCATGGTAGCCCATGGCCATTTAATGGGTTGGGTACACCTGACGTGATGTAGTTCATGAAGTTTGGATAGTTATCCTTAGTTTGTCCGTACATCCTACATTTTGTGCACCAAAAATATTCTTGTGCCTCTTTACCCTTCTTAATGTCTTGAAGTTTTATCGTCATATTGGCCAGCTGCAACTGAATCTACACCATGCCTGTGGCACCATCGCTAATGGGCAAGGCCTCTAACTTCATTTCCAGTTCTAGTGCTTATGTCTATGATTCAATCTTCTACTGCATTAACAACCCTCGAATGTGTGGTAACAACGTAGCAATAAACCACTCTTTATGCTGCACATCGAACATTTGGAAGCTTACCTTGGCCATCAGTGTTTTAAACCATTGGTCAAAATCCCATACCATATTTGTTAGTGCTTGTTTGATTTCTTTGATATCGGTAATACACTGCGACTCCGATTTAGGTTTCCTGAACTCAGAGATCATTGCAGCTCGGATCTCTTCAAGGGTCTTATGTGGTGTTTTGATTGGTGCAGCACAAAAATTCATGAACCAATCCAGCATGCGACCCCTCAAGTTCGTGATCATTTGTGCCTTCTTTATATCTGCATTATGGAGTAAAGGCACCATCCACATAGCTTCACAGAGGAACCAATGCTACTCTAGGTCTTTCATTCCATTTCCATTGAATGTGGGTAACCGGACATCCGTCGTAGCCATTGAGTTGGCATCGGGGTTTTCTAGGACATAATTCAAAGGGGGTGTACCCTCTCACGCACTAGTCACAGGGCTAGCACTATCCATATTAGAAGTCCTTTCTGGGGATGAAACTCTAGATCTTACCTCTGGTGATATTGTTGGTTTTATGTAGTTGCGTCCTGACCTCGATGTTTCCTCAGAATCCTCAGAATCTTCTGGTCCTTCCAAAATCGGGCTATAGTCCTCCTCTTTTTCATAATACCCTTCACCTTTGCACGATCGAAGTTCATGTTCTCTCTCCTCGAACAAACTAGGATTTCATCGTCCCTTTTTGGTTTTTCTTCTCTTTCCTGATCTGAATATTCTTCCACTCCTTAAGATTCCAACTTCTAGTTCAGGTTGTGTGCTTCCTGGGAACATTTCAACTCATTGTTTCCCATATTATTAATAGGTCGTCTATGACATAGCCTCCATCTTAGGCATGCAACTCAGCTGCAAAATACCCTTCTCATAGGTAAGCATTTTTATCCATATACTGATACATAAGAAGTATCTTCTTGAGGGTCCTTGGAAAAAAATTTCTTTTAGCTTCACTATATAAGGTTATAGTATCTACTGCAAACTCAGTAATATATCCTTGCAATATACTGTCAACGCAAAAATCAACAGCTCTAGAAATGGTGTTACTTACAATGGTTACCTCACGAATCAACTGATCACTCCACTCAACAGTCTCTCTTCTCTGGAAGTTTGTCTGCTTAGTCTCTAATCTTAACAACCATTCATGTAGTAAAATGGGGAACTCGGTAAAGAATATCTCATGAATATTAGAATATATATATTCATATACCCAGTTCTCTGTGCTCAACCATTTCCATGCGCTCTCTTCTTGTGTGAATGCTAGTGTTTTAGAATCCAGCTAGTATTCTATCTCATTCTTTGTTAGGTGCCATGACATTTCCCTCATTTTGATCAATAAGGTATCAACAACGAAACCATTTTTTGGCCACTTTTCCTAACTTGTGCGACCCAAGTTCTGTGTAGCCCTTCAACCCAACAAACACCCGAGATACCGTCCCACTAGAGAAAGCCCCATCGGCAACACCCGCAAAGCAAGTGCAGTCTCACCTGAGATATCTCTTCTATGGGTAACCACCATAACCATGTTTCTATGATTTGTCAAGGGATTATAGTCCCTTGGCGCGTGGCCAAGGCGCTCGATGAAGTAAACGGGATGTCTGGACGGTCGAGTCATTCTTGCACAACTGAGCACAATTATATGTCAGCGTGCATGACCTAACCTTGTTCTCAACCTCACAACTGGTGCAACTTGTGTGAGGCAGCTGACTCATGCTAACAGACTGTCTGCAACTTACATTGTGACTTAGGACAATATGTATAGGCTGATATATGCATATATTTCAATGACGCTTTCTCAAACATTCATCTACTGATTACAATATAAAATCAGGAATTTAATCAACATTTCATCATCATACAGTCAACAAATAGCAACCATTCACATAAACATTCACAGCATCAACCACCCATTCAAACACAAGGGATAACGTGGAAAACCATCTGGGAAAAACCACCAAGGTGCTCTTCATCTGGCATGAGAAAAGGATATAGCACCTTGCATTTTGTAGGATGCAGACTGATCTTCTGATATGTCTTTATGACTCAAACTTTTGGTTCTCATGCTCTCTTGTTTGTTCTTCTAGCCTACTCCTACTCCTAGCAATTTGCACACACAACAGCCAGATCCGTGACTCAATAGGTAGTTCGTTAACTGTCACTATCAGCCGCCCCTCAAGATGCATTTGTGGTGATCATGAATTGACATGAGGCACCATCGGCCTGACTTACTAATATTCCCTCGTACGTGCGTTGTTGCAGGCTTATGCCGCCTTAAATGGACACGATATGCACCTATTGTTTTCTGGCCGTTATCACGTACACGCCCATGCACTCTCCTTTCCTTCGTCGTGCACATCTCCCTTTTGTCTACGGTGGTCCTTTGCTTCCTTCATGACCTTCCTTTCTTTCTGTCGTGCACACGGCGCACCTTCTTTTGCTTGCACGTGACTTATTCCTTGTGCTCCTTTCCCAAGCCAACACATTTTGTGCACCATAAATATTCTTGTGCTTCCTTGCCCCTTTTGATATCTTGAAGTTGTATCGTCAAATTAGCCAATTGTGACTGGATCTACACCATCCCTATGGCACCATCACCGATTGGTGAGGCCTCTAGCTTCATTGCAAATTCTAGTGCTTTGGTCCGTGACTCGATCTTTTGTTGCATCAATGACCCTCGGATGTGTGGTAACAACGCATCAATGAACCATTCTTTATGTTGAACATCCAAGATCTAGAAACTAACTTTGGCCATCAAAGCTTTAAATCTTTGGTCAAATTCCCATACTGACTCTACCAACGCTTGTTTTATCTCCTTGATCTTAGTGATACACTACGACTCAGATTTAGGCTTTTTGAACTCAGAGATCATTGTAGCCCTTATCTCCTCAAGGGTCTTCTTCGGTGCTCCTAATAGTACTATGTAGTACTTCATAAACCAGTGCAACACACGACCCCTTAGATTCATGATCATCTGCGCTTTATTTAAGTCTACACTCTGAATTAAACGAACCATCCATACAGCTTCACAGATGAACCAATGTTGTTCTAGATCCTCTGATCGATTTCCATTGAAGGTAGGTAACCAAATATCATGCCCGACCATTGAGTCAGCGTCGATATTTTTCAGTAATGGGTTTAATGAAGGTGTTCCATCTTGCGCGGTAGTCACAGTACTAGCACTATCAGTATTAATAACTATTTCAAGAGATGAGGCTCTAGACCTTACCTCTAGTGATACTCTTGGTGTGATGTAGTTGCATCCTAACCTTGGTTTTTTGTTAGACTCTTCAAAGTCTTTTGATCCTTCCGAAATCGGGCTATAGTCTTCCTATTCGTCGCAAGATCCTTCGTATACCTGCGACTGAAGTGACTGAAGTGTGTGTTTTCTTTCCTTGAACAAACTAGGAGTTTGTTTCCCTTCCTCTGTCTTTCTTCTTTTTCTAGGTCTGAATCTCCTTCCACTCCTTAGGAATCCACCCTCTAGTTTAGGTTCTGTACTTCCAGGGAACATCTCAACTCACCATTCCCCATTTTCTTGATAGTTTGTCTGGGATAGAGCCTTCCTCCGTGGTATGCGACTCAACTACTCAACTACAGGATACCCTTCTCATAAACAAGCATCTTAATCCATGTGATAATAGATAACAAATACCTTCTTCATGGTCCTTGGAAAAAGTTTCTTTTTTCCTCACTATATGAGGTTATAGCCTCTATTGCAAACTCAATAATATATCCTTACAAAATACTGTCAACCCAAAAATCAACAGCTCTAGATATGGTGTTACTTACACTGGTTACCTCGCGAACCAACTGATGATTCCACACACCTGTTTCTCTTCTCTAGAAATTGGTCTGCCTTCTTGCCAACCTGAAAAACCACTTGTGCAGCACGATGGGAAACTCTGAAAAGAAGACCTCAGAACATCATAATATATGTACCGGTCTACCCATTTTTCTGTGCTTAACTAAGATCATGTGCTCTCTTCTTGCGTGAATACTAGCGTCTTAGACTCCATCCAACCCTCTATCTTGTTATTTGTTGGATGCCAGAACATTTCCCTCAACTCAAATTATTAGGTCCCAGAAACAGAACCATTTTTTGGCCTCTTTCTCCTTATTGTCCCATCCTGTGGTTCAAAAACACCACAATAGCAACAATAAACCACAAGACATCGGCCCGACAGATCAAGCTCAGTCGACAACACTTGCAAGGAAGGTGTAGACTCACTTGATATATCTAATGGGTAACTTCCAAAACCATGTTTTCGTAGTTGGTCAGGGAGTATAGTCCCTTTGCATGGGGCCAAGGAGCTCGAGAAAGGTGACAAGATGGAGTCTTACTGCAGTGCGTCAATAGTACTGAGAGGCATCACGACGTGCGCATGACCCAACCTCATCCTTATAACCCAACAGTTGATGCAATAGTGCAACGCACCTAATCCCTTATACTCAATTAGATAGTGCTCGACTATACTTGGACTTAAAAACTTAACCATGATTCATACATACCATGTTAGATTTTAAACATTAAGCTAGCATTTCATTAGGATCTTTAATTGAGAGAAAAACAAGCATAGCAATCAAACACAAGAGACAATGAACATGGTGTTTTTCCTCAAGGAAACCATAAATGGAGAAAACCCCGCAACTTCCTCAGAGATAGAATCAGCACTAAAGTGAAACCCAAAAATAGTAAGATGATCTCCCGACAGCAGTAACCTCTTTCTTCCTTGCCCCAGTGACTTTCTCTTCCTCAGCTATGCACTACAACTGAGTGTGTATGAGTCTGTGTTAAATATAGAGGCTAGCTCTCTATTTATACTAATTCTCAACTTGACTAAACCCAACCAGGGCCGACTTCACTAGGTGAGTCTAATAACCCTAGTTCCCCAGAACTGTGGGGACTTTAACCCTTAGACAATAGGAGAGTTAACCACCTTGACATGACATCACTTGTTTACATTATAGAAACTTCCTAATAGGAACATCAGGGCATGACATGACTCAAGTACATTACAAATACATCCCGAAATAAACATTAGGTTACAATACATAAGAAATACAAGTGAATACATTCTGAAGTTACAATTACATCAACGCTCCCTCTTAACTAGGAAGGTATTCTCTTGACACAATTTATCAGCACAAGTCTTCTTCTCTGATCATCTAGATCATCATTGAGTCCTTGTCATCTTCACCTTCAATTCATCTCTATCTTAAAGTCACCTTCATCTGTAAGTCATCTTCACCTGCATCTCGATCATCCCTTGATCTGGATCATCTTTGGGGCATCGTCTCTGGATCTGGATCATCCCTCGATCTGGATCATATATGCTGGATCATCAACACTAAATCTTCACAGGTGCTATCTCATGATTCTTCTCGTCACAGGAAGTTCTACAGAGCCAACCCTTTTTCATGCTATATGTAGGCCTACCCTCAGTGTAGGTATTTTATAGCACTTATATTTGACCCTAAGTCAGAATGGCCCACCCAGCACTTATATCTGATCATGTAGGAACCAATCCTATAATCATATCATAAAGGAAACACCCAACACTCAAATATGACCATGTGGTAACATAGCCCACAACCCTGTCAGAAAGGCCCAACACTCACATCCATTCAACCAATGATCAGAAAGGCCCAACACTTACACTTGGCCATGCGAGGAACCAATCCTCCATGCCAAAAAGGCTTTGCACTTACATCTGAAAACCAATGTCAGAAAGGCTCAGCACTTACATCAATTCAACCAATGATCAGGAAAGGCTCAGGACTTATATTCAACCATGCAAGGAACCAATCCTTCATGTCGAAAGGGCTCTGCACTTACATCTGACAACCAATGTCAGAAGGGTGTGCACTCACATCTGATCATGTAGGAACCAATCCTATAGTCCTATCAGAATGGCCCCCAGTCCCAAATTGAGCTACCTGGTAACTGACCAGGTGCCTCCATTCCTAGAATGGCATTCAGCGCTTACTTCTAATCATGTAGGAACCAATCCTATAGTCACATCAAAATGGCTTAGCACTCACATCAGACATGGAAGGAACCAATCCTCTCACCATGATAGAATGGCTCAGCCCTTACATATGACCATGGAAGGAACCAATCCTCTCACCATGTTAGAATTGCTATGGGTCTCATCATTTTCCCTTGGAGGAACTTTCGATCTGGAGAGCACCAAGCTTCTCCCTGAAGTACTCGAACTTCACCCTAGCCAATGGCTTTATCAATACATCAGCTATATGTTCCTCCATCGCAACATACTGGAGCTTCACTGCTCCCATCTACACCATATCCTTGATATAGTGATACTTGATATCGACATGCTTCGACTTGTCATGGAACACTGGATTCTCTGACAACTTCACGCAACTCTGGTTGTCACAATGTATACAACTAGCATCCATCTGGAGATCAAATAAATCAGGCAGTAGCTTCCACAGCCATACTACCTCACAACTAGCTGAATAAGCTGTGACATACTCTGCTTCAGCTGTACTCAATACCACATAGGATTGCTTCCTGCTAAACCAAGAGATCACACCTGATCCCATACTAAAGCAACAACCTAAGTTACTCTTCCTATCGATGGAACTACCTGCCCAATCTGAATCAACATAACCTTCCAGGTTAATCTTGTGATTTGCCTCGTACTTGAGCCCATAATCAATTGTACCCTTTAGGTACCTCAGAATATGCTTTGCAGCAATCAAGTGAACATGTCTTGGATCTGTCAAGAACTAGCTCAAGGTGTTCACAGCAAAGAAAATATCCGGTCTCATGTTTAGTATCTTCAGCAGATCTCTTTCTGGATTTTTTGTAAGCTGTGTCTTCATCAAATGTTACATCCCTGCTGATGTCGATCTTCTTGTAACATGGGAAGTATATTCTGTAAGCCTTCGAGCTTTCAGAGTATCCCACAAATATACCCTTCTTTCCTGAAGGATCTAGTTTTGTTCTCTTCTCTTTTGGAATGTGTATGTACACTGGACAGCCGAATATTCTGAGATGGCTAACTTATGGTTTCCTGTCGGAGAAGACTTCTTCAGGAGTCTTGTTCTCGAGTACTCTATGTGGAGTATGATTCTGTACATACATCGTTGTTCTAGCTGCTTCTGCCCATAGATGCAGAGGAAGATCTTGATCATGAATCATTGCTCTTGCAGCTTCCATGATAGTTCTATTCTTCCTTTCTGCAACCCCATTCTATTGTGGATTGTAAGGAGTGGACAAATCCCTCTTAATCCCTGATTCTTTGCATAAGTCTTTGAATTCATTTGATGTGAATTCTCCGCCATTATCTGATCGAAAGGTCTTGAACTTATTTCCTGTGTGGTTCTCGATCAAGGATTTGAATTCCTTGAACTTGCTAAAGAATTCATCTTTGTTCTTCATGAAGTAAATCCATGTCTTCCTAGAAAAGTCATCAATGAAAGAAACATAGTATACATACCCACTTAGTGAACTTGATGACATTGGTCCGCATACATCGGAGTGGGTGATTTCTAAGATTCCTTTTTCCTTGCTCTCGCTACCTAGAAATGTCTTCTTTGTATTCTTTCCTTTCGCACATCCTTTGCAGACCCCTTCATGTTTTGCTTGAATTTCTGGAAGACCTTCAACAACTTTGCTTGCAAGTGGTAGTACTCTATAATGCACATGTGAAATCCTTCTATGCCAAAGTTCATCTGGCTCTACTGTGTCATGCACCATAGCTTGTTCTGGGTGGCCCTTCAATTTGTATAAGCCTCCTTCTTGTTATCCAATCACTATTGCATCATCAATAGTCTTTCCTCTTGGCCACATGAGGACTTGGCCATCTACAAATGCAACCCTCATGCCTTTTGCATACAATGCTAATATGGATAGAAGATTCTTCTTCAGTCCTGGTACAAACAAGACATCTTTCATTTTTATAGACTTTTCGGAGTCTAGCTTGTAGGAGGAATCACCACTACCTTTTATGGGATATTGGTAGTCATCCCCAAGCTTCACCTTATGGGGTGAATTATGTTCAGATAGTTTCTCAAAGGATTCCTTGAAACTTGTCATGTGTTTGGAAGCCCCACTGTCAATAAGCCAATCTTTTCTTCCATGAGTGACAATTCTCATGAGAGCGGAGATCAGAACATATTCATCTTCACTTGAAGATTCTTCACTTTCTTGTTTTACCCTATTCCTTGGAGGATCATCATCCTCAGCAGTGTGAGCATGATGTCTTGTTTTGGAGTTCTTCTTCCTCTTAGATCCATTCTTATTCATGGGACAATTTCTAGCAAAGTGTCCTAATTCATCGCATGTATAACATCTGAGTCTGGATGAATCCCTTCTTACAACATTATTTTTTTGATGAGAATTCTTACCTTGGTGATGATGATTTTCCCTTCTTCCTTTCTTGGAGTGTACTATGAGAGCTTGATATTCACTTCCCATATTTTCTTCTCGAGCTTCTATCCAAGATTCTTCTTGAGAACATTCTTCCCACAGTTTACTGAACTTGACCAACTTTTTTGTAGCACATATTCCTTGGATGAAAGAATTCCATGACCTAGGGAGCCCATTCAATGTTGTCATCACAATTTTTGCATTCTCCACTTCTTCATCTACAGCTTCTAGTTGTTCTTTGATCTGGGAGACCCTTGTGAAGTATGACTGGATGGTCTCCTCATTCTGGATATTGACATTCTTCAACTGGTTCCTTAGAGTCATCCGATTGATGTTCTTCCCTTCAAACAGTTTTGTTAGGGAATCAAACATGGATTTAGGTGTCTTGAGGGAGGACACCTGTGGTATGAGGTGATCCTTGATAGAATCTGCAATGATCCTCTTTTCCATAACCAACTTTTTCTTATGTAAGGCCTTTGACTCATCTCCCTCTGGAACTGGAACGTCCTCATGGATGTAGGAGTCCAACTCATTTGCTTCCAAGACTAGGGAGATCCTATACTTCCAAGCTCGAAATTTATCAGCTCCCTCAAGCTTTTCATCAAGCTTGGTATGATGAGATTTTACTAGGTCAAGATGTCGGATATGGATTTGGAGCTGAAATCCTGCAGTGCTGGTTCAGGAGCAGATTAGGGTTTTGATTTTTCGGAGTTCTATAGAACCAAATGCTTTCAATTTGACCCCTAACTTCGATTTTGGGGAGGAGATCAATCCAGGCCTGGGCTCACTAAAAAATTCCTTTTATGTGAAAATCCCTAATTTTCAGCAGCAGTGTTGGGTTTAAAATTGAAAAACCTCATAATTGGATTCTGCTTCAATAGAAAGACGTGCCCTAGGGAGGAGAGTTGTTCCACCCTACTTTTTCTGAAAATATGTGGAGAGAGATCCACAAAATAGGAATCCCTAGTTCCCACAGCTGCACAGTGTCTTCTTCTCAGGTTAGATCTAATACCATGTTAGATTTTCAACACTAAGCTAGCATTTCATTAGGATCTTTAACTGAGAGAACAACAAGCACAACAATCAAACACAAGAGTTAATGAACACAATTTTTTTCCTCAGGGAAACCATAAATGGAGAAAACCCCACAACTTCCTCAAAGATAGAATTAGCACTAAAGTAAAACCAAAAAAGAGTAAGATGATCTCCTGATAGCAGTAACCTCTTTCTTCCTTGCCCTAGTGACTTTCTCTTCCTCAGCTATGCGCTACAATTGAGTGTGGATGAGTGTGTGTTAAATAGAGAGGCTAGCTCTCTATTTATACTAATTCCCGACTTGACTAAACCCAACTAGGGCTAAATTCACTAGGATTCTAATAACCCTAGTGCCACGAAACTACGGGTACTTTAACCCTTAGACAATAGGAGAGTTAACCACCTTGACTTGACATGACTTGTTTACATTATAGAAACTTCCCGATAGGAACATCGGGGCATGACATGGCTCAAGTACATTACAAATACATCTCGGAATAAACATCGAGTTACAATACATAAGAAATAAAAGTGAATACATTCTTCAGTTACAATTACATCAACATACCATTCCAACCAACACTTAACCATTCATTCATAGATAAACTAGATTATGATATACATTCACTAGTAACTGTAATAACAGACAATAAGCAAATATTCATGTAGACATTCACCATTCAACAACATTCATTCATATACACAAGGAATAACATGGAAACCCATATGGGAAAAACCACCCAGGTGCTCTTCATATGGCATGAGAATTTGATAAAGAAGCTTGCAGTCTGCAACCTGCAGACTGTTCTTAAGATATGTATTTGACTCAATATTCTTTCTCTCATGATCTCTGGTTTATTATTCTATCTACTCCTATTGATACACACATAGTATGGATCGACTTTTCTATCCTACTATCTGCGCACTCAGCTACAAATTCCTTCTTCTTCTAGCGGTCTGCGCACAGAGCTGCAAATTCCTTCTTCTTCTAGCGGTCTGCGCACAGAGCTGCAAGACACGCGGCTCAATAGCCTTCTACTTCTACTCAACCTTACCAAAATGCAGTGGAATCTAACTGACTCTCTAACTACCACTTATCCATATCACCAAATGAACCCTTATACATAGCAGGTTTCTCCTATTTATAATATTTAAAAGACCTCACAGGGTTGACTAGGTACAAATCAGTTATTACATACTCAACAACTTACAAAACATCTTCTGTTAAATAAATGTCGGCCCATACCTAGTCGTGAAAGTCCTGGAAGACATTAACCACAACTTTAACTAGCTGTGAAAATGTCTTTCAGCTCATCTATACCAGTCATAACTAGCCACAAAACTATCCTTCCTTCTTCTGTTAGCTCATCCTTCTACATTCTTCCTTGACTTCTGCCTTGCATCTTTAACTTCTCCACCTGCCTCTTCCACAGACCCGGATCTTCCTTCCTTGTCGTAGCTTTCCTCCTGTTCTTTCTCCATCGCACACATGTTTTTATCTTTCTGTGTCGATTCCTTCTTAGCCTGCTTTTCCCTTCTGTCGTGTGTGCCTTTTTCCCTTCATTTCTTGCACGGGTTCTTCTTCCTTGTGCACTTTCCTTGGCCCTATTCCTAGCCCAACAACACTTAATTACCAAATTAAATATTACCATAAATATATTATAGTTTTAACAAAACTTTAATCCTAAGTTTAAAAATTAAATATTGTGGAATTAATATATCAGAATTGACCCCTTTTTATGTTAGGATTAGGCCAGAATCATTAGGGGTTATCTAAGTAAAAGATTAGTCTTGAAGACCTCATGGAGGGGACATTACAAAACTTCGCTTCCAAAATTGTTTGTCCTCAAGCAATTGTAACCCCAAGTGTTGTATAACCTACTCATTCTCTGATCCATATTTATGTGAGAACAAAATGAAAGAGCATACAAATATTCGCATACACAGATATATGACAATAAAAACAATGATGCAATAAACTCATATTATATTAAATGAATGAAGCATAACAAACTTTAAAACAAAAACAACTAGAATGGTGGTAGTTGTATCTCTAAGAAGAGATGCAGTGGCTACGCTCACTCATCACAAGTTGAATACAAAAGGAGGATGAAGATCCTTTTATTATAAATCCTAGGCGAGGTATAAAACCTTAAACATAATTCTAGGAGATGAATCATCATAAAGTTAGTGGTCCCAAGGTGGTTAGTTTAACAATCAACTTCTCGGGCTCATAATGTTTGCATACGATATCTATTTGGGGCGCTCGATAGTACATTGGAAAGGTCTATTCAATATTTATGTATTTTGAATCTTACAAAAGGAATGACTCTGCAAATCATTTTTCCCTTGAAATCGCCAAAAAACGTCTTTTAGTGCCTCAAAATGACCCTGGAAGTTTCAGACCCGAAATACTATAGAACATTGCAAAAAAAATTCCAACATGAGAAACTATTTTCATCTAGTGGAATAGGTGGGTAGCCACCTATACCCATCTGGATCTGTCCTCCCCCCGTAGGAAGAACCTGAATCAAATGGGGAAACTTCTGCTAAACTTGACTCTTGGTGAGGCACTTGCCTTGGTGGAGGAGCTTCCTAGCTTTGACAATTCAATATAGTTGGATATTCTGCTGGCGACTACCCTTAGATTGTGTGTCCATGATATGATTAATAGTTTCTTATTCCATGCAGTCAAAATTAATATCTGGAGGTATCAATTGTTCTGCCACCTCCAAGGTGTCCAACAATGGTGAAAAATATGGCCGAAGGGGCTCCACATCGAATAGTAGGTGTATGCCAAGGAATGGAGGAATTCTAAATTTGAATGAATTGTCACCAACTGCCTTGGTGATGGTGTACGACCCATATTGAACTAGACGAACCTTACAATGGGGTCCTGTGAGCCTCTATTTCTGCAAATACAACCAAAACTTATCCCCAACCTGGCACTTGTATGGAAGCCGATGTTGATCATGTCACTGCTTGTATTTAGGATTGGTGTTTTCCAAAATATCATGGACCTATTGGCAGATGTGTTGGATCCGTTCAACAAATATGGTGGCCTTATCAACCTTAGCCTAATCATGGTAAGATTCCTCCTGTGTGGATGCAAGGGGCATAACTACATAAATTGGGGCCAGTGGTTGGAAACCCAAGCACACCTGGAAAGGGATGTGACCGGTAGAGCTATGAAGAGCTCAATTATAGATATGTTGAACATAAGAAAGTATCTCATCCCATGTGTGAGGATGTTTAGAATTGTACATTCTTAGAAGATGCACAATCATCTAATTGACTACCTTTGTTTTCCCATCAGTCTGGAGGTGGAAGGAAGTCGATTTGGTGATATTGGTATCCATAAATGACTCGAACAGAAAGTGCTTAGGGACCTTCTATCATGATCTGAAATGATAGTCTGTGGAAGCCAAAAATGAACCCAAACATGCTCAAAGAATATATTAGTAGTGTATTTGGCAGAGATGCTCTTCTTGCGAGCTATCAAAATGGACATCTTAGAGAAGTGATCCATGAAAACAAACAAATAGCCATTACCACACTTATTTTAAGGTAGTATTGACATGTAATCCATGAATATGGATTCCCATGGACCATTTGGAGTGTGAAGGGGGGTGTACAACCCTTTCTTTTTAACGACTGATTTTGCAATGGTGCAGGCTATGCAGGATATGATATACTGGTCGACGTATTGTCGGATTTTGGGCCAATAAAACTAATTTTGCAAGACTTCCACTGTATTTTCAATACCAAAGTGCCCTCCCATCCGACTGTAATGTGATTCCAAAATAATCTTCGCATGCTTGCTTGAAGGAACACAGAGATGTCCCAGGTGGCATAGCAATCTTTTCTAAAGATGAAAGTTTGCCACTGGTGTACCTCAACACAATGATTGATAAATAGGAGAAAAATCAGGATCATTGTCATATAGTTGAGGCTTCCTAAAGGTCTCATGGCCACAAGAGTTGAGCACCATGGTTAATGCTGCCACTGGATGTTGACTAAGGCAATAAACGACTCGATTGGTGTTTCCCTTCTTATATTTAATGTTCAGGTGGAATTGTTGTAAGTAAGTGGACCACTTCTGGTGGTAGTCATTTTGTAGCTTTCCTTGGGTTTGCATGAATTGCAAGGGCCTGTGATCAATGTGGATGATTTTTTTATTTTCCAAGGATATAATGCTTCCATTGACGCCAAGCTTGGACAATGGAGTGCATTTCCTTGTCATAGATGGGATACTTGCATACTATATTTGAAAGTTTCTCCCTGTCATATTCTGCTAGATGATCATGTTGAGTGAGGACCACACCAACATCATAGTCTGAAGCATCTATTTCTATCTCAAATGGTTTTTGTAGAGATGGTAAGCTAAGGAAGAGTGTCGAACATAAGTGCTACTTCAACTCCTCAAATGCCTGTTGGTGTGGCTTGGACCAGATGAAATTTTCCTTAGATCCACCTGTGGTTACCTAGATAATGGACCAACTTAATATTAGAGAATCCCAACATAAATATGGAATAAAGGTTTGCAAGGCCTAGCAAGTTGCGAATCTATGTGAGATTCATCGAGGTGGGCTAATCACGAAATACTTAGATATTGGCCAGATCTAGATGAAATCCATGTCCATACACAAGTTGTAATAGATACCGAACCCTTTCCATTCCAAATGAGCACTTCTCTATATCAGCATATAACTTGTGTCGTTGCAGGGTGCTCAGGACTTGGTGGATATGCAATAGATGTTTTGCCCCTGTTATACTATAGATGAGGATATCATCTAGATATATGACCACAAAGGAATTGGTGAATGGTTGTATAATGTCATCCATCATCCTAATGAAGGTTTATGGAGCATTAGTCAAAATGGAAGGCATGACTAACCACTCAAAAATTCCTTCTTGATATTTGAAGGTAGTCTTCCAGACATGGGTTTGATCAATTGGAACTTGATGATAACCGCACTTTAGGTTAATATTGCTGAAATACTTGGCCTCCTTGAGCTGATCGAGGAGTTCGTTGATATGGGGAATGGGATACCTATTTTGGTCAGTGATCTTGTTTATAACTCGGTAGTCAATACACAGTGTCCATGTCCCATCTTTCTTCTATACAACCACAATAAGGCTCCCACAAGATGAGGAGTTGGATCAAATGTGCCCCTTGGATTAACTCTTTAATTTGGAATTTCATTTCTTTATTATCCATGAGGGCATTCCTGTATATTTGGCCAGTACATAAAGACACACCAGGGTTCAAATCAATGTGTTATCACTCCAGGAAACTCCTGTAGGTTGTAGCTCGAGGATGCCTGGTAACTTACAATGTTTTTAAGGTTTTTCTGATATGGATCAAGTCACTTGACCTATATAACCTTTCCATTGTCAAGGCATGAATAAAAATCACTCAATTACAAGGCTTTTAGTTACAATTGCTCAGAAGTTGACAATAAAGTGCAGGGATGAGGAACTCATCAGCCTGGCAGATTTACATACAAAACACATGCATATAAATGGCTAAATCATGATAAGAATGGCACTTATAAATCAAATTGCACTAACAAACCAATAGGATGACAACTATCAGCTTTTTAATCAATCTAAAAATGACCTAAATACACATTCAGGCATAAGTACAACAAAGAAAGAGATGATGGCTGAATAGATCATAACAAAAGAGCTTATATTCATGAATAAGTAAAATGAGAAGCATGAAAGCATTATAGGCTTATAAATCCCCAAAGTTGAACCTTTATTATAAAATTGATCTTAGGCTTTATATAAGCCTTTTTACAAAAAGTACAGATCCTGAAACTTCGATCTGTTTTTACAAAAATATTCAAAAGTGACAGTTTTTCCAAATTAGGGTTTCAAACCCTACCTAACTATTTGTCTAACTATGATGAAGATTTAGTTCACTAACTGAACATTAAATAACTGAAGTAGTTGCTGATGATCACTGTTGCTGGTCCACTGTCAGTTAACCCACTGATTTCTCCTTGACAATTAGGGTTGATGACTTTATGGCACTGTTTTGTCATAATAGATCTAAACAGACCCTTTCTGATACTTCTGTCAGCACCTTTTATCTTTAACTTACGTCCCTGAGCCATCTGCAGTCACCAAAATCCTGTTCTATCTGTCAAGAACTCGATTTTAAACCTTTGTCATCTTTCAATGGTTAAGCGGCTAGTCTATAGGAACTTTTAACTATAGAAAATAGGAAATTTTGGTAGCTAACGAACTACTCCAGTGCCAGCTTAACCACCGAAAGACCTGTTTCACAAAATTTATCTGCCTTTGCTCGAAAATGCCTTTCTAGTCCTGTTTTCTCAGCCTTCTTCTTCTGAGGGCTTCATGTTTGGATTTTTTGCTGGGCCCTGGCTCATTTCAAGAGGCTGGAGACTGATGGCTGATTCAGCTAGGGTTTATAAGGCAAGGTGGTTGCTAGGGTTTTCTTTTGATTCTTTCAACTGAAGCCTTTGGAGCCTCACCATCTTGTGCAAGGGAGTTCAATCACCTCTGAGATTAGTGCTTCATCTATGAGAAATTCCTCCCTTCCTATGACTGCCTTCGAACCATAAAATGATAGGGGAAAATCTTCAACCACCTACTAATGAAAACCCTATATTTTTTCACAGTATTTGTAGTAGCCACGGGGACTTCACTTAGTGAACATCTCACATACCACATGTGATCATGGGATATTAAAGAATACCCTTAATTTCCAGAGATATTGACCCAAACTCTTTTTGTTGAAACCCCCTCCAAATACTTAAAAACTCCTCCCCACCCCCTTTTATACTTCAATCCTTATAAACCACCCTACCCACCCCCACCTTAAACCCCTCATCCCCCCAATACCTGCAATATATTGGTTCAAATTTTAATAATTTTAAAAACCACAATATGAACTAACGTGATAGGATATTGGTCAACAAGTGAAGTCCCCGTGGTAGTAGCCTACCTCCTGGAACAGTCTGCAAACCTCTGGATGGGCCTCTAAGTAACTAACATCACCTAGCTCCTGTCTGAGAGCTGGTCCACTTTTCTTCATCTTGATGGGTGTATCTCCTGGCTACCTGCAAAAAATAGTTTTCCATACCTTCTATACAATGTGCTTTAGTAGGCTCCTCTCTCAGAGTCATTTTTTTGGTGAAAAAATGCCAATTTCGAACATGAAATTTGAGGGAGTCCCATGGCACTAATTATGAGTATTTTATGTCATTCATGGAAGATGAGGTCACACAAATGATGAAATCAGCTCTATCCCTGAGATATCTTTTCCCAAATAACTGTACCCTACCTCAGCCATAGCATTCGATGGTTATTTGATGACCCTTGGGACAAGTGGAGGGAAACTGAAGGTTGGCGGTCAGATCAATTTTGGCTACTTGCATAATGACCCTTTTCACTCATTTCACATGCAATCACACAACTCTAGATCTTTTCAATGGGTAATCATGCTCTAAAATTATCTTTTGTCTTGCTGACGGGGTTGGACATGACAGTTCCCAACCGTTTCCCTATTTTGGCCTTTTCGGTGGTTTAAGATCCTCCGCGATTTTGTCAACTAGCCGTCAAAAAGCTAACTTTTGGTGGCTAATTAAATGTTATATTTCTTACCTAATCCACCAAAATCCCTACCCCATTGCCATGGTGAGTTTCTTCTTTCGGCAGATAGTGACTTTGAAAAAACCCTTTTTAGCTATCGAACAAACAACTAAAATCCCACCGGTGATCGGAAGCTCTAAACACTAAGGATCAGAACTTTAAACCTGAACACTGTCATAGTGTCGGCAATTCAAATCACTAACATCGTGACGGTTAAGCATTGGAGGCCGGGACGACTAACCACTAAAACATCGAAACCTAAAAGCACTAATGCGTCAGAACTTCAAACCACAAGACTCTTCATAGTGTCAGTGACATAAAGGACAAGCCCTCCGAAGTGTCGGCATCGTAGAGGACTAAACCTCTAACTACTGTCAAAAAATGTTCCGATGGAAGTCAAAAGATTTGGAAATAAAACAAAAAAGAGGTAAAGGCCATGGTTCAGTGAAATTCGGTGGCTAATGAGATGTTCTGAGCCTTACCTAAGCCATCGAATGTACCTTTCCCAGTGCTTCTTGCCACTCGCTTTTGGAGGTTTAAACCCCTTTTATCTCTCTTTCTAGTCTGTCGAAAGCGCCCCTTTTCGGTGGAGAATGAGTTTCTGTAGTCTTGCCTAAGCCATTGAAAGTGTTACTTTGACTCTGTTTGCTCAGACTACTTTCGTTGGTTTTCCTTTGGCCCACATTCAACTGTTTAGCTACCGAAACATAGATTTTTGGTGGCTAATTAGCTATGATAGTCCTTGCCTAAGCCACCGAAAGCTACAACTTGTGAAATTTTTATCCAAATAAAAAATAGAGGCTTTCAAACTATCAGTGATATTCATATCCTTCATTGCATGAGTTAAATTCTTCATACTATCAAAATAAATTATTTTGGGAGATAACATATAGCTCCTACTTGGGGATGGGAACCTCCTAGTGAGGTCCCAAGAACCCTAGACCAAAAATCCTTTCCTGAAAAAGAATAATTAAAGCTATCTTCTAGTGTTCCATTGGGCATGGAGTCATTTGTCTTTTATCACTGATCCGCTGCACCCTGCCTATAGCCCGCTTTGCTTATTCATGAAAACAACTGAAAATGACCTAGTTGCTCATATTAAGAGCTTATTTTCCTATCTATTCCTACTCCTAATTCTAATCAGTAAAGTCTTCTTATAAAGTGACATCATGCTTCCAATGAAGCCATGTTAGAAGCCGATCTGTTGAACTTATCCTTGATCTTGACCCCAAAAATAAATGAAACCCTAGCATGCAGTAATGTAGTTTCAAAGGGTGACAGAACCAGCTATCATCTGACAAAAATATTTTGATATCGATGTTGCTCATAAGTTCTATATAGTTAGCAACATGGTAATAAAAGCCAACAGGAAATACCTTTTTATGTTGCTGATATTTTCCTTCACTGATGTCAATGTTGAATGTGGACTACTCAACCTTTATCGGATCAAAATGTAAGATCAACAGTTGATCTGAACCTTCTTGTTCTTTTATGATCAGATCTTGATCATCAATCATTAAAATTTCCTTTTGAGAATAGTGCTCACAATCAGACGATAAAACAGGGTTTGCATGATATGAATAAAAATTAGTTGAAAACATATAATTTCCTATACAATCATTAGTTATCATAGGCTCATCCTAGTTTGCAAACTGATCTTAAAATCCAGATTCATACCTGTCTTCAGAGTGCTTTGCAAACATTGAAGAATCTGATTCGAAATCTGAAAGGATCTCACATGCTTGCTGCTGTTCTGAATCAGCTTCAAACTCATAATCTTCCTGTTCAAAATATGAATCATACTGATGTTTATCTGGCTCAAGTAGATGATGGTTTTCAAAATCAAACTGCTCTGGGATTCTCCTTGAAGCACAAATGTTTTCCTCCACCTCTAAAGCATCTTCAAACATAATGCTTAATGATGAAGATTTCCTTTCTAGCAAAAGAAGGGAAAGTTTTGAATGTAGTCCCATCACATAATATATCATGGTAGCTGTCTCTGTAGGTCGGATCTCCAAAGGCATATCATGATAAGTGTTGTAGAATATTCGATTGAAGACAGGCAAAGTTGCGTCTTCCTCTCTCTTCAAAGCATAGAAATCAGTGAGATACAAATCGAGAGATTTGTTCTCACCCCAATGCTTCAAAAAGGCATTAGTGAATTCTATCCAAGTGCTAATAGATTCAGCTCTTAAACTCTTGAATCATATAGCAGCATCTCTAATCAACGATTTAGAGAAAAATCTCATGATTGCATCCTCATGAACAATCTAAAATGGGTCAATAAAATATTCGAAAGATTCCAAGTGCCTTTCAGCTGAAGCTTGATTCTCTCCAGAAAACCAAGGGAGATATTCATAACAGTCAAGAGGATAAGGATGAAGATGAGAGGGTAGTTTTAATGGCTTAAACATCTTCAACCTGATTTTGATTTGAAAGGTTGTGGGTTGATCATGAGGGATAACAATCTGCTGACAAGGTTCAAAGGTTATGGCAACGAGTGTTGAGATCTGCATAGGTTTTGAATAAGTTTTGGTTTCTTCAAGGTTACATGGCTGATTAGATTTAGAAGGAATTTGGATACAGAGGCCATTTTTATAAATGAGTTGCGGCACAAACACTGATTCACCTTCTACAATACAAGAAGGATGCAAATATTATTCTATAGATGGATTTATAAAAGATGGTTGATAATCTTCAGAATATATAAAACATAGGATAATTCTTTTAACATGTGAATGGAAAAGTATAAAGGAGCTGATAAAAAATAAGAGCAGTTCATAAAGTAAACCGATGAACTGGTACCTAGATTTTGAATTCAGCCTCTTCATATTTTATCAACTGGGTCCTCCCTAGTGGAGATTTATTAAATTCGTGTGGATCAGGAAAATATAAGTCTTTGTAAATCTTCCCTAGCAGCAGGGCTAGGTTTTCTTCTCCCTCTACCAACAAATCTGGTCTAGATGTCCTTGCTTCCCTGGAAGTTTTCCTTTGTAGATCTCTTCCTCTTCTGATGATCTTCTCTGGGTCTGCAACAGGTGTTTATGGTGGCCTCTCTTGACTTGATCTAGTATGAGCCCTTCTCAGAGCCATAATTATTCAATGGAGTCGCCAGGGATGAGATCTTCACAAGCAGCAGTGCTTGAAGACTCCTCAACCCTAAAATTTTCTGATTTACATATAAACTTCTGAGAACTAGATGCTTTAGCATAAGAAGATTGAAATCGAGGTCTATTTGATATAATAGTAGAAATACCTCTGGAAATACCTTTTGTAGATCCCATTCTAGCTCTAGAGGTCTGCCTTAGCAAAACCCTAGCTCTTCTCAGAATCTCTTCTAGATCTGAAACATGTGTTGCTAGTGGCCCTTTAGGGTTTGCTCTGGTACTTGGTCTTCTTGAAGACACCTTATTTCAATGGAGTTTCCAGATAGATGATTACAACCAGAATAGTGGCTAAGCTTTTTCTATCATCAAAGTAAGGATCTATGTCGTCTCCCAAGGAAGCTGAGCTCCAGTCTCCTCTCCCCGGCAACGGAGCCAATTTGTTATCACTCAAGGAAACTCCTCTAGGTTGTAGCTCGAGGATGCCTGGTAACTTACAATATTTTTTAGGGTTTTATGATATGGATCAAGTCAGTTGACCTATATAAACTTTCCACTCTCAAGGCATGCATAAAACTCACTCAATTACAAGGATTTTAGTTACAATTGCTTAGAAGTTGACAACAAAGTGCAGGGATGAAGAACTCATCAGGATGGAAGATTTACATACAAAACACATGCATATAAATGGCTAAATCATGATAAGGATGGCACTTATAAATCAAATTTCACTAACAAACCAATAGGATGACAACTATCAGCTTTTTAATCAATCTAAAAATGACCTAAATACACATTCAGGCATAAGTACAGCAAAGAAAGAGATGATGGCTGAACAGATCATAACAAAAGAGCTTATATTCATGAATAAGTAAAATGAGAAGCATGAAAGAATTATAGGATTATAAATCCCCAAAGTTGAACCTTTATTATAAAATCGATCTTAGGCTTTATAGCCTTTTTACAAAAAGTAAAGATCCTGAAACTTCGATCTGTTTTTTAAAAAATACTCAAAAGTGATAGTTTTTCCAAATTAGGGTTTCAAAACCTACCTAACTATTTGTCTAACTATGATGAAGATTTAGTTCATTGACTAAACATTAAATAACTAAAGTAGTTGCTGATGATCATTATTGCTGGTCCACTGTCAATTAACCCACTGATTTCTCCTTGACAATTAGGGTTGATGACTTTATGGTGCTGTTTTGTCATAATAGATCTAAACAGACCCTTTCTGATACTTTTGTCAACACCTTTTATCTTTAACTTATGTCCCTGAGCCATCTGCAGTCACCAAAATCCAGTTATGTCTATCAAAAAATTGCTTTTAAACATCTGTCCTCTTTCAGTGGTTAAGCGGCCAGTCTATCGAAACTTTTAACTGCCAAAAAGAGGAACTTTCGACGGCTAACAGACTACTCCAGCACCCGCTTAACCACCGAAAGCCTTGTTTCACAAAATTTATCAGGCTTCGCTCCAAAATTCCTTTCCAGGCCTGTTTGCTCAACCTTTTTCTTCTGAGGGATTCATGTTTGGAGTGTTTGCTGGGCCCTGGCTCGTTTCAGGAGGATGGAGACTGATGGTTGCTTTAGCTAGGGTTGATAAGGAAAGGTGGTTGCTAGGGTTTGCTTTTGCTTCTTTCAACTACAGCCTTTGGAGCCTCACCATCCTGAGTAACCTGGTATTGTCCTTCAGGTACCTGGTGTTCATCCTTTTCAAGAAAATGAATCTCTCTCTCTGCTTCAAGTATGACTTGTGCAATAGCTTGTTTCTCCTGGTCAATGTTTCATTGTTTCTCTTTAGTTTTCTTTCTAGGACCTCCATTTCATAAACGTACCTTAGTAGCTGATTGATCTTTTAACTTCTAGGTTTGCTGGAGGAAACCCTTTTAGCTGGTTCTTCTTGTTCCTGTGGTGTGGGGGATGGAAATGCTTCAGTAAATGGAACAATTTGTAGGGATAGGGCTACATCCTATCCTTGTTCTTCCTCATAATCTCAATAAGGTAGGTTTAATACATTCTCCTGGTGTGCTTCTGCCCCTTGAACTTTATCACCGAAATCCAAATTCCTTTTTTCCTTCTTGGTTTTGGAGGAGCAGGGAGGTTGTTCAGTTGCTGCAACTGGGGAAATGGCCCTCCTCCTTCTTCTCCCACTCCTTGGAGTACTGGATTTCTTGACATGAGACTTCCCTTTCTCCTCTGGCTGAAGGCCTGTCTCAAAGCCATTCCAGAACAAAAAATAGGGCCAAGAAATGTTTCTTTTCTTCAACAACTCTTGGACCAATAGGTGGATAATACCATGGTGGCACAACCTGCCAGCAATCTTGGATGGCTTGGATTTCACTTGATGTGCCATCTTCCCTAGACTCCTGTGTAAATAAAAGGGAAGATTAAGAGGGTTCTTACCTGTGAAGTGATTCATGAGTTTGAAATGATAGATCATTGCTCTATTGTATCTCCCTTCATAGCTCAAATAGACCACAATGGATTTTAGTAGCTGCTGCCAGTTCTCTTCCAGCCATGATGATGGCACAGCCTCCTTCCATGTTATTCCCCTATGCTCAGGCTTGAGATATGATCTGAATTCCACATCTTTGGGTATGGTGGTCTTGAACCACTTCTCTCCTATGCAAGGGAGTTCATTCACCTCTAAGATTAGTGCTTCATCTATCAGAAATTCCTCCCTTCCTATGACTGCTTTTGAACCATCAAATTATAGGGAAAAATATTCAACCACCTACTGATGAAAACCCTATATTTTTTCATAGTATTTGTAGCAGCCTACCTCCTGGAACAGTCTGCAAACCTCTAGATGGGCCTCTAAGTAACTGACATCACCTAGCTCCTATCTGAGAGCTAGTCCACTTTTCTTCATCTTGATGGGTGTATCTCCTGGGTACCTACAAAAAACAGTTTTCCAGACCTTCTATACAATGTGCTTTAGTAGGCTTCTCTCTCAGAGTCAGTTTTTTGGTGAAAAATGCCAATTTCAAACATGAAATTCAAGGGAGTCCCATTGCACTGATTATGAGGATTTTCTGTCATTTATGAAAGCTGAGGTCACCCAAATGATGACAGCATCTCGATCCATAAGATATATTTTCCCAGATAACCATACCCTACCTCACCCATAGAATTCAATGGTTATTTGAGGACCCTTGGGACAGGTGGAGGGAAACTGAAGGTTGGCGGTCATATCAGTTTTGGCTACTTCCATAACTACCCTTTTCACTCATTTCACACACACTCACATGACTCCAGATCTGTTCGGTGGGTTATGATGCTCTAAAATGATCTTTTGTCTTGTTGACGGGGTTGGATGTGATAGTTCCCAACCATTTCCCTATTTTGTCCTTTTCGATGGTTTAAGATCCTCAACGATTTTGTCAACTAGCCACCAAAAAGCTGGCTTTTGGCGGCTAATTAAATGTTATCTTTCTTTCCTAAGCCATCGGAACCCCTACCCCATTGTCGTGGTGAATTTCTATTTTCGATAGATAGCGAATTTGAAAAAACCCTTTTTAACTGCAGAACAAACAACTAAAAATCCATTGGTGATCGGAAGCTCTAAACACCAAGGATCAGAAATATAAACCTGAACGCTACCATAGTGTCGGTGATTCAAACCATTAATGTCGCGATGTTTAAGCATCGAAGGTCAAGAAGACTAACCACTAAAACATCAAAACCTCAAACCACTAATGCATCGAAACTTCAAACCACAAGACTCTTCGTAGTGTCAGAGACATAAAGTACAAGCCCTCCGAAGCGTCGGCGTCGTAGAGGACTAAACCTCTGAAAAAAAATGTTCCAATGGCAGTCAAAATATTTGGAAATAAAACAAAAAAGAGGTAAATTCCACGGTTCGGTGAAATTCGGTGGCTAATGAGATGTTCTGAGCCTCTCCTAAGCCACCGAATGTACCTTTCTCGGTGCTGCTTTCCACTCGCTTTCGGTGGTTTAAACCCCTTTTATCTCTCTTTCTAGTCTTCCAAAAGAGCCCCTTTTCGGTGGCTAATGAGTTTCTGTAGTCTCGCATAAGCCACCGAAAGTGTTACTTTGACTCTGCTTGCTCAGACCACTTTCGGTGGTTTTCCTTTGGCCCACGTTCAACTGTTTAGCTGCGGAAACATAGATTTTCAGTGGCTAATGAGCTATGGCAGTCCTCGTTAAGCCATCGAAAGCTACAACTTGTGAAATTTTCATCCAAATAAAAACAAAGGCTTTCAAACTATCAGTGATATTCATATCCTTCATTGCATGAGTTAAATTCTTCATACTATCAAAATAAATTATTTTGGGAGATAACACAATGGAATGCTTGACCTGAAAATGTACCAGAACCCCAACAGGTGTGGTGAAGATGTCTTTGTATGTTTTCACGATCTTGTACACTTATTTCTGCTGCATAGAGGGGTTATGTGTGGAGGCAGTGTATGTTATTGTGATATTTCATTCCCCCTCAGAATGAACCATGAAGAGTGTGAATTTCCATGTCTGGCAGATTACCTTCCTGCAATGCTTCACCGTGATGAGAGACACTACAGTAGAAGAAAGTTTCTCTGGTATCCAATATATTTTCTTTCTCAAATTAATAATGACAGTACAAGGTTTAAACTCATACATAGAAAGACGTTTCCACATATATAGTTTACCTTAAAGAACATCACAAAATTTGAGTGGGGAAACATCACACATTACATCATCTTTGAAGGGCTTGATGTCATAGGAGATGCAACACTATTGACTGACGTAGGTGTCTCGTCCATGGTTCATCCAACCAATGTTGTAGGGTTGGGGATGCGGAACCATCAAAAGATTCAATATTTTTACGACCTCGACCGATATGAGGTTCTTCTGACTAACATTATCGATAATGAAATGTAGCATAGTTCAGTGACACCCATAGTTGCCAATGGAAGAGATGCTCCACTTCTCTATATCCTCTAACTCTTCTAGTTTGATCTTTATGATTGTGATAGTGTCATTAGGTTTTGTGTCAATGATCTGCTTACCCCTTTCTTTATTTTCATTAGTGTCTGAGTCAAAGTCTGGATCCAATGATTTTGCCTCAACCAAAAATGATTGTTTTGTGTGCCATTATTCGATGTTGTTCCAGGGGATCTTGTGGAACTCACAACACTTGCAGGTGTCCTTATTTGATTTCCAATTACCCTTCTTTTCCTACGGATTGGACTGGTTGTTGGGACTTTGGCCATCCTTTCTCTATCCTTTGGGTTGTGAAGTAGGGAATCCTTTTTCTAGTTTCTGTTGCTAATCTGTAGACCCAAAATCCTGCTTATTATTTTTCTTAAACTTTTGTTCGATCTTTATGGCATATCGGTAAGTTTCTACCAGTAAGGATATGTACATGAAATCCATCTCCAACTGAATGTACCTGTGCATTCCACTGCAGTACTTTATAACCAAGTGTTGTTCAGATTCTCTAATACCCATGTTTGAGTGTAGGGTATGGAATATATTAGTATACTCCAACATTGTTTGGTCTCTTTCTTGGAGTAATATCATCCATTGGGTGTATTGGTCATCATAGTTTTTGACATGGTAGAATTCCTCTTTGACGACATCAATTTTTTTTTCCCAAGTGGGTTTCATATTGAATATATAAGATTCATCCCTCACATGCCTCTCGTAGTACCCATCCCACTGGTCTTTGACATGGGGGAGGGGCTTGAGGAGATTGATTGTGATCCTTTCATTGTCGAAAAAAATTTGAACAGAGAAGTAACCCTCTAACAGACCCAGCCATTTTTCCAAACCATATGCATCTCTCTTTCCTTCAAATAAGGGGATGTCAAATTGAACTTGTACCTTGAAGGGATTTGCACTCCCAAAACAACTATTCATTGAAGGTGCATCTGCTGCCATCAGCATTCGTCGAAGGAAATCGGTGAAGTTTTCCATCATCTCATTCCTCAATCTTGTGAGGGCTTCCTCGAGCAAAAGTTTAATAGGATATCCTCCTATTTCATCTCTCTTTTATTCTCCCGCCATGTGAGGCTACTTGGGATGACGAGAGGTATTTTCCCAAATCTCAACTATTTTGAGACCTAACTGTTGATATTCCTATATGGTCGGTGACATGCACTTAGAAACCACTAGAGTATAAAACTTTGATACCACTGATCCATATTTATGTGAGAAAAAAATAAAACAACACACACACACACACACACACACACACACACACACACACACACATATATATATATATATTCACATACATATATATATATATGACAATAAACACAGTGATACAATAACCTCATATTCTATTAAATGAATGAAACATAAAAAATGTAAAACAAAAGCAACTAGAATGGTGGTAGTTGTATCTCTGTGAAGAGATGTAGCGGCTACGCTCACTCGTGACAAGTTGAATATAAAAGGAGGCTAAAGGGAATTTTATCATAAATCCTTGGAGAGGTAGAAAACACTAAACCTAACCCTAGGAGTTGAATCATCATAAAGTTTGCGTCCCCAAGGTGGTTAGTTGAACAATCATCTTCTCGGGGTCATAATTTTTGCAGAGATCTCTGTTTGGGGTGCTCGATATCCTGTTGGAAAGGTCTGTACGAGATTTAAAAATTTTAAATGGGGCCAAATGAATGTGTATTTCAAAAGTTAGGTTCCCTTAATCACCAAAAAACGTCGTTTAGGGCCTCAAAATGGCCCCACACGTTTGGGACCCAAAAAACCATAGAAAATTACAAGAAAATTGTCAACATGAGAAACTATTTTGGGGCAATGGAATAGGTGGGTGGCCACCTACACCCATGTGGATCATTCCTTCCCCGTTAGGAAGCAATGGTATCCATTGCTTTGAGTGTCCCCATCAAATGCGGAAACTTCTACTCACTAGCATTTTTTAACACAAAATCCAACAAATTAAATGTCTGATTTTCGACATATTGATGTCAACAATTCGACAATCCTCTCTTGTTTTAAACATTGGTTGAATTTTTCCTTTTTTATGACAATGAAAAAACTTCGTCGAAATTCTGACATACATTGGATGCATTTCCAATGGGTAATTTTGCGTCATAGATGTTGGAAATGTGACAAGCTTTACTTCATGGATGTCGATTAACCGACAATGAAGTCAATTTACAGATGTCATATTTCAGATAGAATATCCTTCGTGGATGTCAGATGCCCGACGGAGCGTTCACTTTGTATATGTTGAATAACCGACATATATCCCACCAATTTCTCGTCGGAATTCGACAACAAATTGCAATTCACGTATGTCAGATATTCGATGATGTGTCCTTCATCGATGTTGGATAACCAACGAATATCCCTCCAATTTCTCACTGGAAGTATAACAACGTCATCGGATTGAATAGAAATCCGACAACAAATTACCATTCAAATATGTCGGATATTTGATGGCATGTCCTTCATGAATGTCGGATATCCAACGGTGTGTCCTTCATGAATGTCGGATATCTGACATAATTAATTAATTTAGAAAAAAATTGTTTGGATAGAATTGGAGGCTCATGGACCTATATGGAAGGATTCGAAATGGTATTACAGAACCTCATTTATGTAGTAGAGAATTCTAGGATTCAATGAATTTATGCTATTATTAGTTGTGTTAATTTGAAGTGGACCCTTCAAGATCATGAAACAAGATGGACTAGAAGTCAAGTTATTTGGAACTCCCACTCTTCTTTTAATTCTAAAGTACATGGACTATGGGTCCTTCATAACAATCTAGAATCCAAATAACACCAACATCACTCCGACTTTACAAAAAAGAATGGTTTATTACAAATTGAAAATGGTTAAGCATGTTATGTGGAGCTGCAAGGCTTCCTTAGGTTTTTGGGCATAAATTTTTGTTGACTACAAAATTATTTTCGTTGCCCCTCTCCATTCAAAATGGGTCCCTTTTGGGGATAAATTGATGATACAACATGCCATAAGGAGTATGAGAAATTTGATCAGACTAACAGGCATCTCCTTTCTATGAAAAATACATCGTTGAGCTACCTTCCATGAGGAAAATAATATTTGTATAATACATTGCAGGGCTATAATTTTAAATCAATAACAAACGCAACAGAAAGAAAAAGAAATGTTTTAGGTTTCTCATGGTACATAGTAAATTTCAATTCTTTTGCTACAATGGACAATAAAAAAAATACTGTAAGCTGAGCAAAGTGCAAGGGAGATAGCTTTACCTTTTGTCTGTTGCGGTTGTCAATATTTTTGTTGGCCTCTTTCATAAAGGATTTGTATTGTTGTTTCAGATAAAATAATTTTGCAACTTGTTAGAATATGTCATTTGATAAGGTATGCAAGTTAGAAACATGTATAATAATTGGGAGAATTAAAAAATTGGTTTTTTTTTCTCTTTTTTAAATTAGAAACATGCATAGGAGATCAGAAATCACAACAAGATTTTTTCCTCTCTTTTATTTTTAGTCATTTTTTCTTACCTTTTATGTGTTTGAGTATTTGTATTTTGATCCATTTTGCTCTCTTGTTGCTTGGTATTTATATTTGGGAAAATACATAGCTTAGATTTGTTAGAATTTTTTTCGTTGGCATGCAATGCAATATGCCTAGAGGGGAACAAAGTTTAAGAAAACAAGAAAGGGAGTTTCTAATTTGTAAAAAGGGAAAACTTGCAATTTCATTTTTAGTTAGCATGAGGGAAAATAACAAATATTGCTCAAAAGTATTTATCAAAAAATGAACATAGGCCTCATGCAATGTGCTAGATAGTTTTTTCTATGTAGTGCTAATCAATCTGGAAATCACGAGGAGACATGTATTTTTTTGTTGACTATACCAAGACCTCGTTCAACTGAACCAAAATTAATAGAGAAGAACATGAAAATGGAAAAGTTTATTTAGATTCAATGGACATATTACATTTAGTTTCGGAAATCTATGGAAAATCACACAACCGTTTCAAACAACGAATCAACCAATAAAAGGATCATGTCTAAATAGAATAGAATTTCACTTTACCCAATGCAAATGATGTCATTCATAATGCTAATTTTATCTATAAGAATGGAAATTCTCTATTGCTTCAATTGATAAAATATCATGCATATCCAAACAAGAGCCATCACCATGATATATCTTCATTATGGAGAACATGGTTAAGTAAAAGTTTTAAGCTCAAATATTTACAACATACAATGTTTTATATGGAGAAGTTTCTTCAAAAACATAGATCTAATCCAAACAATGCAAAGAAATATCCAACAGACAGTGCAATAAAAGTTGCAAAATGAAAGCCATATGGAATATTATTTTACCTTGCAGGAAACTATGAAATTTTGAAAAATAAATGATTAATAATTCTTGAAACAAAGTATCATAAAGGAAACTACTCTTTGGGTTTTTACCAAGACATGTGAGTTTCTTAAAAGGGAAACCCCATTGAGCAAGTTGCTAGCTTTAACATATTTTTTTTCAATGCATGTGTTTTTTTCATATTCAAAAAATATCAAACACTTTTTGCTTGGATTCAAGTCCTGGATAGTAGGCCAAGTTTTGATGCAGTGCAATTAACAAAAGGAGGTATTGACTTGTCAAGACTTCCATGGTCACTTGTCCAGCTATTGGCAGGAAGTGTTTTTTTTGTTGCAACAATACTTGTTTTGGGTTTCTTTCCTTCTCTTTTATTAGGTAGAGTGAATGGTTGATAGTGTGAAAGAAACTAAAAATCACAAAATAAATGTAGGATATAACACATTCATAATATTATTGGTCAAGAAGGGTCTATCATAGAAACTACAAATTATAGAACAAGTATATCATATGGAACATTAATAATATTGTTGAGCAAGAATGAATTATCAGATAATATATACAGTTCTAAAGCTTCTAGGCGTAGAAACAAATTCAAACATCCCTTAGTCTATTAGTCTGTACCTATGCAATTTTGGGATAGTTCCTTCTCTAAACATAATTTATGTAAAGATGAAGCATGTAACGTAGGAAACATGAACCCTTCTTTAGATTCTATAAAAAGTAGGGATAAAAGGCTAGATAGAGCTACAATTCTCATAAAGGTCATAGATGAACCAGGAGGGGAACTTCCTCTAAAAAAGACTCTACCTAAATATGCCATGCAATTACATATCCTAATATGATATAATAGGCTTTGGTTCAATTTTCCTATTTGCAAATACAAAGCATATTGTATATGACGAAATCAATGTAAAGGAATCGATGCAATATGTGTAGCTCTGATGCCAAGATTCATGCAACACCAATATTATTAATAAAATATACAGTGGAGAAACATGTTTGGCCTTTTATGGAAAAAGATTTACACCTCAATGTAAATGGATTTAATCATTGAAATTACAAAGTTCTAAATCTAGAAAACTTGAAATGAAAGATACAAATTGTACAACAAAGAATTTGTGATGTCCATCCAAAGAACGTGTAACATGTATGGAACAATATGTTGCTGATTAGGCTTTAAGAATTTAATTGGAAAAGAATGCAAATTTCAATAACTTGAATTAGATTAAGTACTAGTAAAGGAAAAGGTACTATGCTAACTTTTGTAAAATGCAATTGTTGTAGGCAATGATTAGCTTAAGAAGAAAGAAAAGAGGGCTTGAAAATTTTGAAATTTTCATTTTCAATAGATGAGAGTGCATGCAAAAGAACATATTCACATGTTTTATTGTAAAGCCAAAAGTTTATTCTACAAAGGAAAAAGGATATTCCTATTTAAAAGCTCTATTTTCCCACTTTTTTGGAACATTGTCTAGGTTGATGCAATTGGAATTGAAATGAAGCTTGCATGGTGGTCAATCCAATATGGATAAAAAATCCCAAAGACAATGTCACTATTCCTTATATTTGACCAAAAGTGGTCAAGCATTAAACACTTTTTCATTGTTTTTTATTGTATGCAATTTGAAGACATTGCTTTCCAAACATTCCTTTCATTTAAAACTACTCACCCGCTTGCATGTCCTCTCCAGGGAACCACTAACCTATCCAATACCATATAAGGAAGAACCATGAGGAATCTACATCATTAATGTTGGTTTGACACATATTAGCCTAAATGGGAAGGTTAAAAAACTTTTATGACTTCCCAAAATGGATTGAAATACATCAGTGAGATCACATCCATTACAAACAAATATATTCTATGTCTTTTTTAACAAAGCCTACAGTATGCCAACAATTGTATATTAGAGAATAGTCTCAAACCTCAATGGTGACAACTTGCTTCCCTTGCAAATGCTCACAAAATGGAATGTAATACAACACCTTTTGTATAGAAACATCAAGGAGAGAATCACTAGTCTTAGCATCAAAAAATAATAAACTTGGAAATTCTCCTTGCATCTTGTTATCCAACTTTTTGTACCATAAGTTGGGTTACCTGAGGAGCCGCCAGTTGACAGACTTGTTCAAAGTATGATTCTAATGTATCAGTTGATCCGTCTGCTTGTCTAGCCAATAATGGCTAGTCACTTTTATATTTGAATAATTTTGACCATGGCCCCGCGGGGTTTGTAATAAAATGTGCTAGTGGGATATTTTTGAGTGGTTCGGTCTCCTAAGACGTAGAATTGCAAATAGGGTATTCCAGGGAGTTTTTTTCCCCTGACAATTATGCTTTGCCTTCAGCCGAGTATAATTGACGAGGTTTTCTCCCGCTTCCTCCAAAGCTGGAATGCCAGATGTTGAATTATGGGCCTTGGGGGGTTATTAGAGCCCAAATGAGTGTTATAAGCCTACTAGACATTATTTAGATAGATCATGGTCGTGTCCTAAGTCATCTGGACACATAAAAAAAATTCGAAAAAATCTTTTTCGAACAGTGAAAAATTATTTTTTAATTTTTAATTACTTTTCCTAAGTTTTTTGGGTTAATTTTTCCATAAATTAAATGGAAAAAACCCGTTCGTGATCCGGACTCAGAATTCAGTGATTGAAGGCTCTAACCTAAAGCCAAAAATCATTCTTGATCATCCAGCCAGTCAGAACTAGCTTTCATATCAACAATCGGACACATAATGCCTTTTTACTCAAAAAAGCCAGTATTGAGTAAAAAATATTTTTTAGTAAAAAAATGATTCTTATTAAAAAATGATTTTTATTAAAAAAAAAATGATTATTTTGGAGAAAACTAAAACTCTCCAAATTAAATCAAATTTAATAAAATAAAAGGCTAAATGACATCTCATGGAACACTTATGATGATTGGAGTTATCATAACTCATCTTCAGTCATCATTAAGAGAGCAATTAATTTATTATCAGTTATTAGACATGTCATCTCCAGCTAAAGATGAGATGGAGAGCTCTCATTGGTCCGGTGATTTGATCGAGGTGAAGACTGAAGCTTACACCATCAGTGGGCTTCCCAAACCTAGCTCAAGCTCCTGCCAGACCTAAAGGATGAGCTTACCTACATCACACATGTGGGATCATCTTTGGCTTGTTTTCAATGCGCAGGTTTGGAGTGGGGGCGCCTTGCGTGGGTGGAGGCCTCCCCTCACTCGCGGTTCTCCAGTTTAGGTCTGGGCTCTTTGTTAGGTGGCTAAGCTGGTTAGGGTTGGTTTTTTGGTTTTAGGGTTTTAGCACTGTCTCATTTGTTAAATAGAGGCTCTTTCAGCTCTATTGGGATGGATTTTTGTGTAGAGAAACTCTGGTGAAACTTTTGTAATTGCTTGTTGCTTCTATGCAACCATTGGAATAAAATTAAAGCTTTGGAGGCTCATGTGGTGTGATTCTTTGGATGATTGCACTTGATGGATGAGGTGATGTTGTTTTAATGTTGTTCTTTCTTGTTTATTTGAGATTATGATGTTATGCTTTAGAAGGCTTCTGTAAGCACATAAGAACAGGAATTTGCGGTTTGCAAGTTAGCTATTTATTGATTTACTTCTAGAATTTAAAAAAGAGCATTGTTTTATTCAGTTGTAGTTCATGCTCTTCTTTATTTCAATTTGTGAACAATACATGATCTAATCTTTGTATGGCAAGTCTATGAGTGTTATTTTGCAGATCCTTCCATCCAACCAAGCAGAAGTTCGATCTCAGCTGCATTTTCTTCTCTTGGATTCAAGTATGCTTTTTCAGTAGTCGCATGCTTCATGAGATCCAAGTGCTTTAAAAAGATCCACAGGTTTGACCATTCTCTCCTTGCTTTTATTCATCATTCAAATTAAAAAGTCTTTATTTTCTTGGGATTATGGCACGTTTGGGCTAAAGTGAACATTCATTCACTTAGCCTTTGCCCCGGTTGGCTGCCCTATGCTTTACTTTCAGCCTTTTAGGCATTTTATTTGCAGCCTTTCCTTCCCTTTGTTCGCTGTCCACTTTTCCCCACTTTTTTCCCTTTTGGACAGCCCTCTTTTGCCTCTTTGTTTCCACTTTTTGTAGCCCTTTTCCATCCTTTTCTTCAACCATCTTTTGGGTTGTACTTTCAGCCTTTTTCACCCTCATTTTTCAGCCCTCTTTCTCTGATTTGCAGCCCTCTTTCTCACTTAGTTTCCAGCCTTCTTTTGACTTGCCTTTTGCTCTCTTTCCACCCCTCTTTCACCCTTCTTGCCTTTCCTTTTTCTTGGCTCTTTTCTTCCTTCTTCTTGGTGAGTTTGGGTAAATGTTTTCAGCTAGTTTATAGATTAAATTTCAAGTTATTTTTTATCAACTAATATCATAACAAGTGTGTGTCTAGAGCTCTTAGATTGCAGACAGGTGAAGGAGAGCACAAAGGCTACAAATGAACAAGGAGTGCAAAAAGAACAAAAATACTGCTATCCCTCTTCTTGCATCCCCTTCTTTCCCCGTTCTTCCAATAAGCAAAGAACACATCATCATTGTAAAATATTAATAAAAAGAGCTGAGTGGGAGGAAGTCTCCTTCGTTTTCTACTTCCCCTATTTTGGGGAAGTGTGTCTTGTGTTCATTTTCATGATTTACTTAGTATAGTTTTCCTTCAGCAATTAGTTTAATTCTTTGATTAGACTTAGTTTCATTCTTCCTAATTGCTAGATTCATCATTACTGGTTGGTATCTTGTTATAAATTGTTAAATCATAAGAAGAACCAAAATATCTTGAATCTCACCATAAGGTGGATCAAGAGTTCTCTCTGTCGGAGAGTTTTAATCAACCACCTTTCATATTAATTATTGTGTTTGTTTAATTCAAATCATCCATAAGTAAGACTCTTGAACTTGCAAAAACACAAGTCAAGAGCACTCTCTATCGGAGAGCATCCTAGGTTTGCATAATCCCTGCATTAGTCTCATCTAGATTAGCTAAGTCTCTTGAACCGTTGTCATAAGACAAGGTCAAGAGCGCTCTCTGTCGGAGAGTTTTAATTAATTAACTTAATAAAATTCGTAACTCACATCCCTTTAATTAATTAACCCCCTTCCCCCTTTGCCAGAGTATGCTTTGACTGATCTTCGATTGGAATACCCAGAAATGGCATTGGATCTCTAAACCCCACAAGAGGAACTTAACTAAAACTTTTCCCCATAACCAACGCACCGGCGTTGTTCGATAAATACCGAGGCATGTGGGAAAATTCCAAGTGTGGGCACCGGGCTACCTAATCTGGGCACTGGTAGTTAAGTTATTGAACACTTACCTTTGACCCCAGACAGGTCCGTCATGTCTTCGAACAGAGCCACTGAAGGTATTACCGGTTAGGACATCCAGCCACCATAAGTGAAAATCACAAACAAAAAAATATTAAAATCTACCAAGAGCACTTGCAAAACCTAATACTCACTAGCTTAAATTCCTAGACTTTATTTCACACGCTTATTTGACTCCATAAGGCACTGGTCCTTTGTTATATTGGATTAATTTTCTATCTTGATCAACTGTCTATGGTCCATTTCAATTGATTATATTTGAATGCTTAAGTTATAAGTCTGGAATCTTTGCTTATATGTGTGATCTCTTGTTAGCAACGTGGATTGCTTTAATTAATCATCATCCCCTTAATATTAATCACTTCAAATCATAATAACTCCTAAACAACACCCATCCGCATCCACAACTAATCAAAACACTTTAACAACTTAAGAGCCATAGAAACTCTTTTGTAGGGACTACCCCCCTTGGCTTCATTAGGAGTTAGCCTAAATGGAGGAGCTAGGAGTAGGTGACAGTACCTAGCTCTGTGCTTGCCCCCAAGGTCACACCTCTCCCACTTTCTCAAGTGAGGAGACAGTTTCGAAAGATTTCTACTGCTGGTGTACAATCGGCGGACAACACATCTTCATCGTAATCAAAGCGATAAAAATATTTTTCGAGGATAGGCATGAAAACCATATCCCATGGTGTATGGTGCAAACCACCAAAGCCACCTATACATAGATTTACATTTTGTGGTTCTAAGCATTAGAACCTCAAGGAACAACCTCAATGAGTGTTTAGCACATAATTATTTTCTTTGTCACGCAGCTTGGTCCTCCTTAATGATAGCTACTCTTCAATATGTGAATCCCAGTAGGCTACTTCATTCAAAGGGACTGCTCTGATATGGGGGATACTTTGGGCATAGATACATTAAATTCAGAACCTAATCAGATCTTATTTATTTCACACAACATTAGGTTAAGATTTCCTAACAGGTTTTAATTTTAGTGCTCCTACATGCCACCTACATCAAGCAATTTATTTCTATTTAACTCAATTGTTTTTTCCATGTTATTTTACCATATGTGAGTCTCAAATGTCAAATTCTACAAAAAAATTCCTTAAACTAACAGATCTCCAACAACAAGGAGGTATTAAGAGCACATTCAGAAATTTTAACTGCAAAAAGATCCTATTTGTTCTGTAAACCTAGAGTTGAAGCTTGAGAGTCAAGAATGATTATCGTATACTACATCTTTATCTCCTTCAATACAGAACTTTAATATAAATTTGATAAAAACATTACTTTATCTGACAGCAACAAGTACATTATATGACCTATCTAAACATTATTTATCCTTTGTGTTCCCTATGCATTGAAATTTTTCCAAGAATCATTATGTATGGTGTAGGACTATATCACTTAACATAATTTGGTTGCTCATGGTTGGATGGTTTCATTGTAATGTTCACTACCAATGAATCATATTTCAATTCTATGGTTGGTTTCCATGCATTTATGGATCTTAGTATATTAAAGCCATTTATCCCTGCTGATGTCAATCTTCTTGTATCCTGGGAAATATATTTTGTAAGCCTTCGAGCTTTCAGAGTATCCCACAAATATACCCTTCTTTCCTAAAGGATCTAATTTTGTTCTCTTCTGTTTTGGAATGTGTATGTAAACAAAACAGCCGAATATTCTGAGATAACAGACTTCTGGTTTCTTTCTAGAGAAGTCTTCTTCAGGAGTCTTTTTCTAGAGTACTCTATGTGGAGTACGGTTCTGTAGATACACCGTTGCTCTAGCATCTTCCGCCCAAATATGCATAGGAATATCTTGATCGTGAAGCATAGCTCTTGTAGCTTCCATGATAGTTCTGTTTTTCTATTCTGCAATACCATTCTATTTTGGATTATAAGGAGTGGAAAAATCCCTCTTAATCCCTGATTCTTTACATAGCTCTTTGAATTCATTCGAAGTGAATTCTCTGACATTATCCAATAGAAAGGTCTTGATCTTCTTTTCAGTGTGATTCTTGATCAAGGCTTTGAATTCCGTGAACTTGATAAATACTTTGTCTTTGTTATTCATGAAGTAAACCCATGTCTTCCTAGAAAAGTCATCAATAAAAGAAACATAATATGCATACCCACTTAGTGAGCTTTATTACATAGGACCACATACATCGGAGTGGATGATTTCCAAGATTCCTTTTGCTTTTCTTTCGCTACTTGGAAATGTCTTCTTTGTGTTCTTTCCTTTCGCACATCCTTTGCAGACCCCATCATGTTTTTCTTGTATTTCTGGAAGACCTTCAATAGCTTTGCTTGCAATAGGTAGTGCTCTGTAATGCACATGTGCAAGACTTCTATGCCAAAGTTCATTTGGCTCTACTGTGTCATGGACCAAGGCTTTTTCTGGATGACCCTTCAATTTGTACAAACCTCCTTCTTGTTCACCAATCACTATCGCATCATCAATAGTCTTTCCTTTTGGCCACATGATGACTTGACCATATATGAATGCAACCCTCATTCCTTTTGCCTCTAATGTTGATATGGAGAGAAGGTTCTTCTTGAGTCCTGGCACAAACAATACTTCCCTCATTGTTATATACTTTCCAGAGTCTAGCTTATAGGAAGATTCTCCACTACCCTTTATTGGATATTGGTAGTCATCTCCTAGCTTCACCTTGTGAGGTGATTCATGTTCTGAGAGTTTCATAAAGGATTCTTTGAATCTAGTCATATGTTTGGAAGCCCCACTATCTATAAGCCAATCATCACTTCCATGAGTAATGTTTCCCGTGAGAGTGGAAATCAAAACATATTCATCCTCGCTTGAAGAATCTTCACTTTCATATCTGTTTCTCTTCGATGAAGGTTCATCATCCTCTGCAGCATAAGCATGATGTCTTCTTTTGTTTCCCTTCTTCTTGTGAGAGCTACTTTTGTTCTTAGTACAATCTCTAGCAAAGTGTCCTTTCTCATCACATGTATAACAAATGAACTTAGACTTATCTCTAGGTTTTCTAGAGTTATTCTTTTGATAAGAGTATTTAATTTTATGATGGTTGGATCTAGGTTTCTTGGATTGTACTGTGAGAGCTTGATCTTCACTTCCCATCTTCTATTCTCGAGCTTCTATCCAAGCTTCTTCTTGAGCACATTCTTTCCACAGTCTGCTGAACTTGACTAACTTATTTCTAGCATAGATCCCTTAAATGAAAGAGTCCCATGTCCTAGGGAGACCATTCAAGGTGGTCATCATAATTTATGCATTCTCCACTTCTTCATCTACTGCTTCTAATTGTTCCTTGATCTGAGAAACCCTTGTGAAGTAAGACTAGATGGTCTCTACATTCTGGATCTTCACATTCTTCAATTAATTCCTCAGAGTCATTTTGAGGTTTATGTTATTCCCTTCAAACAATTTGGTTATGGCATAAAACATATCTTAAGGTGTCTTGATATAGGACACCTGTGGGATAAGGTGATCCTTGATAGAATCAACAATGATGCTTTTTGCCATAACCAACTTCTTCTTATGTAAGGCCTTAGCCTCATCTCCCTCTAGAAATGGAACCTCCTCATTGATGTAGGAGTCCAACTCATTCTATTCCAGGACCACGGAGATCCTATACTTCCAGCACCAAAATAGAAAAGCCCAAAATAGTAAGTGATCTCCCGACAACAGTAACCTTCTTCTTATCTAGCCCCAATGTCTTCTCCTTCCTCAACTATGTGCTACACTTGAGTGTGTATGTGATGTGTGTTAAATAGAGAAGTCACCTCTCTATTTATACTGCTTCCCGGCATGACTAAAACCCTACCAGGGCCAACTTCACTAAGTGAGTCTAATAACCCTAGTGCCCCAGAACTGTGGGGACTTTAACCCTTAGACAATAGGAGGGTTACCCATAATGAATTGACATGACTTGTTTACATTATAGATCCTCCTGATCGGAACATCGGGGCATGACATCATGACTCAATTACATTATAGACACATCCCGGAATAAACATCGGGTTACAAGATATAATATACATAGATGAATACATTTCAATGTTACAATTACATCAACATATATGGACCATTTGGTGGTTTCATTCACTTTGCAACGCTACAATATTTCATCTGAGATTTAGATCTTGAGACTTTAGTCATTAAACATGAAAGAGGTCAGCAGGAGCCACTACTGAAGTGATTACAAGTTTCTACAAGAATATAGATCTAGGATATTTTATTTTATGTTCATATCATTTATGTTTATCTAAAAGTGGACTTACGAATTCAATATAACAATTGTGTCAGTATCAATAGAACAATTTTTCAAAATATCTTTTCCCATGTAAGCATAGAATTGATCGAAGAGGTTGTAAATTATTTATAAGCCTAGCAGTATATCCTTCTTAATTATCTTTTTTGTTTTCCCTTCATTTCTCTTATATTTTCTCGTATCCTCTATCATTTTTTTTTTTTAATTATTTAATTCCTCTCAGCACATTTTACACCTAAGATGGAACTTGGGTGCCTAATGGATTTACGTTTGAGCTGTAAACTTTGAAGTGGGTTTAAACATCAATAAAATTGACAACAACAATAACCACATGAGTGTTTCAAGTCATCTCAAATCTCATCTAAATATTTCCTAACATGTGCATAGATTTTTAAAATTTTGATGTAATATAACAAGTGATTTACGATCTTGGGAAACCCTAGGTTTGTATCTGCAATCTAATTAGATCCGAAAAACGTATCTATTATGTATACAACAATTGTGTTACAATGAAAATCATTTAAAACCGACAACAAGGAACTTAACATTTTCAACTAACAAAACATGTTTTCCATTTTTTTGGACTTCTAAGCATATTTGATCATTTCTATTAGCAATTCAAGCAAGGAAAAAATAGTAGGGAACAAAGAATGGTCCAAATTTACCAAGTATGGAATACAAATTAAAAGAAGAAAAATAGGTATGACAATTAGGAATATTTTGCCAATACTTACAATTTATTGGTACAACTTACCTTGATTTGTGGAGCTTGGCATTGTCTTCTTTTGCTTTACCTTTCAAAACATCTCTCAACATACTACAAATATTTTCCTATTGCAATAATTTCATGTTGGGAACCATCAAAAAAATATTTGAATGTTTATGAAAATAACAAAATGAAGCTAAAAAAATAGAGTTTGAGTAGTTTGTCTCAATGAATAAAAACAACACTAATAATGAACATTTTACGTTTGATGAAGATTTTTAATTTAACAATGTAAATTACAATAATATTAAAGTAAAACAACTCGTAATAAGAGATCACCTAAGGAAACATGGAGAACCACAACACTAAGTATATAAGGCCATCGATCACATCAAAACACCAATATTTCCTCTAAAATATGAAAATGTTTCCCAAGGCTATCTATAACAAGTTCCAAGGGCTGAGTGAAATAGCAATAGAAAAATTTAAACACTACAGTTATAGAAATAAATGTGGGAAATGTATAATTCCTTACCATTCATTGAGATCCTCTCTATTTCAAGAATAATTGAATATTATCTACTAAACAGGGCCAACCATGTGAAGTTGGAATCTCTTATGGCCCCTCCCCCACTCACATCACTCTCAATTCCCCAAACCCAATGCATCTACGTGCAAATAAAAATTTAGTGCAAATTCATTCATTCAAAAGCTGAAAAAACATTCATTAAACCATTCATTACACCATTCATTCATTCATTCAATAGCTGATAAAACCATTCATTAAATAGCGTAAAAAACAATGCACGACATTGTATTATAAAAATTAATTACTCAAAATTTCTTCAGACACTTCCTTTTTACTTTTATTCTCTTTACAAAATGAGAAAGAAACACATCTTCTATAATTTGTCCTTTGGTTACTGGTGCTTCATCAACTTGTCCTGATGTATCCCTAGTAGACTGCTTGCCACATGGATCTTGCAGCAAGGGGCTCAAAATTGCTGCAATAATGTGAAAATGTTGCATTAATTTATTTTTGTTTTTATAATTACAAGTATTTCATTTAAAAAAACATTACAAAGGTGTTTTTTTACCTGGTGTGGGAACATCATGTTCTTCATTTTCCTATCCAAGCTCAACCTGTACAGTGTGACCATCTACATGCTTTGTAGTTGAAATATCGAGAAGTATAATTAATGTTCACCGTCTGCAATTATATATACAAAACTGTAGCATATGAATAAATTCATTACCAGGAATCAAAGCATGATCTTTGACTGGTTGTTGTCCATCTTCGACATTAAGGGGATCATTTCTTTCCTACTCAAAACAGAATAAATATTTTATGTTAATTGTTTATAATGAATAGATTGCATGACAATTAAAAAAAATTCATTAAACTATATAGATTTAATATACTTGCACACCATATGGATCACCAAAAGACCGTGTATGCCCATACAATATTTTTCGGTGTTCAACAATAGCTTCAAAGCCATGTTGGAATCCAAGATTCAAGTCTTCTTGAGTGGGAACTTCTTTGAATGGGTCGTCCTAAATATTTACATACCGTCATTAGTTTTACATTTTGCGCTAGATTAAAATGAAAATAATTTTCAATTTATTATTTGGATGCATTATTGGGTTTTCGATACTTACAATTCGTGCCACCAAATTCGAATAAACACCAGGTCCAAGATTGTGCTGACCAATTTTTTCTATTCTTGTCTTTGTTGCCTTTGATGTGTCTGAAAATCTAATCTAGTGTTTAATTATGTTAGATGTTCAAAATTGGATATAACAATTAATAATAATAAGGGTTACCATTACATTATGGAAAGTATTGCATACCTCCCTATGTTTGGTGATATCTTTCCTTCTTTTCTTAGAGCCCTCTCTTTTCCATCTTCCACTAGGGATTTTAACTCCATTGATGGAATCATCGGAGGGCACTCATACCTAGGGTTCCTTTCTAGGTTAACCCTATGTTGGTCTCAAACAATCTTCATATGTTGTCAAACCTTCTTTAGGAGCTTTGTTGTATCGAAAGTATCGTTGTTGAAGAGGCCAACCAACTGATTAGTTAGTTCATCCTTTAATTTTTTTTCTATCTATCCCACCTTGTGCGGATGGTGGTCCCAAATATCTCCAAGGTCAAATCATTTATATTTTTATAAAAAAATCATTTCCTGCAAAACAATCATGCCATCATTAGTTTAAGAAAAAGGTTTTATTGGTATATTACAATCAAATTATAAAAACTAAATTGAACAATGTATAATTACCTGGAATATTCTCTATCTTTATTGGAACTAGTTCCTCATTCACCAAAAATGTTGTATCTATTGAACCCATGCTAGTGACATGGGAAGATCCAGGAAATCCTGCTTCAGCATGAGCATTACTATTAGGCTCTGCATCCACCCCTTATTCTGCATGATTTGGTGTGCGTTGGTCATCAACAAATTCACTCTTTGTTGGCCATGGGGGTTTTGCAGAATGTGTTTCCGACTATTCAGTCAAAAACATAGGTGTAGTATGTGTGTACGTGGAGTCGTTTTCTCATTGGGCCTAGCAAGGCCTTCACCACTAGTGTGTGGTCGCAGAAAATTTTGTAAATAAAAACCATTCAATTATAAGATCACTATCATATAAAAGTAAAAATTATAAAGTTCTAAATGAATTGACATTATGATTCAAGATTTCACAACTTACTTTCAAGGCCTGAGATCTCTTTAGCAACACTTCAACCTTTTCTTTGATCTCTTCTATCTATGGAATAATGAATAGCAGAGGAAGCATATCCACATTAATTTTTTTGAAGGTCATCTCTATCACCTTAACTAGGTCTAGAGAAGAACCAATGTCAGCATCATTCAACAACTCGTTCACATCAAAATCTATGGATTGTTATGTTGGTGTTTCATAAATTGAATCATTGGTGTGCAACAAAAATATATAAAATATTAATTACGTGTTGAAGCAATAGTCTGAGCAAAAAATTATATTAACAAAACATATCTATCATGATTGATTCCTAGAATTACATCTAGGTTTACCTGATGCCTGGATGACGGTGTGATATGCTCAACAGCTGGGGAATTTCCCTGATCATCCACCTGCAAAACAAGAAGTAGACAACATTATCATAATGAAAGCAATTATAGAAATGAAAAAATACATAACAAAATAAAAATTATGCTACATTTTATATATGTGTACAATTTTAAATTTTTTAAATTATAGAAGTACATTTAGGTTTACCTGTTTCCTCGAGGATGCTATCGTCTGATCAGCAGCCGAATTGCTTCCCCGATCAACACTCTGGATCAAATTTAGATCAAATTATATAAACCAAACAAATATATTATTGAAAAAACATAACAACAAAACTGTTTGTAGATATTAAACTTCTACAATGGAATCGATGTATACATGTCACCTCGAGGTAGGTCTAGTAACATCTACTATAGGGGAGGTGCCCCTGACAGAACCCTGCATAAAAAACATAGAAAAAATTATCTAATGAAACCAAAATACTCACTAAAAAAATTTAATAACATAACATTTTGATGTATACATGTTGCCTCGAGGATGGTGTACGCCTATGACCAGCTTCTAGAGTGATGTGCCCTTAATCACCTCCCTCCGAAGTAAACATAGAAAATTTAATAAAAAATTATAACTATATACTAACATAAAATACTAAAGATGTTAAAATAATTAATAAAAGGTTGGGTAAATTGTTGCATGTACCACATCCATAGTAACCGTGTTTGTATCAACTCGATTCAAATTGTAATTAATAAGCAGTTCTTCTCCTGCAACTATTGATTTAATGGAACATAAAAATAAATGGTTTCCTTCACACCCCTCAAATATGTATTTGGGTTTCTTAAGTGTAGACCCTGGTTGAGTACTGTTTATAAAGCCTGCAATATTCCCAGTTGTCTTTGGCCTTTCGTCAATGTACAACTTTTCTCCTTTACTTTGATCTTTGTCTTTCGGTTGTAAATAATTTGTTGAAAACCCATATCTACTCATAATTCATGTATATTGGACCAGACACATCCAATATTTGTAGTTGTAAGAGGGTCCAACATACTCCATCAAGTATGTACATCTGTTGTAACAAACCTTTATGATATCCATGCAAAACAAGCCCAATCCATGTAATGACGATAGTGCAATTCTATATATCCTCTCATTCACACAAAAATATGTGTTGACTTGAGGAATATCCCTAGGTACCCATTGTTTCACTATATGTTTGTACCTTAATGGAACCTCGATGTCGCCTATTGTCTCATCTTCATAGGAACATGAACCCCCTCTTGCGAGAAAAAATTCTGTGCATTTGTTGAAATTTCTTTTGATCTTCCAACATCTAGTTGATATTGCCCTTATAGACCTATTGGATGTCTCACTTTATTCTAGCCTTCCTAAACTCCCCTTTCTAGAGGAAGAAAGGTCTGACAAATACCTGTGTGGTTCCACCTGCACCATGGCCGAAAAAAACTTGGCAAATAAGAGAAAAATACCATCATCTTAAAAATACCTCCAACCAATACCAATTTTAAGCAAGAAAAGGATGCAAAAGCCAAGACCGATAAATAAAAAATATATTTAGTAAAAAATGACAATCAACTATCCCCATCAACCAAATCCTCACCAAAAAATTTAATAGTCTGCACTTACCAAGGATTGTTACATCAATAACCACAACAATTCCTATAGACACTATAACAAACCAACATACTTTTGGAATTGTGTGCTCAAACTGTCCACACAAAATTACAAAAAATTCATATAGTAACTAAAAAACATTAAATAAAACACATTATCAACAACACCATGCAAGAGACACAAGATATAGTTTTGTAATCTTTTATAATTGTTCAACCGACTACAACCATGAGGTAATTCAGCACCTACTAAATTAGAAGTACCTACTTATATTCCAAGACTCAGCTTGGTGTTTTCTTAGATACAACTTAGAAAAATGTTGCAAGGTGTAAGGATATTCAAATAAGCATATCATAAAGTGGTATACTAGACCAACTTCACCAACATCCTACTAGCCATATTACCACAACAGCAATCATCGAGGGTTTCAATTGTGCATCATAGGTTCCACGTACTCCATTAAGCAAGGCTTCTTTTATACAAAAGCTTTAAGGTATCTTCAAAGTCCTTTTTGAATAAAAGTCCCAAGAAAAGGCTTCTCATTATGTGTGGAATATTAGGGCTTCCACAAGCGAGGGTAAGAGGCTTTATAACCCCATTAAGACACAAATAACCACATAATGGGTCATTTGTCTCATTAGGTGTTCCAAAGGCTCCAATTCCCACATCCAGGGTCCTTCATGCCATGTAATGTCATTATCCTTTGTTTTCTTGGTATGTCATCACTTCAACCATTTTCATTAATGGTTTGTCATCAATGAACACCATATTCAAGAAACTCCCCCTTTGTCATTGATGGCAACAATCTTCCAATCTTCAATTTCTCTCCCCCTTTGGCATTAATGACAAAGGGTCAAATACATGTCCACTAAGGACTTCACAATGACTAAGAAAAAACAAATTGGATGTTTGAATAATCTCCCCCTTGTATATATATTAGTTTCTCCCCTTGATATGTTGGCAGTCTGTTCATTACTATTTTCAATAGGCTGCAATATTTCTTGATTGGTTGAGTTGTATGTTCCCCCTTATTAACATGCATATTTCTTGATGAGCAAGGTTTTCATTGATGACAAACCATTAGTGAAAAATGAGGAGTCAAGACAAAGAAAATTAAACAAAAGTCAAGGATTAAAAGCAAGAATAAAATCATGTACAAGCTTCAGATACCTGATTGTAAGCACTCTTCAATAGATGAAAATTTTGAATGTAATGATGATGAATTTATACTTACAGAAGATGAACAAGAAATCTTGTTGAAAGCTAATAATGCATTTACAAGCACATTGTTGGATATTGATCTTAAATTCAATCCAATACTCAAGAATAAAATTTTGAGATCATTTGAAAAATACAAAGAGAAGACAAAAGCTTTGTTCATGAGAATGAAACTTAAGAACAAAGGTTTGGAAGATGAGCTAGAATACCAAAACAATGAAATTGGAAGATTGAAGTCTAGTTTAGCAAGAGAACAAGAGAAGACAATTTATGAGAAGACTAACATACATCTCAACAAATTATTCCTGGAAGAAGGATGACACAACTAGTTTTATGAAAGACAAAGGAGAAATGATCTCAGCCAAGACCGCTCTAAGGTATGGGTGAAGAAAAATATTTTGCTAAATTTGAATGAAGTAGATTAGTGTACAAATGAAGATGGATTCCATATGGCAAGCCATACTTAAATTCTTCTAAATACTTTGATTTTACCATGATTTCATCATTGGAGAATGAACTCAAATTGAAAATAATGGCTCTGCAAGGAAAAATCAGGTCCAAGGATCGTGGTTGAATTAGAAAACTAATGAATTTTAATAAGTGATGAAGTTGGAATGTTGATAGGGGGACCAATATGAAAGCAAATGAATGCTTACCTTTTATGAATTTAATAGATGACTATTTGAAGATATGGGAGATGCTCACATAAGCTAAGTAATATTTTTAAAATGCATGCAAGGGACTGCAAAATGTTAACATGCATGTAATGAATGCAATACTTGGTGAGAAGTGCAAAATCTGAGGAATAAAATGCACACAAGCTCTTGATGATATGCCCGCTACGCACTCAGAAATACACTGAATGATGAGAATGACCACAAGCAATAAGAAAGTGCCCACATTTGGAATGAAATTGTCCAATATGTCATGAATTTGAGTTATGTAATGAAACTTCCCACAAGGTGATGATGCCCGCAGTTAGTTAAAAGGTGTGTCTTTAAGTATCAAGATAATTCCCTCCTGATAAATGAAATGCATGATGACTGAAGGAAATAGTGAGAAGACAGCAACAGCCTTTGGGAAACATGCATTGGTTATATGCACACATAATAAAAAATGATGACTGAAGGGAATAAAATGTGCATGCACCAGTCCACAAACATAAGGTAATTATGCCAGCAGTCTTTGGCAAAATGCTCACTAGATAGAATCAAAATTTCCTCAAATATCAGAAGAAGGTATGATGAGGCTTCAAGTATAATTAGTATAAATATGCTTTCCATACCAGTTAAATTGATTGAGTTAAATACAAATATTCCCACCAAAATATTTCTACAAGAAATTAAATAAATGCTTGCAATATTGAAAAGGTGTTTGTAGTGTTTAATACTATGCCTGCAACATGCATGAAAGTGAGAATAATGCCTACACCAAAATTTATTTGCAATCAAAATACCTGCAAGACTTGGAGAAGATGTTTGCAGGGCTTCAAGAATTCCTGCAAGACAATAGAATGCTTGCACCAACCAACTATACAATGTCTGCAGCAACTTAAAAAATTCCCACAGTAGCTAAGTGATGGGAAGAGGTTGTCATCATATTGGAAAAATATATCAACATTGTAAATATTGGAAGACAAGAAAGTTTTCACCATGGCCAATTTGAGTGATAAGTTAGAAATGGTAAGGTGTGTAGCTCTGAAACTCTTGCACAGTCCACTAAAATTCCCACAGGATTGGATTTATAAACATTAAAGGCTATTGGGCTAATTTTTGTTATATTGATATTAAATTACCTCAACAAGCCAAAAAAATCTCATAGCATTGTGATGAGAATGTTGTACCAACAACAAATAACTATCTCACTTTGTGACATAAAAGCATCATTGTATCGACACAAAGATAAAATGTTGTGATGACAATTCTAAACTCACAATGGAAGTTTACAACTTTAATGGCGAAAATGCATCGATCTATTGATGTTGTCTAAAGAAAGTAAAAAAAAATCCCAACAACATATATTATAAAAAATAGAATCCCTAGAAGGGCTTATAAAAATAGCCTTATATTATCCATGACATGATTGAAAGAGACATGAAATGTCTACTCTTAGTTATTGTTCGAACAAGACAAGGACGAGGCCATACTAACTTGAGATGGATCAAACTCTCAAGATTGTAAGGTATTCTAGAACTAGACAAGTTGATGGAGGTCAACAATGAAGATTTATGAACAAGTTACAAACTATATGTGCTTATTTGATCATTTTGTTGCTATGAGAAAGGATACTAGTGGCCACCCACCTCTTTGGCTCAAAATGGTTTTAAGTGTTGGAAGTTAACTATGATTTTGTAGGTGTTTAACATTCAACGATTTCTTTGAGCATACCCATCCATTATTGGAAATGGATTCATGCCCACAATATTTTACTGTGAGGCCTACCAAACACAAATTATAGAATAGGCTCTGTAAAGTTGAATAAAGGAATCAAATAAAGTTTGTATGTATACATTGTGGATAAGGATGGAAAACCTCCTACTAACCCTGTTATAGCTGATTTTACCACACATGGTTGATCACATATTGATGGCCTTCCCTGTCCCTCTATAGACTCTTTAGACCCCATGGACTCATATTATCCTTTGATGTTCCAAGTTCATCCCTTAAAAACTCCTGTTTATTGATGTACGCAAGTTTTAATCCCATACTCGCGTGTACACGTGACTTTTGACCTCAAACCCACATACATAGGGATGTGTGCATAAGTCCAAATATTTTTGGAGTTTTCCTCATAGGATTTTGAATAACTTGACTCTTGGCCTTCCAAATTCCTTGACAATGCTTGGATTCGACCCTCCATTACCCTTTTGGAGTGCTATACAAGGAACCCCTTGGATACATTGAAGAGGAGAAATTGAAGAGCAACAAAACTATAGTCCATTGTTTCCACAGTTTTCATATGCTTGAGTCTGCATCGCTTTGTCCCTTTGGAGTACTTTGTGTTCTTCCTAGGCTTGCCTTTTCTGGTGAGCTTACTATCGAGAGATGGCGGATTGAGGTGGTGGAGGTATCAGTTTATCTAGTTCGTAGACATGCCGACAGAGGTTGTCACTATTGTAATATCTGATTTTATTAATAAAAATATTTTTTCCTGTCCAATCATGTGCAATTAAATATGAATATTGAATCCATGGATGTGTTTAATTGTTTATTCATCATTGAATATATATGCTAGAGTAGGTATAACACATTATTATATAGCATGCTTGTTTTGTTTGCTGTTGTTGAGAGCAAATTACTAATACAAGCATGAATTGGAAATCTCAACGGGGATCTACTTCAACCGTTCGAAACAAGGTATGATTCAATATCCCTTAGTGTTAGATGTTTGGTTTCTCTTCCATATTGGGAAATATTGATTTCTAGTGTCAAAGCTATCTGTTGTAGTACACCCAGAGCCATAGGAAGTTTCTCTTCGTAAGAGAATCGATGACCATACTGGGGGGGTTCCTAGTTGTTTCTCTTTGCAGGTTTTTGGTATTGAATGTACTTGAATTGCTCTTGATTTCTCTATTTCCCTATCAGGTTTGGGGGCATGTTTTCCCAGTAGGGTCCTGAAGAATTAAGTTTTGTCTTAGCTTGTCTGTTTGCCCTATTTTTATGCCTTTTTCTTCTTGTACACGGGTTTTTCTTTCACAGTCGTGTATACACGTAGGTTTTCCTTGAACATTTGTTTATATATGCTCTTTTTCTGAGAACAATCACGTATGCCTTGATTTTGAGCCTTAGTGGGAGGATTAAGTGTTGCTGGGTGATTTATGATGATTGCTGAGTCTTCTTGCATGCTTCTGGAGTTTGTATGCACCCTCTGTTTTTTACCAGAGACTAAATTTAGTTTATTTTTTAAGTCTTGTTCTTGTCATCCATTTATCCATTTTTTGTTTTGAGATTAGTGCATTACTTCTCTTTTACCCTAGTTCCTTGCTTGGTTGTTGTTTGTGAGTGGTTGTAGGGTCTGGGGGTTGTAGAGTCATTTATTTGCTTACATATCTCGATTATTACAAAAAATACAGAAATATTTTTGCTTTTGCATAGTTATGCATCTCTCACATTTTGCATTGGCATGGTACTTGCAATAGGTTTTCTTACTATTATTATAGTTATATTTTCATATAGGAATGACTGCACTTACATTTGAAGGAAACATCTTGCACCTCATGTAGTGGCATACCATGTTCTTCATTCTACACATTGCACTTGGCATTGCTTGTTAGGTGTGCATATTTACTTCACTGGTCATAACTTCATTAGTTGCACAACCATTTACCCTTTGAGTAATCACAACCAACTAAAATCAATGCTTAATAAAATGAATTACACTCTTTTCTTTTTTAGGGTGCATCAACAAGAATAGGTTTTAGGGTCTTGGAATAGTTCATTGTGAGTCAATTCTCCAAGACCACTAAACAAAACTAGTAGGTGTGTGTCTAGGTGAGAGTCTAAAACCCTTGATATAATTAGTGTTTCTCAGGACGCTCCTCTTACACAGCAGTTAAGCACGAGGAAGTACACGTGAATATTATTGGGATGACCCCTTGTCACTTTCTGTGAGCACCAGAGATATTTCCAGGATTGTATTCGTATCTGTGGGCCTTTGAGGTATTGATTGGTGCACCCTTGGGGTACCAGTTGTGATTTCAGGCTTCAAGCTTTGCTACCCTACCCACATGGTTGATCCCGCCTACGACTGTCCGCCCGAGCATTGATTATATTGAGGTGACCTTAGTTGCCTTACCTAGGTTATTGAGGGGGTATTTGCAGAGGTTATTCTATAGGTGTCATGGCCAAGTAGGGGTGGGACATCATAGTTTCTATATGAGTTGAAGCTGAGGGCCACTATAATTGGTTATGAACCTCTGCTTATTATGTATGGGAGTCTCAAGCCTATCCTAGGTGAGACATACCTGCTTCATTCAGGAGATCACTTATCCTACCCTTGGTTTTCTTGTGATTTGGCTTTAGATTTTCTTAGGTGTATACTCTATGCATGCTAGTGTGCTTAGGGTTATGTAGCTAGATTGAGTCTTTTATTTTTATTGAGCCATTGTGCATTCGGGTGTAGCACCTCACCATTCTCATCATTTAGCAGGGCTTCCGCCTTCCATGTCTCCTCCTCCTTTGGAAGAGAGAGCCAGACATTTCGGGTGGACTCATTATCACTTTGATTCACACACTATGGGTGATCACGAGCATGAGATTCTAGAGATCCCTGATCTTCCTTGTCATGTATGGGAAGATGAACCTCCTAGAACATATGAGACTCCGATGGGTTCTAGTCGTCATTCAGCTGGGTCGTCACATGAATATTTTTAATGATTCACAGATTCCACACACGCTAATCATCGGTATTGGATTCCAGGCGATGAGACTCAACATGCATCTGCTAACACTAGCATTATTAGCTATAACATGCCTGATATTCCTGAGACTATTCTAGAACCTCATGATGGATCAGGTGTTGACCCTAATGCTGCACCTGGGGGCATTTCCATTCCTTTCCAGGAGGAGAGGTTTGGTAGCTCTAGTCACATTAAACCTTCCATCCCTGTGGTGGAGGTTCCTTCAGACACACAGCCTAGGCCTAGCACCAGTGTTACTATTTGGGGACCAGAACCTAGACATGTGAATATTGGGGGCACGAGTTATATTCCTTCACATATTCCATTGTCTTTTGCACCAATCCCTTCAAATTATTTTTTGACCACGCATCCTCCCCCTAACTCTAGTGGGCCTTCATGCTGGATTTATACTACTAGACATGTCTTTCCTACTTCTTCTAGCACTATTGTGTCACAGGGCCATGTTCCTCCTCACATGTTAGCAGGACATGTATCTTCCCATGGACCATCTCATGGACCTTCCCGGGGACCATCTCATGGTCCAGTTTATGGAACCTATTATGGACCTTCTTACGGACCATCTTACAAACAAACCTACACACCTTATGGGTCTGAGTATCAACCCATGTATCAGTCACCTAATTATGGCGTTGTAGCACCCCAGCCTCAAGGTAATCCAAATCACAATCCTTACATGCAACCCTATGTGGGTGAAATGGGAGGAGGTTATTATCCCACTAGCCAAGGTGTAGACGAAAGAGGATTATTAAAGTATTGATACCACCATAGTTTCTTCTAGAATGGTTCCTCAAGTCATTGTTACCCTATATCGCAAAGGATGTTTCCACATCCGAAGTGCAAAACAAGGACCAAGATATTTTTAGGGCCCAGTAGTTGGAATTGATTTATGCTTAGTCTGGGATCCTTTATGAGATCATACCTAATGCTCCACATTCCAATTTCAACCCTAAGTTCAAACCTGGGGTATTTTTGGCTCCACAAGTACCAAACCTACGGATTCAGTTACAAAACAAGTGAGCCATTTATCGCTTAACCAATCTGCATCGGGGAAAGCTATAGCTTCGTCCCTTCCTACCTAGTTGAAGGATGTACTTTTCGTGCAGTTGTCGAACTTGAAAGGCAACCAACAACCTGGAAGGAATAAAAATAAAGGACAAAATAATAAGAAAGGTGGGAATAATAATGATAATGCGACTAATGACAAGAACAATAACAATAATAATAATGTTGGGGGGGACAAGAAGTCTAAGCGGAAGGTAAATTTTCCTTGCAAGTTGTGTAGGGATGACTAGTTCAATCACTTGTGCCCTTGTATGGAAGATGCTTCGAAGTTCATAGCACATGGCCCAACTGTGTTTACAAACCCTTTACGAAATAATCAAAATATGAACTCGAGGACCATGGATCTTGGTTTTGCGTCTAGTGGAACTCCAAATCAACCGGATGCTTCTAGTGGCCATGAGTGCATCAACATGGTGAACGCTACTAGTGTTGTGACACGTGCGAAATATTATGGTTCATCACAACCAGGCCTTGGGAAAGAACCTACTCCACCTGAGAGCTATTTGTGAATTGAAAAGCCTAGGGATAAACCTGAAGTTTGGCCTCGCATTCCTAAGGGAGTCTTGAAGTGCTTGGGGCACAATCCTAATGCTCAAGCTTCCCAAAACTATTCAATTGTCAAGGATTTGGGCCAGAATCCTTGTGCGATGTTCGCATTAGAAGTACTTCATAAATGTCCTTCACAGAGAAAGGCCTTGTTGTTTGCTCTTGGAGTTGGTGATGATAGCTCTCCTTCTATGATCAAATTTGAAACTCATGGAATCCATCCTCGCTTTCCTTACTATGTGTCTCTTCTGATTAATGTAGAGTGTTTGAACAACACCATCATGCGCATTGTGATTGATGAAGGCCCTGCCACTTCCGTGATGTCTTTGGATTGTTGGAAGGGCTTAGGTTCTCACACGTTGTCTAAATATGTGAGCATGTTGACTTCTTTTGATGGAATATCATTCCGTATGCATGGTATACTTCATTCCCTGGAGGTCCAATTGGGAGGGAAGACTGTTGCGATTGAGGTCGAGGTGGTTGATGTGCCCCTTGACTACAATGTTTTGTTGGGTAGGAACTCGATGTACAATATGAAAGTTGTATCCTCTTCCCTTTTCCGAGTGGTTTGTTTTCTGTTGGATGGGAATATCGTTACTATTGATAAAAAATATTTCCAAAATCTGAGTGTAAAAGCATCATCGGGATATTTTATCCTAATTATTGATCATTCTTAGCCAGCAACTGAGAATGTGGGTGTGGGTATGTATCCTTCTCTCATGGGAACCTTTAGTTGTCCTGCGCCCGTTCTTATGATTGGGTCTAGTCTTGGTAGGGCTTCGACCTTGTCAAATTCGGTCTCCTTTTGCACTTCTCATATGGAGGATCCTTGGATTCTTCCTTCACCGAATGCTTCGAGTGAGATTTCTATACTTGTTGAGAGAGATGTGTCATTTCCTAAAACATTGGTGGCGTGTCAATCAAATCTTGATCATGTTGTAGATCCTAGTCCTTCCTCTTTGCGGACAGAGGAGGAGGACCCTTATGTGCTACCTACTTTGGAATTAGAGTCATCTCACTCTCAAAACTACCTTGATGATGTTTTTCCATCTGATGAAGCTATTCTTGAGGCTATGTCTGGGATAGAACAACCTTAGGGAGAGCTGCACCATAGATCGTATTTCCTCCCTAATATTGATCGGTTAGAGTGTGATGACTTTAAAGAGATTCAAAGTGATAAAGTTGGTGGCCCCATGGTCCCATTAAGCTCTCCTAGTAATATTGCTGAAGGGAACATGGCTAACTTGTCACCAACGATACCTATCAATATTTCTCGTGATCCTGGTAAGATTGAGAATGTTTACATCGGGGCGGATTGTTCCCCTCATGAGATTAAAGAGTATACCAAGAGTTTCAAGGAATTTCATGATGTTTATGCTTGGTCATATGAGGATATGCTAGGAATAGACCCTCGCATTATTGAACATGGAATAAAAACCTATCCAGATGCAAAACCGGTTCGACAACATTTACGTGTCGTGAATCCTAGGAAAGCATCCGCTATTAAAGCGGAGATAGAGAAACTACTCAAAGTTGGTTTTATCTATCACGTTCCCTTGACAGAGTGGGTTTCAAATCCTGTTCTGGTGGATAAGAAGTAGGGAGCGATATGAATATGCACTGACTTCCATGATTTAAATCGAGCATGTCCTAAAGATAATTTCCCTACACCATTTATTGATCAAATTTTGGATGAGTGTGCAAGAAGTGAGGTTTTTTATTTTATGGATGGCTTTTCTGGATATAATCAAATACATATTAAACCAAGGACCAACATAATACTACATTTATTTGTCCTTGCGGAACTTTTACATATCAGAATATGCCCTTCGACCTTAAAAATGCTGGAGCTACGTTTCAACGAGGCATGACCTTTTCCTTTCATGATCTCAACAAGATTATTGAAGTGTATTTGAATGATCTAGATTCTCACTCTCTTTTGAGAGTGCATCATCCTTATTATTTACGATTAGTTTTCAAAAAATGTTGTCATTATCAAATTTGATTAAATCCTCACAAGTGCATCTTTTTTGTGAAGGTTGGACATTTATTAGGATTCATCGTGTCTAAGTAGGGTATTAGAGTCAATCCCTTGAAGGTTGAGGCAATACTTCAATTGTCTCCCCCACATAACATTCGACATCTTCAATGTTTACAAGGTATGGAGAAATTCTTGTGAAGGCTCGTAGTCAACTTTGTCAATTTGACTAAATGCTTCATGTGTTTGTTGAAGAAAGACACCCCTTTTTACTGGGATGATCGAGCCCAGGATTCTTTCAATGCTCTTAAGGATGGCTTGGCATCGGCCCCCATTCTCAGTCCACTAGACTATAGCCATGAATTTTTTATTTATGTGGTCACGTCTCAGGAGATGGTTCGTATGGTATTGGTTCAAGAGGATGAGGAGCTCCATGAGCATGTCATATATTATCTGAGCCAAAACCTTATTGATGCGGAAATTCATTATACCCATGTTGAGAAGCTAGCCTTAGCCACCGTCCATGCGGTTCAATGTTTGAGGCATTGCATCCTCCTTTGCCAAACTTTGGTCGTAGCTCACATCAATCCATTTCAATTCGTCCTCACCAGAGGGATGAATGGGGGAAAGTATAATCAATGGATTGTGATATTACAGGAGTTTGATCTTGAGTTTGTTTTGGCAAAGTCAAAGAAATCATTAATCTTTGTTGAGCTCATATCGTATTTTCCAAATTTGGATGAAGAAGAGGTTCATGAGGATTCTCTTATTTATGATAATATCTTTCTCATCTCAACCACAGACCCTTGGTATGGAGATATTATTGTTTATTTGCAAACATTGAAGGTTCCTACTCACCTCTCGCGAGATGAGAAATGACGACTACGTCACATAGTGAAGAACTACCCCATAGTGGATGATACTTTGTACCACCGTGGGGTTGATTCCATTTTACATCGTTGCTTAACTCATGAAGAGGATGAGGTCATGCTTAATGATTTCCATGGAGGGGCATGTAGTGTTCATTTATCCGTGATTTCTATAGCCCAAAAAATTTGCGAGCGGGTTATTTTTGGTCGTCCATCTTTAAATATTGCATTAATGTGGTCAAGAGGTGCCACCTTTTCTAGGTGTTTGCACGTAATATGTGTTCACATCCAGCCCCTTGCATCCTATTATTACCACCGGTCCCTTCACTAAGTGGGGGGTTGACTTTATGGATTGTAACCTAGCTTTGGCTGGGGGGCACCATCATATTGTTGTGGCTATGGATTATTTCACGAAATTGGAAGAGGTTATGCCAACTATCATATCTGATGAAGAAACAACTGCACATTTTGTATTTAACCAAATTATCACTCGGTTTGACATTTCGAGGGAGCTTGTCACTGACCATGGTAGGCACTTTCAGAACAAAATGATGGAAGAGTTGTCTTCAAAATTAGGATATAAAGAAAGAGAACTCCTCTTCTTATTACCCTCAAGCGAATGGACAAGTTGAAGCAGTGAACAATTCACTTAAGTCCATTCTCCAACAAACCATCACACAGAGCAATAATAATTGGCATATCATGTTGTATCCTGCTTTGTGGGTCTATAAAATTGTGGTCAAGACTGCCACCATATTTCTCCCTATCATCTTGTGCATGGGGTGGAGTCGGTATTACTAGTTGAATGCAAAATCCCTTCTTTGAAGCTATCTGTGGAGCTTTTACCAAATACTTCCGCATTGGAAGAACGTCTGGTCCACTTGGAGCAGCTTGATGAGCAACGTCGAGATGCTTTAGTGGCTCTTGAGGTTAACAAGCATCGCATTAAGGTCAAATACGATAATTTTGTCCATTCTAGGAGGTTTAGTGAAGGTGACTTGGTCCTTTTCTGGGATCAAGCTAAGGAACCCTTAGGGGAAGGAAAGTTCAACCTGATGTGACATGGTCCTTATGTGGTTAAGATTGTATTAGAGAAAGGTGCCTATGAGTTGGTGGATTATGAAGGGACAGCCTTGGCGGAGCCTAGAAATGGGCTCTATCTTAAAATGTACTATGCAATATCTTCAGCCAGGGCTGAGTTTTTGTATATTATTGTACATGTTTGCATTTCATAGTTAGGTCTTCTTATGGTGATCAGGTTTGTTGATTAGCTTTTGTTTGTTATGGCAGATGTCGAAGGATTCTTATGTTTAGATAGGATTCACTGATGGTGCTAGCCCCCACACTCAAAACTAAGCTTCGGCTTCTTGGGTGATCTATACTCCTACGGGTCAAGTGTTGTCTTCAGAAAGTGTATATTTACGGCCTTCATCGAACATTGTTGCTGAATATAGTGTCATGATTGAGTTATTGCGAGATGCCATTTCACATGGTGTTCTTTCTGTTGAGGTACATCTTGATTCACAGTTAGTGGTTTCACAAATTAATGAATTGTATCGTATTAGGGATCCGACATTGTTTCAAATATTCTTACGTGTAAGATTGCTAGAACGACAATTTGAGAGTATAACATACATTCACATTCCAAGAAATTTTAATCAAGTTGTTGATTCATATGATAACTATGTACTAGATTGGCATTTGTTTCACAGACCATAAGCATTTCACAAACACATTTTACACATGTAAATAGAATAAATAATCGATCATCATAAATATCTTTTCATTACTTCCAAAAAGGTGATGTCATAATACATAAGTGTCATATACAAAATTGGGGCTTCCGAGCCACCAAAATATACTACACAGTCATACAAAATATACACCTACATCTCTAAACCTGAGGTGGAGGAGGGTGCTAATCATGGTAGCACACCATGACTCTAGCTAGCTGACAGAATAATCAAACCCATGCCCATGGTACTCCAACCACCTGGTGCTGCATAGCCTCAGGAAAGTCCCTGTGTGTCAAGTGAACAAAGTTTGTGTGAATAATTTGGAGCATCCACTCTGAATCCACACCCATAATATCATCACCTCTTCCCCTCCGTCAATGATGAGGAAATCGTTCTGGCCATCATGGTCCCACATCTCCATGTACATGACATAGTTTCGTTATGTTTCGTCACACCAAAACATGTCTTTTTTTATTTCATATATAAAAAAATAAAAATAAAAATTTAATAACTCAAAAAACAAAAGTGAGTTGGGATTCATTACATATTTCTCCATATGTTGATCCCGGTGTTAGGGGCATATCTGGATCTCCATGGAATTATATCCCTTCATAGGGGTAGTCGTCTATGGCGATGATCTGTATCTGCCACCAGAGGAAGAATTCTATTGGATAGGGGTTGGCTACCCTCCCCCCCCAGTATATGCATGACATGGGACCAACGTAGTTGAGCCAAATTCCTGAATCCATGTGGAGCAATGTCAAATCTAGGGCTTAGCCCCAATACCCTCTCAAAAAATAATGCACTCAATATGTTGTCGAACCCAAAGTTTTGTATCTTGCCGATCTTCCAGTCACTAATTTGCTACTTCATGTTGCTTAGTAGCAAGGTACTCCAGTCATATATCACAGGTCGCGTGCACTCTACTACATAGAACATCATTAGCCTTGAGGCATGGTTGAGTGACGCTAAACCTACGATCCTACCTAATGCCAATAGTATGGCTTTCAGCCCCAGGTTCTGAATTGCATTTGTCGGGATTTGACTCCCAACCTTCTTTGTATTGGGAAGGAAATACACAACTATGTATTCCTCTATAGTAAGCCCACCTCCTGGCCCACGGGATTGGAGGTTCACCATCTCCCCTCGTTGAGACAAACTTGTGATAAAATATATGTCCTCAACCTTAATGCTGAGTGACATCCCATCCAACTGAAAGGTTTCAGAGTCTGGATCCTAGTAGTCTACTAGCAGCTAGAGTAGCCTTGGCTTGGCTCTTAAGCTTCTAAGGCGCCATAACTTATACAACCCACAAGCCCTCTGTGTTTGTTGAGCCATTAGATCTCCTTGTACTGCCTCTTCAACATCACTATGTTCCCTCTCTCTCCATTCTTGGACCACCCTGCACAATTTTTTTTGAGTTTCATCAGTATTTCACTTTGAAAATCACATTTGCGGCCCTATACATGACTGTTTTCAGAACAGTCGCGTATGTACACAGGTATCGTGGTATTTTCCATGTATACCCATCCCTATAAGCAAAAAGAGACCTGATTTCTACGTAGGCCAAAACACACATTTTGGGGTGGCCTAAACAAAAAATTTGACCGCTAAAATTAAAAAAAATTGCGTGAAAGTGAAAGAGATGGGCTTGGGCAATTACCTAGACCAAACACAGAGTGATTTCATCGGATGATGCTCCTGGAATCAGCTCTTGAAATTTTGGATACAAATGCACTATGGTGGGTGAATTTTCAAAATGGTATGAAAATTTTTAATTTTTCAATATTTTATAGAAAAAAAATTGAAATTTTTACCCACTTCCTATAGTTTTTGACCTTGTCTATCCATTTTGAACCATTTGGACTAATATGATGTTGTAGGAGCCTGTTTGAGGGCGGTTTGACTGATACTTCAACCCATTCATGTCTATTACATGTATCATGCCTAAACTGACATATAGGTTAGGATTTCACATCCACCTGCATTTTGCATGACCTTATGACCATTTCATCTTAACCTTAGGTACAGACCCATTCCATGATGTCACAAAACCTTCTTTCTACTTTTAGAAGTGGATTTATGTGAATGGTAGAGATTTCCCATACATGGGTACCCTAGGTAGATCCCATATTACATTTGGTGCCCATCCCAACATTTCTCCTTTAGGTTGTGGGATTCCTTTTAGTCCCACCATGTCTTTGAGCAAGAGCTTCATACTCCTCTTGAACTTTATGCTGGCCATTTCCCTTGGGACTCCCTTGTATATATCAAGTTGTAATTTCATTTTCATGAGTTTTTCTTGCCTTCATGAGATTTATGTCAGCTCCCTGACTTTGAGTTATCAGCCATATAGCCCGATTTTGTCTCATGTCTAGCTAAGCAAAGCCTTTTTAGATATCTTTTGCATCTTGATCATCCCTTTTATCAGGAGGAGACCTTCCCCCGAGTGTCGATATCCTACACATATATCCTTTCATTGAGCATATGCATGTTCCACTGCTTGGAACTAGTTTTCTTGCCCCCCTGACACTCGTCTCCTCCTAGATTTGTACTATAAATCACTTTTTTTTTCAAGATTTTCAAAATATCTAAAAAAGTCAACAAAAAAAATAAAAAAAGCAAAAAAGCCGAACAGGAAAAGATGTCATATTTGGAAGTAGTTGAGTCATGTCGCCTTCGAACAAAGCACTGTATATCACATCCGTTGGTTGGGTATTAGTTTGAATTTAGGAGCTGTACTTGTTACCCTGAGTTTATCTCCATCGACTGGTTAAGCTTCCAGTCCCTATGGAGCCTTTGTTGATGCCTCCTGTGTCATAGAGATATCCCAGTTTTCATATCGAGTCCATGCTACCTACCTTCAGTCACCATTCTCCTTTATTCTCTTGTTCAAAGGAAGTTGAAGCCTGAGTCGACCATTCATCAGTTATCTTGACTTTTCATGTCGGCCATTCCCGGTACTATTACTGGTTCATGCACATCTTGTTCTTCCACATTATGTAGCATTGTTGAGTACCTCGTGTTGGTTTATGGGGGGTGCCTTAATTCCCTCCTTCCATTGGATTCCTTGCCATCGACATTGTATCATTTATTCTGGAATAGGATTCTATATTAATTTGAGTTCCTTGAGACTTACAGTCATTAGTGGTAGGTTCTATCGCCATCGATAGTTTTGGAAATACATCAATGTCCCCTGATCGATGGATTCTTCCAAGTTTTCGACCTAAACACATATATTCACACTTGTTAGATTGCACTCTGTACCTTAATTCCCATTTTCATTATCGATGGGTGATCTCACATTTGTTAACGATATACATCATTGACCGGTAATCAGATGATGGACTACTATGCTCAAACTCGACACATCTATTCGAATAATAGGACATGTACTCATAGAGGTTCATGTAGAAGACCTTCCATTTTGGTGGCATTCCATATATGCTACCTCCTTGATTGTGCCAGTGTTCATGAGATTTCATCTCTCCTGATTTGATTCTAGTGTATACCAGATATATTCAGCTATTATGGAGATATTGATCCATTATGTATCTTCATTCATTATGGATATCTTGATCTATTTTACATCTTCATCCACTTTGGAGATTATGATCTATTGTATATTGTACGTGGCGATGACCACACATGTCTCATTTTGTATATCATGCCTATTCATGGCCATTGTACTCTTATGTAACTGGGACTGGTTTATGTATTTGCATTCATATGCAGAGATGTATCATTGTATTTGTTGGCCCAGGAAAGGGGCATAAGAAGGAACTTCACATGCACTGCCAAGGAAAATGCGTCGTGCATGCAATAGAAGCAAAGGAAGAGTGCAATGCATGAAAAGGGCCCACGAAGGTAGAACGAAGAAGTGCGCGGTAAAGGAAAGGTGAGCGAGAAAGGGGAAAACAATCAAAAAGCGACAGATACGAAATCTAGATCATGGCCATGAAAGACGATGTAAGCCTGCAACTACACATGTATGAGAAGATATTTGTAAGTTAAATCGATAGTGCCTCGTGTCCTATCATGATCACCATAGCTGTAACCAGAGGGGTGGCTGATGGTGACGGCTAACATACTGTCGGGATGCAGTTGTCCCTGCGTGGCCATGTAAATTAGTATAAATAGGAAGGATGCAATGGTTAGAGGGTTGGTCAATTGGTATGTAAGGTTTTCATTTATCTTTGTTTAGTTTCCAGTAGATTGTTATTCAACAATAATCCATGGAAGGGGATTCCAATTATGTTGTAATGTCATAGCAATCAGAAGAGGAGTAGACTCAAAAAGAGTATGGTAGCATTAGGGGGGCTGTTGAGCTGCAGATATGACTACAGTGGGAGAAGACCACTAGGAGTAGGATTAGAATAGAAGAGTGAACCAGAGAGCATGAGAAATATGAGTATGAACTTAAAGACACATCTCAAGATCAGTCTACATCTCACAGACTGCAAGGTGCTATATCCTTTCTCATGCCAGATGAAGAGCACCTTGGTATTTTTTCCCAGATGGGTTTCCACATTATTTCTTGTGTCCAAATGGATGATTGATGTGGTGAATGTTTATGTGATTGATTAATAGTTGCTTTAAATATTAAATATAATTTTAAATATGGTTCAGTTTATGTTAGTTTCCTACAATTGGTAGATGGATGAACATAATATCTTGCTGAATTAAAGCTATATAAATATATATCATTATGTATAATGCCTATTATGAATATTGACTTAAGTCATAAAACCAATTGATGTGAGTCAGCTACACTAGCTGCAAGGGAGAAAGGAAATTCAAGTCGCGCGCGATGACATACGGTTGTGCTCATTCGTGTAGAACCGACTCCTCCGCCCAGCCACCCTGCTGCCTTCGTTGAGCTCCTTAGTTGAAAGCTAAGGGACTATACTTCCCCAACAATCGTGGAAACATGGTTTCGACGGTTACCCATCTATGAGATATCTCGGGTGAGACCGCACCTGCTTTGCAGGTATTGCTGATGGGGCTTTCTCTATTGGGCCAATATCTCGGGTAGTTGTTGGATCGACGGATTGTGCAGAACCTAGGTCGCGCAAGTGGGGAAAAGTGGCCAACAAATGGCTCCATTTCCAGGTTCTCTTGATTAGATCGGGGAGATGGTGTGGCACCCAATGAAGGAGGAGATAGAAGACTGGCTGGATGCTAAAACGTTGGTGTTTGCGCAAGAATAAAGTGCAGGAACATGATTCAGTGTAGAAATATGGTTAGATGATTATATATACTCTGATATTCATGAGATATTCTTTGCTAAGTTCCCTATTCTACTGCATGAATGGTTGGTAGGATTGGCACCTAGACGGACCAACTACCCGATGAGGGAGATTACCGAGTGGAGCGACTAATTGGTTCAGGAGGTACCCAGTGTAAGTAACGCTGTCTCAAGAGCTATTGATTTTTGGGTTGATAGTATATTGCAAGGGTATATTACTGAGTTTGCAATAGATACCATAACTTCATATAGTGAAGCTAACGATATTTATTCCAAGGACCATGAAGGAGATACTTATTGAGCATAAGTATATCGATAAAACTACTTGCTTATGAGAAGGGTCTTTTGCACCTAGATAGTTGAGACATGTGTCTAGGAAGGGTCTATGTTGCTAACAAGTAGGTAAGAACATGGGGAGGAGTACGTGGAGATGTTCCCTGGAAGAACATAACCTGAACCCGAGGTTGGAATCCTAAGGAGTGGGAGAAAATTTAGATCAGGAAAGAGAAGGAAAACCAAAGGGGCCGATGGAATCCTAGTCTGTTCAAAGGAAGCAAACACTAAATTCAATCGTGCGAAGATGAAGGGTCTTGCGATGAAGAGGAGGAGTACATCCTGATCTCAGAAGGACCTGAATACCTGGATAGCTCTGATGAGATCTCAGGGTCATAGCAAAATTTTATAACACCAGCTATATCACCTAATACGAGATCTAGAGTCTCATCCCCTAAAAGGACCTCTAACTCGGATAGCACTAGTCCTGAAACTAGTGCGCCAAAAGGTGCAACTTAGTTGAACCCTGCCCTAGAGAACCTGAACACCAACCTAATGGCTGTGACAGACGTCCAGTTACCTACATTTAATGGAAATGGAATGGAAGACCCTGAACAACATTGGTTCCTATGTGAAGTTGTGTGGATGGTATGTTTGGTCCATGGTGCTGATGTCAAGAAAGCGCAGATGATTACGACCTTAAGGGGTCGCACCCTGGATTCATTCATGAAATTTTGTGTCATCCCAACTGGAACACCCCAGAAGGCCCTCGAGGAAATCCAAGCTGCAATGATCTCAGAGTTCAGAAAACCCAAATCAGAGTCACAATGCATTATTGAGATTAAGGAGATTAAACAATCTCTAGCAGAAACTATGTGGGATTTTGACCAAAGATTCAAGACATTGATGGCTAAAGTAATCTTCCAAATGTACGATGTACAGCATAAGGAGTGGTTTATTATTGCTCTACTACCACACATCTGAGGGTTGCTGATGTAGCAGAATATTGAGTCATAGACAGAAGCATTGGAGCAGGCAATGAAGCTAGAGGCCTCACCTATTACTAACGGTGCTGCCAGAATGGTCCAGATTCAGTCGTAACTAGCCAACCTCACACTACAAATTCAGGATATCAAGAAGTGCAAAGAAGGACAAGAAGACTTGTGGTGTGCAAAATGTATAACGGATGGACACAGCAAGGAAAATTGTCCGACCTTCATGAATTATGTCGCATCTGGTGTACTGAACCCATTAAATGGGAAAGGGATACCTTGGTGTCATATATGCTAGTCAAGAGGTCATCGTGATGAGGAATGTGTGTGTTTGCAGAAGGTTGTAAGTACCCCTACAAACTTATTTTGTAAATTTTGTAGATCGGTAGGACATGATGAAAAAGACTGTAGAGCATACCATCTCTTAAAAGAGAAAATAATTGATACATATTTAATGGAAAATGAGGGTTTCCCTCAGGTTGAACATGTGCAAGCCTTGTACCAACCTACACAGTTCCTAGCTAATCAGTACCAACAACCGTATGTGCTTCAACAACCATACGTGCAGCAAAACTGCTATCAACAAAACTACCAGCAGAACCAGTACCCACAGCAGCAATTACACCCTTAGGTAAGGGGTGGCAGAAAATTTATAGGACGAGGTGGTGGAGGACAATTTGGTAGGGGGAGAGGTCAAGTTACATGCTATAACTGTGGACAAGTAGGTCACTTTGCCAGATATTGTTTGGAGCCTATAAGGACATGCTCATATTGTAAGGTTCAAGACCATAATGTTGAACAATGTCCTCAATTGATCGCAAAGTGGCAAGAAAGAACTGTTGCCGCACCCAACCCCCCACCAAACCCAAACCCAAATGCAAATATGATTGCTTAGATGATTGTGTTTGAACCGTAGGACCTGAACATTGCTTCCATAACAAGAGGAGGTGCGACGACTGGAGTAGAGCAAGAGAACCCACAAGAACAAACGCAGCCGCAAGTGAGGCTAGCGGCATAGAGAAAAGAATCACCGACCGGCCCAAAACAGAAAGAAGTATTCTGGGATATGCAATCAAAATTCATAAGCCCTGATATACTTGTTAGATTTTTGTCATTCAAACTAGCATTATGATCTTAGGAACTTTAACTGAGAGAATAACATGCACAGCAATAAAACACAAGAGGCAAGAGACACAAAGAATTTTCCTCGGGGAAGCCATAAAGGAGAAAACCCCACAACTTCCTCAAAGATAGAATGAGCACCAATGGCAGCAGTAAAACCCAAAAACATAAATATGATCTCCACAGCTTCTGTCTCTCTCTCACTTGAGAGAACTTCTCCTTTCTCACTCATGCGCCCCAATGAGTGACTGTGTGTATGATAAATAGAGAGACTCACTCTCTATTTATATTATTTCATTCACTTGAAACCCACTCCAACATGTCGGCCTCACTTAACAATTACTTACTAGATCCGACATCTCTAGGAGTGTCTAATAACCCTAGTGCCCCATAAGTTGTGGGGACTTTGCCTCCTCCTACCAACAAGGAGGGTTATCCTTAACACAATGGTGAGGACTATTGCCTCGACTTACAATGACTCACCTAGGGTCAAATTCTCTATGATATTCTAATAACCCTAGGGTCCCACAACTGTAGGGAATTTAACCCTTGACAAATAGGAGGGTTACCCACAATGACTTGACATGACTTGTTTACATTATAGAAACTTCCTAGAATAAACATCAGGGTATGACATGACTCAAATACATTACAGACACATCCCAGAATAAACATCAGGGTACAATACATAAGATATATGGATGAATACATTCTGAAGTTACAATTACATCAACAATCCCTCTTAACTAGGAAGGTATTCTCTCGACACAATTTATCAGTACAAGTCTTCTTCTCTGTATTATGTGGATCATCATTGAGTTCTCGTCATCTTCATCTTCAAGTCATCTTCATCCTCAGGTCATCTTCATCTTCAATTCATCTTCATTTGGATCTGGATCATCACTCGATTTGGATCATCAAAACTGGATCTAGATCATCACTTGATCTGGATCATCATCACTGGATCATCATCAAGTCTGGATCATCAATTGATCTGGATCATCATCAAGTCTGGATCATCACTTGATCTAGATCGTCACTACTGGATCATCATCAAGTTTGGATCATCACTTGATATGGATCGTCACTGCTGGATCATCATCAAGTCTGGATCATCACTTGATCTGGATCGTCACTACTGGATCATCATCAAGTCTGGATCATCACTTGATCTACATCATCATCAAAGATGTATCATCACTGAATCATCATCATCATTACTGCTTCTGCTATCTCAATCAAATGGTGTTATCTCTTCATTCTTCTCGTCATAGGAAGTTCTATAGAGCCAACCCTATAGGCCTACCCTTCATGTAGGTATTTATTAGCACTTATATCTAACACTTAAGTTAGAATGGCCCACCCAGCTCTTACATCTAACCTCATCTTATCAGAAAGGCACGCCCAGCACTCACATCTGACCACATCTTGTCAGAAAGGCCCAGCACTCACATCTGACCATGTGTAAACACATCGCGCAAGAATGGCTCAGTGCTTACATCCGACCTCATCCTATTGGAAAGGCTCTGCACTTACATCTGACCCCATCTTGTCAGAAAGGCATAGCACTCACATCTGACCATGTGTAAACACATCGCGCCAGAATGGCTCAGCACTTATATCCGACCTCATCCTGTCAGAAAGGCTCTGCACTTACATTCGACCATGTGTAAACACATCACATCGAAAGGGCTCTCAGTCCCAGACTAAGGATTCCTGGTAACTGACCAGGTGCCCCCATTATACCAGAGAATGGCATCAACCCTTATATCTGATCAAGTGGGATACATCCCTCAATCACATCAGAATGGCCATGCGCTCACATCTGATCATGTAAGACTACATCAGTTCATAGCTGTGATTTCATTTGGATCTGTCTCATCAAAGTAAAATATACATAGATATAATATTTCATAGCTCATATCCTAGATCTTGCACTTAAAAAAGTATCATAAGCATCCCATATCTAGTTGTAGGGAAATCGTCCTTTTTGCATGAATTTGAAAGAAAACTTGTAGATCACGTGCATTAGATTTCCTTTCGCTGCTATAAATTTTAATATTCTGCAATATCAGTTCAATTTAATTGGCTGTACAAACAGCAAGCCAATATCCCAAGGAAAGCTTGCTTGGTTCCTTTTTCGTCGGTTTAGCTAGTTTAATTTCATTATTTTTTGAGATAAAGTAGGCTGACCCAAAGGTACTCTTAAAGTGATTTTGGGAATTTGTTATTCTAACATGCTCAATATCCTTTATCAGGTCTGACAGAGAAGAAAGGAATCTGCTGTCCAAAGTGGCTTTTGGGAGCACTCAAATCCCCCCAGGGGTCTCCCTTTTGTCACAAAACTCTTAAATTTTTTGTATAATTGTAAGATCTTGGTTTCATCCTGTATAAGGAACAAGAAATTTCTGATTTATCAGTGCTTTGATATTGTAACCACTGTAATAAAATCATTCTTTGAATAGGCTCTTTCAATCCCATTCCCCATCTCCCTTGGGGGGATTCGCGTCGGTGCCATTTTCGTCATTTTCTGCTTATTTCTTTTTCACTATAATTGATCTGATTTGTAGGGTGGTATACTTAATCTTGTTTTTAATTCCATACTCCATATCGTACATTTCAAAGTAATCATAATACTTACCCCACGATTTCCCGAGTGACCCGCAAGGGGAAAGATATTCGTGGTAGGATTAATCAGAAAACCAGATTGTGTAGTTGTTTTATTTTTTCATCATTTGTTTATCAGCAACTTTAAAATTAATCCCTCCTCTATTCCCCAATTGAGATCCACTTGGATCGAAAGAGGTTCTTGGAGGCTTTTCTTTTAAACAAGAACACACAGCTTAAAACTTATTAAAATTTACAAGACTCTAGTGTGTATACTCTGCACTTGGCTGCGGTTCGTCCGATCAGTCAAGCTGTATCAAAAGCACTAGGGTGACTAGCATAATTATAAATCACCTTCCCCAATTGACAAACCATCAAGTGAAAATCCAACACCTCGATCAAACCTTCACGGTGGCAAAATACCCAAAGGAAGCGGGAACTTCTAAAAAGTGATCTCGGGGCACCGATCTCTGTCACACCCTAACGGGTGCGTTACGAACAATAGCCCCAGAGACTCCATTTCATCCCACATACTCCTTGCGGGTAGCCGTGAAGGCTTTGTTTTGGACATACTCCAAGTACTCTTGAGTATATCCGGAGTCCCCTCTTAGCCTAACTTAATCAATTCATACTTCAATTTTAACATAAAACATACCAAGATGCAATCGCAAAACATTCACTCCGAGCACATGCAAGCACATTGATCATTTTGATTTGACTCCATTCTAAGGAACTGGTCATTTTTGCTTTATATATATATATTGTGTATCAACTTTGTGCTTTCGTGCGTTTATCTTCGTATCTTGTCATCTTTAATTGTTTATAGTTAAAATATTCAAATTCCTAAATAACTGATTCAGTTTAGCATCACCACACTAAGAAATCATCCTTAGTAACTTAATAGGGTCTACCCCCCTTGGGTTCATTAGGAGTTGAGCCTAAACAGAGGAGTCAAGAACAAGGTGACAACCTTGACTCGAGACTTGCCCCCAAGGACACACCGAGTGGCTTGAAGATTTCTGCCACATGACCCAGGTGTGTGAAAAGGCGGAAACAAAACCAAGGTTGAGGAATTCCAGTCAGAGGAAAAAAATCTCACAGACCATATTCAACTGATGCAACAGAAAATTCAAGACATATTACAGTCGATAGAGAAAGACTTGTTGGAGCATGTACAGTCCGACCATGTGGAGCAATTGGCCATGCAAGTAGAGGAAGCTGCGGCGGAAGTTGATAAGATAGAAGCAATGGTGCAAGAATTCCAAGGAAAGGTTTGTGCTACTACACAAACAAACCTGGAACCAACAAGTTTGAAATAATGTATGCAAATGCGACCAAGGCACTTGGATGAAAAAAAAATGTTTGAATTTTGGAGGCAACCATAGCCCCACGGGTGCGTAGTAGGCCGATAGAACTTAAGGAAAAAGTTGTGCAGACATGATGAAACACATTACAACTACCACCAAAACTAGTTATGAAGCAAGTGATGGCAAATCTGAGAGAGCTGGCACATGCTGACAGACCATTAAATGCATTAAGATTCAGCGAAGATTTGGCACTTGGACCAGGACAGCATTGCAGTCGGATCAAGTGTGGAGAACCCAGTCACTGTGACCATCTAGCCCGTCTGCACATGCTCACAACTGTCACTACCCAAAAGTGGCAACGTCAGTAATCATAGCATATCTAAGAAGGAAATCTGATACATAAGGTGAGGGTCTTGTCCTCATAATGCCACTGGATAAGCCTGTGTGAAGGAATACCCAATGCTCTTACTATAAGATCAAGGTTCTCTTGCAATAAGAAAACATCATTGTGTTATGCTGCTCACCCACCAGATACAGTTACAAATGAATTATAGAGTCTCTAGTCGAGTAGCCTTGAGGGCTAAAGCTATTGTTGTAGCTTTCAGTCTGTCAGGTGTATCCAGAGACAGCAAGAAGAAAGATGGTGATAGTCACCCAGTGGCTTCAACCCATTGAAAATCCTTCGGCAAAGTAATCCTTGGCTATTAGTAGATTAGTAGAGTAGCAGCCCTGTCGGTGGCACTAGAGCGGGCTCCTGTAGGGACCAGAGACCCAACCCATTTTGACAAGCTCTGTGGGGTCCAGTCCACAGTCCTTGCAGTCTTTCACAAATTCTACAGGCTTGGAAGATGGTCGTGGCATCAACCCCTTCATTAGGGATCTTCAGCTCTTAGCATGTTGCGAGGGGTCTAATGGTAAAGAGTCGGCTTGAACTCTATGCTACTCAGGTGAAATTTGTCAAATTTTGGCAAATCACTCACCTCCACCACCCAGGATAGCAAGACTTGTATAGTTTTCAATATGGACAAGTCTTCAAAGTTCATATATATGGAAAAGAGGGTGGTGAAGACAGCACTGCAGAAGAGAGAAACTTGAAGAAGCGCAGCAAGAGAACAAGCCACAGCAACTGCACATCAAATATTAAGAGCATGAGAATGGCGAAAGGACGAAGGCCACATGGATTGTTGTGTCGGAATGGGACACTAAGTACCCTTGGTAAAATTGGAGGTGGACTATGACAAGATGATGAGAGAGTCCCAGAGAAAAGACAATATTCCTCTTTGCAGGGATCGTGGTCTTAATAAGAAGTGCATAAGCTTACCTTGTTGGCTCACACAAACTCTTCCATCGAACCCTCCATTACCCTCCTCTAAAATGGTGCTTTGAAACAGGCAATGCCAATTTCCTTATCTACGCTACAGTAAAGATAACGATTTTGCAGACAAATTCGAAGAGTTCAGATAGAAATGTTGAGGTCACGATGATAAGGATGATGCTAGGATTGAAGATAAATGTAAAAGGTCAGTGAAGCGAAAGGGGCTTGATATAGGTTCTAGTAGTAGTAAACCTTCTGTGATTGATTCTGATGATTTACTTCAAGCGATTCCAAATGTGAAAAAGGGTCGGATTAAAGATATTAGGAGGAGAGAAACACAAGAACCTGTCAAAAAGTTTCCTTGAAAAAAAAAACAGAGCGGATTGCGCAAGTTAAGATGCAGCCAAAGCTAAAAAAAAACAATCTCTATGTTTTTTCAAAAAGATACCACATAGATCAGGCTGCTCATATGTCCATTTCTTAGTGGCTCGGGATGAGCCATAGGTGAGTGTTGGGGGCCTGTTGGCTTGGGAAAGGGGCATAAGAAGGAACTTTGCGCACGTTACCAAGGAAAATGCACCATGCACATGATAGAATAAAAGGAAGAGTGTAAAGGACGAAAAGGGCCCGCGAAGGCAGAATGGAGAAGTGCACGGCAAAGGAAAGGTGAGCACAGAAGCGTGAAAGGGGAAAACGACCGAAAAGTGACAGATACAGAATCTAGGTCATGGCTGTATAAGACGGTGTAATCCTGCATCTATGCACGTATGAGAAGATATTTGTAATTCAAGCCGATAGTGCCTCGTGTCTAGTCATGATCACCACAACTGTAACTAGAGGGATGGCTGATCGTGAGGGCTAACAGACTGTCGAGATGAAGTTGGCCCTGCGTGGCCATGTAAATTACTATAAATAGGAAGGATGCAATGGTTAGAGGGTTGGTCAGTTGGTCTGTAAGGTTTTCATTGATCATTGTTCAATTTCTAGTAGATTGTTATTCAGCGGTAATCCATGGAAGGGGATGCCGATTATGTTGTAATGCCATAGAGATCAGAAGAGGAGTAGACTCAAGAAGAGTATGGTAGCATTAGAGGGGTTGTTGAGCCATAGATCTGACTGCAGTGGGAGAAGACCACTAGGAGTAGGAGTAGAATAGAAGAGTGAACCAAAGAGAATGAGAACTATGAGTCTAAACTTAAAGACACATCTCAAGATCAGTCTGCATCCCACAGACTGCAAGGTGCTATATCCTTTCTCATGCCAGATGAAGAGCACCTTGGTGTTTTTTCCCAGATGGGTTTCCACGTTATTTCTTGTGTCCAAATGAATGATTGATGTGGTGAATGTTTATGTGATTTATGGTTCAGTTTCTGTTAGTTTCCTACAATTGGTAGATGGATGAACAAAATATCTTGCTGAATTGAAGTTGTATAAATATATATCATTCTGTATAATTCCTGTTATGAATTATGACTTAAGTCATAGATCTTATTGATGTGAGTGAGTTGCGTTGCACGAGTTGCGCTAGATGTGAGGGAGAAAGGAATGTCAGGTCGCGTACGATAACATACAGTTGTGCTCATTTGCACAGAACCGACCTTTCCATCTAGCCTCCTTGCTGCCTTCATTGAGCTCCTTAATTGCGAGCCAAGGGACTATGCTTCCCCAACAATCACAGAAACATTGTTCCAGTGGTTTTCCATCTATAAGATATCTCAGGTGAGACTGTGATTGCGTCACAGGTGTTTCCTATGGGGCTTTCTCTATTGGGCCAGTATCTCGGGTAGTTGTTGGATCAGCGGGCTACACAGAACCTGGGTCGCGCAGGTGGGTAAAAGTGGCCAACAGTATTGTACTGATGAGTGGCTGGTTCTTCCACCTAGGTATTCATTAGTCCACTTCTAGGATGGATTTTATAATGTATTTTGATCATCATGTTACCGCTCTGACCTCACACATTAGGGGGCATCTGTTATAGTTGATTTTACCACACATGGTTGATCACATATTGATGACTTTCCCTGCCTCTTTGCAGACTCTTTAGACCCCATGGGCTCATATTATCCTTTGATGTTCCAATTTGATCCCTTAAAAACCCTTGTTTATTGTTGTATGAGACTTTTAATCCCATACTTGTGTGTACACGCAAATTTTGACCTCAAACCCACATACATCGAGATGTGTGCATAAGTCCAAATATGTTTTGGAGTTTTCCTCATAGGATTCCAAATAAATTGACTCTTGGACTTCCAAATTCCTGGAGAATGCTCAGATTTGACCCTCCATTACCCTTTTGGAGTGCTATATAAGGAACCCCTTGGATACATTGAAGAGGAGGAATTGAAGAGCAAAGAAACTATAGTCCATTGTTGCCACAGTTTTCTTATGCTTGAGTCTGCATCCCTTTGTCCCTTTGGAGCACTTTGTGTTCTTCCGAAGCTTTCCTTTTCTTGTGAGCTTGCTATTGAGAGATGGAGGATTGAGGTGGTGGAGGCCCAGGTGGAGGACTTGGTTTCTTCGGTTCGTAGACGTGCCGACAGAGGTTGTCACTATTGTAATCTTTGATTTTATTAATAGAAATATATTTTCCTGTGCAATTATGTGCAATTGAATATGAATATTGAATCCATGGATGTTTTTAATTGTTTGTACATCATTGAATATATATTCTAGAGTAGGTCTAACACACTATTATATAGCATGATTTTCTTGTTTGCTATTGTTGAGATCAAATTGCTAATACAAGCGTGAATTGGAAATCTCAACAAGGATCTACTTCAACTGTCCGGAACAAGGTACAATTCGATATCCCTTAGTGTTATATGTTTGGTTTCTCTTGCATATTGGGAAAGATTGATTTCTAGTGTCAAATCTGTCTGTTGTGGTACACCCCAAGCCATAGGAATTTTCTCTCCATAACAAACCCCAAGGGCTTGTTAGAACATAATAAGAAGTTAGACATGGTGAAGTGATTCATCTTTAATTAAATGAAGGATCACTTGATCCCTCACAAAAAATATAATAGGAAGATAAAGGATGTGTGTGATCTTTCAAACAATCTATATCAGAGCATGAACATATCATGTGGGATGATTTTGAAAATAAATTCCCTAGTACACAAAAAAAATATTCATATGGTGGTGAGATATGTAATGAATATCACTAATTTTAAGAAACTGACTTGCAACCATAAGATATTTGGTGCATGAGGGTGAGCTAGTGTGGATAACTGTGAAAGGGTTCCATATATCTTATGGCATGTTTTTTTGAGGTGTATGTGCTCATGATAAGTTTCCCACTTTTGAAAAACTATGGGATGACTTTGTTTATTAGGAAATAAGAATGAAAACAATATCAACCAAAGATATTGAGGTTCAAAAACTAAACCTTATTGGTATGATAAATCAGGATGCAAATAAAGGACTCAAGAGGAATCAAAAGAACTAGAAGGAAGACTCAAGATAACTAGGTTCACAATGATAAAATTATCCCATAATTATGAAAATCACCTTAAAATCCACAATTACCCACAACTTCCATGTTAGTGCACCCCATACTTTCCATGTGAACCACTACTTACACATACCTATGTCACATGCAAGTAGTGGGAGGGCCATTATAGAGTTAACTGGTCCACATGCAAGAAGTGGGTCACACGGGTACATTTTTGCAAATCCTGGTTTCCACCAGATTTTGTTTTAGAGTTGATTTGTATATCTGTTTGGAAAAATTTCAATGTGAGGTTATAGATATCTAATTTTTACCAAGTTGTTTAGTTTGGTCTCCCAAACCGTTTCTCGACATATTTTCCCATGCATCAAATTGACACTTATATTTTGGAGGATGCATGGGAGAATGAGGACAATCAGATGGGAAGTTTTAGAGTCTTGATCTTGCTATTTTGATAAATTTTTTATTTATAAACTTGATCAATTTTACTAAAAATTACATAATGAACACTTTAGAGACCTAGTATTGAGTTCTCTCATTAGGCACCTTCATAATTTCAAGATTCACAATTTTGGAAAATTTTCAATTTTAGATATGTCATCTTCCTTTAAATCTAAAAGTATATTGGGATACCCATTGGAGAGTTGTGCATGATATTCTAGTTTCAAATCCAATGAAACTTGTTCAAACCAAAGTATAAAAGTAGAGAATTTCAGTTTTAAGAGATGTTCACATTTTTAGTGATCCAATATCGAGTATAGTATGGACATGAAGTTTGGTGGAAATTAGATAAAATAATAATAAGGTCGATAATTATGTACACATTTGTATCATGTTTTGGTTCAATGGTTAAGTGGTGGTGATTTTATCTCATGTGCAAGCATATTTTTTGAGCTAGATTAAGGTAGGTGTGAGTCTTGAGCAATTTTGCTGCAATAGAGATTCCTCACCTTTTGCATCTCAACTAATGTTTTTTTTCTTTTAGAGTTGTAAGTCAACCACACTACAATGTAATAGTGCTTGATTGTGGAAGGACACAAACATGTTTGTTTAATTATTATAGGAGGAAGAATCATGTAATATAAGTATATATATACATTTATATTTCTCTATCACTGAGGAAGAGTAGCTGTTACACCAAAATCTCGTCCTGTTGAGCCATGTGTTAACTCTTTTCCTATTCCCCAAATTTCTCTCTACTAAACTGGATTGATGCTGAGGTTGTTTTTGCCTTTTTTCCCTCTTTAGGAAGGTTGGTGCTCTTTTCCTTCATGTTAGGTGCATCTAAGGCACTTTTTCCCTTCGTGTTAGGTGCGCCAATGCTGGCGCTTTGTCTCCCACTGCTAGGTGCGTTGACGGTGCTTTTTCCCTTCATGGAAGGTGCACCGGTGCTGTTTCGAGGGAAAACAATGGAGCTTTGAGGCCCTTCTCGAAGGTGTATGAGGTGGATGTCTATCCATATCATTTAGGTGAGGTGGCATTCGGTTCCTAACCTATGGGGAATATCCCTTAGACTCCTCCTCCTAATCCTCAACCTACTCTATCCCTTTAGCCTTATAAATTAAACCCTCTCTCCATTGTGAAGGGAGGAAGGACTATGGTACTATTATGCTGGTGGAATTTCTAGGTGATCGTTATCATCCATTGGGAGGATTACTAGCTTGCTTTGGAGGCTTTGTCTTGGATTGTTGGATTGAAGTTGCAACGTTAAGGTTAGGTTGTGACATTCCTTCTTTTATGTAATTCTATGTATCTCCTTTATTGTATTAATACAAATCTATTTCCATAAATGTTATTGTGTTAATAATGTTTAGAAATTTCTTCCTTAACTATTAGATTAGATCAATTGTATGTTTGGATGCGCATATACTATTTTCTTGTTTCTACTTGCTTTACAGGGATTTGCAGCTGAAGATCTAAAGATTCTAGAGCTTGGATCAACAAAGAGAGAAGAGGATCTACATATTTAAGGTAGGTGATCTATCCATTACTTTGCATTTCCATTTGATCTAGGAAAATAGGTTGTATTATGTATTTGATTTGTTCTAGATCCACTTGGACTAAGGAGATTTGGCTTGATTCCGCTTGAGTAGATTTATCTGATAACAAATTTGGTGACCATACTGGGGACTTACATAGATTTGATTTATTTTGTTTTTGATTTCATATCTATTTATAAATCCTTTTTCTAGACTCTATATACCTTCCCTCCTTTGGATTTTGTCTTTGAAAAGTGTCTTGCATCCTCTTGATGCTCTTTGGATCACTATCAGACCTTGTTCCCTTATCCTGTAGGAAATATGGATTTTACCCTCTGTTTCTCCATCGACCCCCCTGGGTTGTGTAGACAGAGCGCATCGTTGGTGTTGCCACCTTTCACACACCTAGGTCATGTGGCAAAAATATTCAAGCCACTCGGTGTGTCCTTGGGGGCAAGTCTCAAGTCAAGGTTGTCACCTTGTTCTTGACTCCTCCGTTTAGGCTCAACTCCTAATGAAGCCAAGGGGGGTAGACCCTATTGTGTTACTAAGGACAATTTACTTAGTAAGGTGATGTTACACTAAATGAGTTACTTAGGAGTTTGAGATTTAACTATGGTCAATCAAAGATGGCAAGATACAAAAATGAACACACGAAAGCACAATGCTGAGACACAATATATATATATATATATATATATATATATATATATAAAGCAAGAAAATAACCAGTGCCTTAGAATGGAGTAAAAAAAAAGGATCAATGTACTTGCATGTGCTTGGAGTGAATGTTTTGTGATTTCCTCTTGGTACATTTTAAGTTAAATTTGAAGTGTGAGTTGATTAAAATTAGGCGAAGGGGGGGACTCCAGATATACCCGAGAGTACTTGGAGTATGTCAAAAACTAAACCTTCACAGTTACCCGCAAGGAATATGTGGGATGAAATGGAGTCTCTGGGGCTATTGTTCATAACGCACCCATTAGGGTGTGACAGAGATTGGCACCCCGAGGTCACTTTTCAGAAGTTCCCGCTTCCTTTGGGTATTTTGCCACCGTGATGGTTTGATCTAGGTGTTGGATTTTCACCTGTTGGTTTGTTAATTTGGGAGAGTGAGTGCTAATTATACTAGTCACTCAAGTGCTTTTCATATAGCTTGACTGATTGGATGAACCGCAGCCAAGTGTAGAGCATACACACCGGAGTCTTGTCAATTTTAGTAAATTTTACAATGGGTGTTCTTGTTTACAAGAAAACCCTCCAGGAACCTCTTTCGATCCAAGTGGATCTCAATCGGGGAATCAAGGAGGGGTTAATTTTATAATAGATAAGAAACAAATGATAGAAAATAAAACAGATACACAATTTTGGTTTTCTAATTAGTCCTACCACGAATCTCTTTCCCTTTTCGGGTCAATTGGGAGATCGTGGGGTAAGTATTAAGATTACTTTGAAATATAAAATATGGAATATGAAATTTGATAATGCAATAAATTATACTACCCTACATATTAGATCAATGCTAGTTTTAAAAAAGATGAATGAAATAGCGAAAAAAAGGACACGGACGCAAATCCCCCCAAGGGGGATGGGGAATGGGCTCGAAAGAGCCTATTCAAAAAATAATTTTATTAAAAGTGGTTGAAATTTCAAAGAACTGATATAATTCCTCTTGATCCTTATATGGATTGAAATCAAGAGATTACAAGGTGCGAAAATCAAAGGTTTTAGTCAAATGGGAGACCCCTGGGGGGATTTGAACGCTCCTGAGGACACTTCCAAACAGCAGCTTCCTTTATTTTATGTTACACCTGCTAAAAAAAAGAGAGAATTTTATAATAACATATTCCCAAAAGAACTTTAAGAGTACCTTTGGATCATCCTACCTTAACTCAAACTTAGATGAAGTTAAAACTAGCTAAACAAGTGAAAAAGGAACCAAGGAAAGCAAGCTTTCCTTGGGATATTGGATTTCTGTTTGTGCATCCAATGAAATATGCACTGATTGCTGTATTTATCTTTTATAACAGAAAATATAAATCTAATGCATGCAAGCTATAAGTTTTCTTTAAATTTCCATGCAAAAAGGACGATTTCCCTAAAGCTAGATCTAGAATGCTTATGAAACTTTTACTGCAAGATCTAGACTATGGGCTTTGATAAGATATATATGTGTTGGAGTTACTTTTAATATGATATATCTACGCAAAATAAAAGCTATTAACAAAGTAACCGGGTAAAAATGTTGATTTTGAGGGAGGAAGAGGAGGAGAGAAATGATGGTTTCCTTGAAGATCCACAGTGGAGCTTTCAGGTTGAATGTTGAGGAACTATGCCTTTGGAAGGTTTTTAAGAGAGTGAAGAAGCAAACTAGATCAGCATCCTCTCCAATGTAGGAACCTGCAACTCAGCTGAAATCAAAGAACTTGCCAAGAAACTTGTGAGATCCGATTAGTACATACACAGAGATTCAAAATAGCATGCATATAAGCTTATAGGACATGCTGGATATAGATCTCTAAACATCCATAAAAGGAAAGAGATTGTCAATAAACTTATTGAAAAGCACCTTTCCTATCAAGATTATAATAATCCTATTATCAATCTTAACAATGGATCTACAAGCAATTGGCAAAAAAATGAACACAGATACAGGTTACCTCAGTAAAATAATGGAAATAATCATCCACACATGTAATGGCACAACACCATCTAGCCTCCAAAGCTTTTCTTTATTTCAAATGAAGAATAACAACAATACAATAGTAGCAGCACCTCAATCCCAGTTCTAACTGGCTTGGAAGAGGGAGCCTCAGCCAGGATATATACAAAATACAGGCCATCCATCCCAGGGGGGGCGCAACTCCTCATGGAATCAGATGAAATCAGCTAATGGAGAGTCAATCAATGCATATCTGTGTCTAGCTGAGCCAGATATGAGTCTCACTAAGTGCAACTGTCAATCGGGGGGATGATCTGACTGACACCTCAACCTGTTGATTGAAGCATCCACCAAAACTCATCTAGATGAGCCAAAAATGTGTGGAGGAGAGAGGGAGGGCGAAATTCCCCATAAAGGATGCCAAAGATCAACTCTGGATCTGATTTGATCATCTCCTTCAGTCAAGGATTTGTCAAATCCAGTCAATCTGCTTTAGATCTGACTGATTTCAATCAAATCGGCTGAGAATTTACTAATCTATGATTTTGGATTTGTTCCATTATCCATCAATTTATTAATTAAAATCATCAATAATTGATTTTTGGGGCTCTCTGACCTGAGTGATGGAAAATCACTCAAAACTAGGAAACAGTGGGTCCATGGGTTTACATGGTGCTCTTAGCTTGAAAATGAGCACCTACATGACTGAAACTGATTATTTGGCACACTTTTATTACAAAATCAATTTTTCCAATTAAACTATTAAAAAATAGCCTAAGTTTTGGAAAAATTAAATTTTTAATAAAAAACACTGAAAAAACTAAAAATTTGAAAAATTGAAAAACACCTAGGGGGACTTAGACATGTTCATATGACTCGACCATGATGTCTAGCATGATTATACATTGACACATAGACTCTAATAACCTCAATAGGACTAAATGCCAAGCTGACCACCCCAAATTTGGAGGTAAGGAGTGAAAAACTCAGAAATTATCATTCGCTTATTCAACAACCAATAATAACCAAGGGAAAAATCACCCTGGGCTGATCGGATTGACAAATGAATTCTAAGAGACCGAGTCTTTTACAGACACTATCATGATAGAACATTTATTACAATTCCCCCATGGGGTATGAACATGTGATATAGTACAACAAGGCTTCCCAGAAGCAATACTGAAGGCCTTCTGAAGTCCGAACAAGTTATCCTTGTCCGGTTCACCAGGCTCACTTGATCAAAAACCACTAAGTACAACTTAGGTGGTAACAGCTGGTATGATTTTTTAGTTTCATAAGTGTTGGCTCATAGGAGCTCTTTTCCTTGGGATATAGTGCATCGTTGATGCTCTTATGTATCCTTATAGGTGCGCCTACCCCTCATAGGCGCTCTTTTACAATGGAGAAGGTGTGCCTACCCCTCATAGGCGCTCAAGTGCAGTATAGGCAGGTGCGCCAACCCTTTAAAACTCTTATTTTGGCTCAAATTTCCTTCTTTTTTAGGTTTTGGTTTGATGCATTGTGGTTTTTAGGCTGCATATGATATTCATGGACCCCATATACCCAACATTATCTCTATTTGGAGTTTATTTGATGATTTTGGGATGTTTTACTAATCAAGTGAATGACTTGGTTGTGGTAGGAAATTCCAATCCTCCACCTATTAGCTCTTCCTTGCCATTCCTTATCACATTTCCAGACCTCTTTAGATCTATTTTGCTTCTCATATATGATCTCCAAACCTTTCCTCCCCTCAGTCATTGAGTTTTCGTTTCATTTTGGTTGTTTTGGAGCAATTCTTGATTGTTTTGGAGTTGTTTGGGTGCTTGTCATATTCCTTTTGATTTATGATTGAATGGAGTGTTGTAGATACTCTCTCTTTTTCCATTTGTAGATCTAAATGTGGAAATTGAACCCAGGTGATAGAACAATTCCACTCACAAAATTGCTAATCAAACATGCAAATTTACACACAAAGGAGACTGAAATTGGAGCATAACACTAATCTTTATTGAATAAGTGTAGAATAACCAACCTTGTGAAGTAATTCGCTGCTGCAATATATAATTACATGAGGTATTCAAATGCATAAGGATTCCATTCGAAATAGTCAAAAAGTAGGCTTACTAAATCTAGTCAAATCCCCCATAGGTGCATAAAGCAGTTTCCAAATCCACTTAGAGGCTCACGAATTGGAAACGTCAAGTAGGCAAGCTAATAAGGGATGGAAAGAAAACTCATACATTAATTTATTAGGAGAAAAGGATGGAGGATGATGAGGGAAAAAAACAAGTCAACTACACCTAGTCTTACTTTCCCTTTTGCCATAAATCTCAATAAAGCAAGCAACTTAGCAGAAAAAGAAGATATGCGCTAGGGAGGATCTGGAATAAATCAGACATGCTAAATATGGTTTCAAGGATATTTCCCAAGCGCTCCATGACTCAGTTTTAGCAAGTTTTACTTCTAGGACATGTGGAAGACAATATGCATAGAGTGGAATATAGGAAACTAGGCAAATAAGACAAAAATGGATTAATTAAAGTCTAAGGTAGCTAACTTTGGGTTGATTATTCTAACACCCCCTCTTAAGCCTGAATTTATGAGTAAATATCAGAAAACTATAGGGCCTAGCAACAAGGCTTAGTCACCCTTTACATACTACATGCCCATTTAACCAAGGAAAGAGGCAAAAACCTAGTGGGAAAATCCTCCCTTAAACATGGAAAATCCTCCCCAGCAGGGATTTGAGATTGCTGAATGTCTTCTCATAAAAAACTTTGGTGAAGATGTCTACTACTTTTTCTGAATATGCACAGAAGAGTAGATGAATGGTGCCATCATGCACAAGCTGTGTGATGTAGTGCATATGGATCTCAATGTGTTTGGTTCTCTGTCTCTGAGCTGGATCATTGCATATTCGAATGGTGCTATGATTATCACAATATATAATAGTTGAAAACTCTTATTCGAAGCCACACTCACCAAGTATCCCCTACAACCATAAACATTGAGTTGCTACATTTACAACTCCTCTGTACTCTACTTCTGTAGATGAGAGTGTTATGGCACTCTGTTTCTTGCTTGACCAGCTGATTGGTCCTTCAACAAGCATGAACACATATCCTAATGTTGAATTTCAATATTTGTTGTCACCTACCCAATCACTGTCAGTAAACCCAATCAAATCAAGATCAAATTTAGCTTTGTAGAAGATCCCATGAGTTCTTGTTCCTTGAACAAAGTTAAGGATCCTTTTGGCTACTCTCCAATGGATATCATGAGGCTAATCCATGTATCTTGAAGCCACATTCACTGCATAATAAATATCAGGTTGAGTGTGTGTAAGGTAAAGAAAACACCCAATCAACTGCCTATACAGGTATTATTTACCATAGGAGAGCTTCTTCAAGCTTAACTCCTGAAAGGAAGGGAGTCTTGCTTGGATTACAATATTTCATGTTGAACTTGTTCAGAAAATATAAAGCATAATTGGACTGGTGTAATTTCATTCCATGTTGGGATTGAGCAATTTCGAGACCCAAGAATTGGCTCAACAACCCCAAATCAGTCATAGAAAATGCATGGTTCATTGCATCCTTCAAGGAGGAAATCTCTTTCTTTGAACTTCCTGTAATCAGAAGGTCATCCACATACAAGACAATAATCATCAAAGAACCATGAATCAGCTTCAAATAAAAATTAGTATCATACTTGCATCGAACAAAACTCAATGACAGCAGAAAGTCATCAATCTTGGCATACCAAGCCTTGGGGGCTTGCTTAAGCCCATACAATGATTTCTTTAGCCCGCACACAAAAGATGAATTAGTAACAAACCATTAAGGTTGCTGCATGTAAATCTATTCAATGAGAACTCCATTCAGGAAATCACACTTCACATCCATGTGATGTACCTCCCACTGCTTCGAAGCTGCAATGGCTAAGGCTAGCCTGATGGAGTCCATCTTTGCCACTGGTGCAAAGGTTTCATTGTAGTCAATACCATGTACCTATGAGTAGCCCTTGGATACCAATTTTGACTTGTAATTCAAAGGTGAACCATCAGCAGCAAACTTAGTTTTGAAAACCCACTTACATTGGACTAGCTTCCTCCCTGGGGGAAGATCAACCAGCTCCCAAGTGTTGTTCTTCTGGAGTGAGCTGAATTCTTCTTTCATGGCTGTTTTCCATCTTGGATCATGTGCTGCATCTTTGTATGTCTGTGGGTCTGATTCAACCATCAGATAGCACTTCTCTGCAAACAAAGGGTCTTTCATACACAGGGCACGCTCAAACTGAGATCTATTCCTCCTAGGATCACTAGCATTTCCAGCTAGTTCCCCAGCTACATGAATGGTATTTTCTTTCCATTTTAGTTTTGTGGGACTATCAGGATATGCAATTAAATCATAATTATTATACATATCAGAATCAGCAAACTCATTTGTCTCTTCACTTACATTCAATGGTTTTGGTGGTGAAGAAGACTCTCCAACTTCAACTGCTGCTAAAGGCTCTTCTTGGAACTGAACACTCCTTTCAATGAAGGATTTGTTTGTGCTCAATTTCATCAGCTTATACCGTTTTGAATCTTCAGAATACCCAAAAAATAGGCACTCTTGGATTTGGGGCTTCAAAGCCTTTCTCTTTTTCAGTTGGAATTCTAGCCCAAGCCTTCGAGCCAAAAATCCTGAATGGGTCACATCTAGATTGTTCCCACTCCAAGCTTAGAAAGGAGTCATACCATCAATATTTTTATGAAGCAACCTATTTTGGATATACGATGCACAATTCATAGCCTCGGCCCAAAACTTTGGTGGAAAAGTCTTAGCCTCCATCATACAGGTTGCCATCTCCTTCAGTGATTTGTTCTTTCTCTCAGCAACACCATTTTGCTGTGGTGTGTAAGGGATTGAATGTTGCATATGAATACCTGCATCTTTACAATATTGAATGAACTCATACTTGACATACTCACCACCATTTTCAGATCTGAGGATCTTGAGTCTCCTCCCAGACTGGTTTTCAACCAAGGCCTTAAAGACTTTGAAGAGGTCAAAAACTTCAGACTTATGCTTCAGGAAGTAAACTCAACAATACCTAGAAAATTCATCTATGAAGGTCAATGCATATTTGGCTTGACTCATTGACATATGAGGAAATGCACCAGCAACATCACTATGGATCAAATCAAGAGGTCCATAGGTTCTCTCATGACTAGCTCTCTCAAATTTATGCTCTGGGTGTTTTCCTAGGATACAACCTTGACAGACTCCCTTGGAAAACTTAATCTTTGGTAACCCTATGACCATTTATTTTTCACTTCGATCAGAAAGATACATATAGTTAATATGGCCAAATATTTCATGCCAAAGCTTGCTTGCCTCATTATCATGAATCAGAAGAGTAGAGGGGTTTGAGTAGGGTAGAAAATGTGAAAACATGTATACCTTCGAAGTGTGATCTACAACTCCTTTTGCAATGAATTTACTATTCGAGATATATGTAATCTCAACATCATCAGGAGAGAAGATGACCTTCTTTGGAGACCCTGTGTGAGTCATCTAATACATTGACAAGAGGTTAGAGGCAATACCAAGAACATACAATACATTACTAAACTTACCATGGTCAATATCAATCCTTCCTTTACCCAAAATGTCAGTGAGAGAGTCATCTCCCAGCACTATTGGTGGAATTTTTGACATGTCAAGAGAGGAGAATGCCTCCTTGGTCGAAACGATATGTCTTGAAGCTCTAGATTCTATGATAAATCTAGGTGAGCTTGATGTGCCAGCAACCAAAGCATGTACTCTCTCTCTGTCCTTTGAATTTGATCCTCCTTCCCTCTTCTTTGAGCAATCAGGAAGGGAGATGTTATTCTTCTCTAGGAGTTGGGTCAACATGTCAATTTGCTTCTTCATGCAGGAGCTTTCAGGATGATAGCCCTTACTACAGTATGCGCACTTGCTCATTTCTCCTTTGTTCTTCTTCTTCTAGAAGTTCTTCTTGGAGCCTTGGGGCTACTCTTCAGACTTGTTCTTGTCTCTCTTTTGCTCAGGTGGATTCTTAGCTTTATTCTTTCCTTTTGAATCCACCCTCGAATCTCCAGCAACCAAATCTTGGTCTTTCGAAGGTTTGATGGTGCCCATCGTCACCAATTTATCTTGTTCTTATGTGAGGGATTCCATGAACTCTACAAGCTTCGACATCTTCCAAGCTCGAGCTGTCAAATTGGTGGCATGGAAGGTAAAAAAACACATTGAATAGTCAGGGCCAAGCTTCAAGAGTATGGCCAAAACTAGTTGCTCTTCCTTCTTTTCAATTCCACACTATTTTAGCTGCAAAACAAGGGCTTTAAACTTGGAAAAGTAGAGTTGCAAGGATTTGAGGCTGCTAGGACTCAAAGAGATCAATTAATTCTTGATTTCATGTCCTCTGATCTCATATATCTTACCAAAAATCTCTACAATATTCTCCCATAATTCATTAGGTGATTTCAATCCATCAAGATGGAAGAGGAGGTCCCTTGATATGCTCAGACACAAAAGACCATAGGCCTCATCCCTCCTGTTGTGCCATTTAATTTTCTCTGCAGCTGCATTGGGATCTACCTTAGTTGCCATAGTCACCTTGTAGAGACCTTTCATTCTCAATAGTATCTTTGTCTCTGCTTTCCATTCAAATAAATTAAATGGAGTCAAGATGATCTTCTGAGATTGATCCATAGCTCAGAACTGTGCTCTTCAACCAGCAGAATGTGCTCCCAGTCAAGATGTCGAACCTGAAATAGCAATATGGAAGGAGAGAAATTGATCTACAAAGGCTCTTATACCATGTGGGAATTGAACCCAAGTGATAGAACAATTGCACTGACAAAATTGCTAATCAAACATGCAAATTTACACACGAAGGAGACTGAAATTGGAGCATAACACTAATCTGTATTGAATAAGTGTACAATGGAAAACCTTGTGGAGTAATAGGCTACTGAAATATATAATTACATGAGAGATTCAAATGCATAAGGATGCCATTTGAAATAGTCAAAAAGTAGGCTTACTAAATCTAGTCAAATCCCCCATAGGTGCATAAAGCAATTTCCAAATCCACTTAGAGGCTCACGAATTGTCAAATTAAAGTAGGAAAGATAATAAGGGATGGAAAGAAAACTCATACATGCTTTTATTAGGAGAAAAGGATGGAGGATGATGAGGGAAAAAAACAAGTCAACTACACCTAGTCTTACTTTCCCTTTTGCCATAAATCTCAATAAAGCAGGCAACTTAGCAGAAAAAGAAGATATGTGCTAGGGAGGATTTGGAATAAAGTAGACATGATAAATATGTTTTCCAAGAGGTTTCCCAAGTGGTCCATGACTCATTTTTAGCAAGTTTGACTTCTAGGACATGGGGAAGACAACTTGCATAGAGTGGAATGTAGGAAACTAGGCAAATATGACAAAAATGGATTAATTAATGTCTAAGGTAGCTAACTATGGGTTGATTATTCTAACACTGAAAAGAGAATTATCCTTTTATTTATTGTTCAGATTCATGTTTGTTTGAAGAGGAAACTCAATCAAAAGATAAGCAAATTAAAAAAAAAAAACAAGCCAACCCACCTGCCGAGACCCCCCTTGCACGTGTATGATATCATAGGTATTTTCAAGAATTGTGATTGATGTTAATATTTAAAAGATTCATAGTTGGCTTTAACTAGAACTTGGTTTTCTTATATATCTGATTTTTGTCTTCCTTAACATAAAACTCTTTCCCTACCTTAGGTAGTTTTCATCGAAAGGGAAATGTGCATTGTCATGTAGCTAGGATTTGCATTTTGTTTTACATTTCCTATCTACACATCATGCATCCACTTAACCTCTCAAGATAAAATTAACGCTAGCTTAGGTTTAAAATCATTTAGTAACTGTGTGTAAGTTAGTGATGTGTTTCGACGTCGTTAAACGTGGCAGTTGTCGTTTATTGCCTGCACTGCATCTCGGGGACTGTGTGGTTCCTCCATGTACCGTCAGTATATCGAATGACCTTTCACGTACCATTGAGGTGTATCAAAAGTTACTTCACTTACTTGATTGTATATCAGAAGTCCCCTTTTGTATGGCTGTGCATTAGACAACATCACTACAGATTTGAGTTCCCCCGTACCTAGTGTATGTTGGGAGACCCTCTTAAGATTCCTATGACCAACTAAGTTGACCTTTTGGCCTTCTTGGAATCATAGAGTTGTGAAGCCTTGATAATCCTGTGAGAGTCCTGAATTTTGATCCACATAATTTTCTTGTTGATTTTAGACTTGAGTGGTGTTTGACTTGTGTGGTATTTCAGAGATTCTTAGAGAGTTCAGATATGGGAGACTTTCCTAGGACCACTAGTCAAGAGAACCATTTTCAGGGTATGTCTTTTTGTTTCTCCCCCTTGTGGAGATGTTGGTCCTCCCTTCATCACCACTTTGAACCTTCCTAGATTGACTATAGGATTACCTGTATGGTTATCTCCAATCCTGTCATATCAAATGCACCCTTTGTGTCGGATACTGGTCCTTTACCGCATGAACATCAACCTCATGTTAACCCTTCTCCTTCTTCGTCAAATGTTGAATTGACTTCCCTTTCTTCCTCTTCACCTGTTGAAAACTCTGAATTTAGTAAATGGGTAGGTAAGAAGAAGACAAAAAGGAAGGCTAAGAAGAAGAACACTAAGAAGAAGGTCATAGCTCCTGTTAGAAGCATATTTAAAATTTTGGATTATGGAAGGTTTTGGGGAAAGAGAACTTGACGGGAAATATAGGGAAGGCACCCTTATAGCTAACATGGGTGCTAGAATAATTCACGGTGGATCATTCTGTCTTTGGAACAAGCAGCGGTGGGGATGAGGTAAATAACGTCATGAATCGATGGCTCCAATACAAAAGGATAAATATCAACGGTGAAAGGGCATTTCACGGGTTAGAGATGCCAGGAAAAACATAATCGTTGGATTCACAAAGTGCGTTAAATGGGGACCATAATGGAAGGATGAGATTAATATAAGAGTAGATCAACGATGCTGGAGCATTCCACATGGTGGACATGCTCAACCACAGACGCTTTTCCAAATTGAGAAATATGCTAAAAAGGGGAAAAATCAGAGGGCTGAGATGAAAGGAAAAATATATCTATGACCGTGGTACACTTCACAATCTGAACTAGCACGAAATAGGTCAGGATTTCAATCTGCGAACAGTCATAGAGTACACCAAGATCGATGGTTGTGAAGAAGAAGTGATCCTGATCAACGGACAAGAAATATTCTGCGATCGATATTTGCACACCTGGTCGAGGAAGGGAAAGTTAGCGGAAGGTTTAAACTCTCAGGTATGGACAACCTCGATGAAGGTAATTTGTATGTCAAAGGTGGAGATTTAATTTCCAAAGTTAAGCTATGCATACTGGTGATATGGAAGTTTGACACAAAAACATGGCATATCAAAGGCCCAGGTCACAGAGGAGGAAGAATCTACGATGCAGATTGTATGGAGAAACACAGAGATTATGCGGTATCGAAAATTATAAACAGGTCTATGTGGAGTTAAAAAGGTTTGTCTTTTCCAGAACCTCAATATTGACAAATTCCCCGACTACATATGGAGTGCCAATGCAGACAGAGAGGAACACTGTGCTAAGGAAACAAGGTAGGCACCCTGGTCCTCCCTCAGTGCTATTGAAAATGGAAAAAGTAGGAGAAATAGAAGTGGTAGATGTAGGGGATAAGGAAGACTCAAGGGTTATAGATCGGAGGGAAGAAGAAAGTCTCATGGACAAAAATGTCAAGATCTTTGATACCATTTTGTTGGGAAAAACTATTGAGACTGCCAAGGGTAAATTGGAAATCCTTAAGAACCAGGGTAGTGATACCTGTGGTGTTTTTAAATATTTTTCCATATTTTCTCTATTAACCAGACCCCACATTGCCCCGATTTTGTTGAGTGGTGTGCTTACAATTTTTCTTCCACTGAAAAGGTCATCATGAATAGGTCCAAGTCCAAAATCCTCTGCTCTATTTAGGCTCTTGTCATCCATAATACCCTCCACATCCTAGATGAGTTCGTCCACATATCCCAAAAATGCCGAGAAGAAAATATCCTACATTTCTTCTGAGAGTCTACTGTCAAAAATAGAGATGCCTTCTTGAGGTCTTGTTCAAAACCTAATGTTGAAGTTATCAATCTATATTGCCCCATAGACCTGAGTCAATTCAATGAAGAATTCCAATGGTGTGTGACACTAGACAGTCAATTTATAGGTCTAGATACTAATGGTTATGTCACAAAGTTATTGTTAAGTCTATTGTTTGTTTTGAGTACCTGTTCTGTTGAGCCTGAATTTCTAGGACAATCTCTTCAGTCCTGTTGTCTTAAATTTGATGAATTTCTAGCTAAGAATATTCGTTCTCAGTTAGATAATTTCCACAATACCATAGTGTTCAAATTCTAGTCCTTTTGTTGAGAATGTTCTTATCTTATAATGAAGATGATTTACAGGTGCCTGATCTAGAGATCACTAATGACATGACCAAAGACTACTATAAATTCATGAATTCCTTGATGGCAGAAATATATAACCTTTTCTTCCAAGAAAGGTTTCCCAGGGTATTTCCTGAGAGGAGGAAAATGTTACAGCTATCTCCTAGTAAGATGATAGGGGATTGGTTCCTAGCATAATTTCAAACAGTCATAATGCTATATGGTTTTGTACATCAACCTTATGTCCTGCTAGCTTTTCTGACTGCCCGGGTTTTCTCTTTGGAATTAATCAGGCAAAGATTCATTGTTGGAGAAGAACACTTTTTAATCTCTAAGAAGGGTTCAATCATTACTTTCCCTTGGGAGGTAGGTCCATACACGATCAAGAGCAGGGCCTCCCTGCCACAGGTTGGTAACTTACTCAAAGGAATGGGATTCTCTCTAGGGAAAGATATAAACTATGACCCACATCAAGTAATTTACAAAAGGAGAAAACATCACAACAGTAATCCTTTTGAGCACATTGAAATAGCCGAGCTTAGCAAGGTGGCCAATTGGGATGATTTCCCTAACTCTACCACAATAGACAGCAGCATAGGACGAGACTCTCTCTCACCCCTGCCAGGGAACAATTCTCCCCAAATGGACTTGTCCAATGTAGTTGCAATGGATGGAAATGTTTCATCCTTGGTCAGTTATTCAGGAAGTTCACTGAAAAGAGGACCTTCGAAACCCATGGAGACTGAGGAGGTAGATACTGCCAGCATGCTAAGGAAGCAGAAGGTAAAATAAGAACAGCAGTTGGCATAGGTTAAGAAAAATAGTATGAAGGGACAAATGAAGAAGAAAAGCATGAAGGACAAATAGAAACAAGAAGAGCCCAAAATAGCCAGGTTGGAGATCCAGGAATATGTGTTTGATGGACAGACCCCAAACATGCATGCCTCTAAAGAAGACTTGCTAGACTCTTACAGAGAAAGGGATAATAGAAATTTTAATGAGACAACGAAGTTGTATGATGAAGTGATATAGTTTCCCTACCCAAATGTGGCATTAAATACTATGAGGGATCATGCTACAGACACCCTCAGCTTGGCCTTGACAGTAGGAAACACGGTGTCAGAGGTTAATGTTAATCTCGAAAAGGTTCCCACTACTGATATAATAGACCTTAATAGAGAGACCAGTGACATCTTTAATACTATATTGTTGAAGGCCACATTGCAGATGTCTAAGTTAGAGTCGAGCAAGGAAAAAACTCAAGACCTCTTGAGGAAGGTAAGAGTTGAAAACAGGGCCCTTAAGGTCCAAATTAACAATTTGAATAATGAATCAGTATCGATAGAGGGATAGGAAGATAAGAGAGCCTTAGCTCAAATATTGTTGGATGAGAAAGAGAAATAGATCCAGGTACTTAAAAGGAAATTGAAAATCCCTTCCACCCAACTCATTTAGATAGAAGAGTTGACTGGATTCGAGAAAGAAAAGGAAACATTAAACACTGAGATTACATATTGCAAGGCCAAGCTGTTGAAGCTTGAGGAGAACAAAAATAAATGGGAAGTGGATGCCAAGCTTCTGAAAGAAAATGAGAAATAACTGAAGGCTAAGTTGGAAACCAATGAAAGAGGGATTCAAGAAAAATGCACAGAGTCTGAAATTCAACTAGTGAATGTAGATGTAGAAATAGACACTAGTTCTCTTTCTAAAGCAATGCCCCAAATAGGCCTGAAAGATACCAAGATTACAAATATGAAACAAAAATTCAAGGAATTAGAGGAGGAAAAGGAAAAATAGGAACAGGGGAAGAAAGAGATAGATAAGAAGTGTCAAGAATTGACATAGCAAAATACCAAATTAAGCAAGCAGGTGATCGATAATATGGCCTTGCAGGGTACCAGACATTTGATTTGGGACCAAACCATTGCAGAAGCCGACAAGTTTAGACCTTATCTAGATTTCATCTCAAGTCAAGAGAATGCTTTGACAGAGGCCAAGAAAAAGGTTTCGACAGTATAGGGGGAAGTGAATAAAATATCAGCAGAGGTGGCTAAAAATGCTGTTGAATTTCTAAGCTCCTTGTCAGATGATCTAGTCATCAAATATGGTATCCAAAACAAAGTGGCCATTACTTTTGGAGCTAGAAAGGTGATTGCTAAACATAGGATGTTGGACACTGTACTGGCCCAAATTGACATTGTAGATCACAAAGTCAAGGAGGTGATTAAGTTGTTTAATCCACTGGTGAATAGAGGGATTCCTTTATTCTGGGAGGAGAAAGGACCTTTATTGTCTTCGAAGGATTATTTGGAGCGATTGGTTATTTGTAGATTAGACAATAGCAAGTTTCGAGACATGCAACAATCCTTGTCAGGAACGACAGTCATTGATAAATTGGCTGAGGAATTTGAATTACTATTTGAATTTAAAGACGCTTGTACTGTAGTGCCTAACATCTCCTACAAAGAGACTATGGAGATCAAAGTGCAAGCACACGACATGGTTGTTGCGACCTTGCTTGGTCTCGATCAATGGAGGTCAATTCAAAAATACAGGTCGACCAAGTTTAGGATGCATCTGTGAGGACAACATGGATGCCAATGCAAGAATTTTTCTCCAAAGCATGTCCATTTGGGAAACTACCTTTTCTAGACCTTATACAACTATTACCAGCCAAAAAATATAGAAAGGATTTTATGTATATTTTCCTCCAGCAATCTACCCTTTGTTTTTCTGTTTATGTAAATCGTGGCAGATATGTCACATTCAAGTCTGTTAGAAGATGTTCTTCGGTTTGTAACAATTTTTTTTGCTAATATCGGTTTTGAAAGATCCAAAACAATATAAATTTACCTCTTGAAGAAGGACAAAGGGTTGGAACCAATTTAAATTTTATGTTGTATGCTTTCAAGAGTTTTCTAATAAAGTTGCAGAGCTGAAGTTGGTGTTTTCACAGGGATTCATGTGTTGTTTTGTGTTATATTCTGTTACTTTCTTTCTCATTTGAATGTTTTCTAGTTTATCTTCCCCATTATGTTTTCTTTCATGTATGAAATAAGTGTATAATAATTTGGAATTTGTATATGCTATGCTCCATTTGTTGTTTCAGATATCCACCAAGGCTTTATTCTAAAGTCAATACAGAATTCATTCTTTAAATGCTTTGTGTTGATGGTTTCTTCTTGTTCTTCCTCTCCACCATAAAATTATAAATTGACTGTGACCTAATGGCTATCTTGCCCCTGTTCTAAAATCACCTGCATAAGTTCAGTTATCTCTTTGCACATCTTGACTCCATTTCCCAATGGTTCTATGTTATGTTTCAACCAATCTTACAAGCAATTCATATTTTCACTTGTACATATCTGGCATTGTTAATACCTAGTGAGAGATCCCTTTCGGAAGAGCATAAAACTAGTTCTCTCTTCAAAAGTGGTTCTGTTTTTACTTGGGAGCGAGCCTTCACAACCTTTGGTTCAATTCCAGTGCTAACAAATTGGCATCATTGTTGGGGATGAGATTGAATATCATCTGATCTTGGAGGATATTGGTGGCCACCCACCTATTCCATTTGGACCCCCACCATTGTTTCTTTCAGTTTTCTAGTTTCCTTAATTGTAGCACAATTTACTATTTTTGGCAGTTTTCGGGTCCTAAAATTTCGGAGCCGTTTTGAGGCCCTAAACGACGTTTTTTCGGCATAGAATGGTTGAGAAAATATGACTCTATTATAGTATTCATATTTTCCTCTTAAGGATGTATTCCTTGAATAGATATTTCGAACGATGTATCATGCGCGTCAAATAGAGGTAGTATGGCAAAGTTACGACCCCGGGAAATTGATGTACCAAGTTACCCAACGGGGTTCACATTCTGGCGTTTCACCTCCTAGGGTTAGGTTTTTGGATGTGTTGGGTTTCCATTGTTTCTCAATAATATATAGGCCTTTGAGCCTCATTGTAACATAGAGTTCAGAGGCATGTAGCCGCCACATCTCTTCTCAAAGATAAGCTACCATCACTCTAGCTAGTTTATTTCCATTCTGTATGTAAACAAGTTTCTGTTCTTTGATTAATGAAATCAAGTTTTATTTCTGCTGCATATTTGTTTCTATGGTTGTTTGTGTATTATGTTGCGTTCCTGCATAAATTTGGATCATCATCCCTAGGAAGAACGACAAGGATTGCAAAGTTTCAAGAAGGAGATTTCTGCGGGTAAACATAAGTTTCTACATTCACAAGAAGGTTGTACATTTCCCTGGCGACTCCACGTTCATTTGAGCCATATTACATGAGACATCCTGGATTTCAAGAGAGTAAATATGAGAGGTAATCCTAATACTAAAACTTTGCAAAGTGTGGAAAATCTAGAAAGAATACTTAGAAGTCGAAATAAAGAAAAAGTGAACAGCTCTCTATTTGGTATGTCATCATCTCAATATTTGTATAATATACCAGAGTCTGAATGGGAAACTAGTGTCGAAAAAGTATTGTAAAAATCAAAGTCAGAGTCTGACCTAAAGAAAGCTGAGACCGGCCCTAGTTAGACCTTGAGACCTTAGCTAAAGCCAAAAAAGCAGTCCCTATTTTTCAGAACGTCCAGTTTCCACAATCCCCTCTTGCTCCTAATCAACCTACACCAATTGCAGCAGCTAGATTTGCTCCATTGGCTTTACCTGCATCACTGCATGACCTTTCGTTGAACTATGCACAAAGAATCACACTATATGATGGGAAAGGCCATGTCTCCAAGAGATATCATGTGGGGAAGTTTGATGATTTTATTGACTTGGAGGAAGTATACCATGAGGATGTTAAGATGAAACTATTTGCACAAAGTTTGTCTAGGGATGCCAAGAAATGGTATAAATATCTACCTTATAGGACTATCCTAGACTTTGCAGGATTTCAAACAATATTTCTGGAAAGATGGGACGATAAGCAGAGTCCATTGCAAGTCCTATACCAGTACAATAACCTCAAGAAGGGGGGTTTCGAGTTAGTCCATGAGTTCTCCAGTAGGTTCATGAGGGTTTACAATTCAATACCTGATGATATCAAGTCTTCACCTGGTGCTGCTAAACTCCATTATGATGAGGCTTTCGATAATGATTTTTCCTTGTTGTTAAGGGAAAGGAAATCGACTACTCTCCCTGCTATGTTTACTGATGCATTAGAGGTAGAAGCAAACATGATGGCACGTGGAAAGATAAAGCAAAGAGCAAAGGCGGATAGGAGAAAAGGTAGAGAATAACTGCCCTCCACTTCCAATGTTTCCTCACCTAACGATGTAAATTTTTAAATGATGTTGAAGGACATGGAGAATTTAATGGACAGGTTGACTCTAGAGGCTAGACCAGAAAATAGGGAACAAAATGAACCCCTGATTAGAAACCCCAACTTTATAAGGGCCATTCCTCCCCTGCCCCCCACAGAATAGACAAAGGGATATGAGGAATCCAAGGAACCGAGAGGAACAACCAATAATAGCACAATTCCCTGAAAATTATGTGGATGATAATGATGGTATAGAAGCTATAGAAGACCATATTCACCATTTTGGTGACCTAGATTCTGAAATCTATTTGACTAAAGAGGAACACAATATTTTTTCCCCAGAGGATGAAAATAATTTAAAAGAGGAGTTGGAGCAATATCATAAAGGGTATATGCATTCCATAGATGATGTTAGGAAAATCAAATTGAGGGGTAGAGATGTTGTAGTAAATAAAGGAGGGTTAAATCCAAATCATCCTTCTTGCAGTCAGGCTAACACAAAGAAAATAAATGAAAGTAAAAAGATCCTGTCGTATATAAAGAAGTTGGGAATGGGATAGAGAGAGTGAAAGAACCCAAACAAACTACACCTGCAGAGATGGATAAACTTTCTTCCATGTTTAATTTGGAAAGTGAGCTTGCCAAGTTAAAGATTTCAATCTCTTTCAATGAACTACTAAGAAATCAGGAGTATAGGGATACTATAGCAAAGATGATCAGAAACCAGGGAGAAGCTCACCCAGATATTTTAGAACTGACAGAAGACAATCCTACTATTATCTTGGGATCTAAAATTGATAGCGTGGATAGTGAAGACGAGGAAGTACCACCCTTTTACATAATTCTAAATGTGCATTACATGGTATTGCATAATTCTATGTTAGATTCAGGTGCTTCACAGAATTTGATGCAAAAGGGGATGGTGGAAAGTCTGGGGCTTGAGATTACCAGGCCTTATAAAGATCTATATTCTTTTGATTCCAAAAGAGTCAAATGTCTGGGTTTTATAAAGGACATGGTAGTATCCTTGAACAAGCTACCATCTAAAAATGTGGTCATGGATGTGGTCGTGGCCAATATTCCTCCCAATTTTGGCATTTTGCTATCGAGTTCTTGGAATTTTAAGCTAAACGGGTGCTTACAAATGGATATTTCTTATGCAACAATTCTTGTTCGTAATGAAAACAAGAGACTGTACAGCGAGAAAATGTTACCTTATGTTGTTAGTAGTTAGGCTCAACCTTAAATTCATCATGTTTATGCTATTGATACAGATTTAGGATCGTCAATTTTATTAAATGATATATCTTCGTGTAACTCAAAGGTTGTTGTTCTAAGAAAATGTAAAAGGGATAAAAAAGAGATAATTGAACGGGAATCTTTAGAAAGGAAACAGAAGGATGAAGGACTGTGGAAGATGTATTTCGATGGCTCAGTAGCTAAAATAGGTGTTGGGGCGGGTGTATACATAATTTCTCCCATTAGAGATACTAAATCATATTCTTACAAGTTAGTCTTTGACTATACTAACAATGTAGCATGATATGAAGCTTTGTTGCTAGGTTTGCATGCCTTAAAGGATTTGGGAGCTAAAAGGGTCCAAATATTTGGATATTAAGAACTTTTGGTCAATCAGGTGAACGACAGCTACCAGAATAGGCATCCTATAATGAGAGCTTACTCAAATGAATTCTAGGATATGTTTGGGAATTATTTCATCGAACATAGTTTCCAAGTGATTCCTAGATATGAGAATACTGTGGTGGATTCTCTAGCAACCGTTGCTGGGAAATTTGAAACTCCTACCGCAAGTAAGAAAAAATATAAAGTGGACATTGTGAATAGGCCCTCCATACCTGACAACACCAAATACTGGAAGGTCTTTGAGGATGATATGAAAATCAAAAGGTTTTTGGAGCTGTCAAGTGAATTTGTGAATACCTGCATAGATGAAGAAAGTGTCGACTCTGAGAACGTCCTAGAGGTTGATGGGGATGAAGAAGATACTGCTGGAACAAGGAAGTTGAAAGGATATTTGGAGGGAAAGGATATAGTCCATATAAATATTAATTACATCCCCAGAGGTTTGATTACCCTAGAGACACTTTTTGACCAAAACAATGTTGCTAGAGATCCTAAGGTCAAACCTGATGAGAACATTGTGGAGGATAAAAACATTGGCACCGAAGAGGAGCCAAAAATAATAAGGTTATCCAAGAAGTTACATGTCAAAGAAAAGAATGAATAAGTGAACTTGATGAAGAAGTACATAGACGTATTTGCATGGAGTTACGATGAACTCAAAGAGTATGACACTTCCATCATACATCAAATGATTCCAATCAATCCTGGAGAAAAACTATTTAGGCAGAAACTCAGAAGAAACAATCCAAAGCTAGTGCCTATAATTGAAAAGGAGATTAAAAAGTTGTTTGATACAAAAATAATTGTAACCGTGAGGTATTCAAAATGGGTTTCCAATTTGGTACTAGTTAGAAAGAAGAATGGAGAGATAAGATTGTGTGTGGATTTTAGAAATCAGAATAAAGTCTCTTTAAAGGACAATTACCCTATACCAAAGATGGACCAGATTCTGCAAAGACTGGTGGGATCAGAAAGAATATCTAATATGGATGGGTTTTTAGGTTACAACCAGGTAAAAGTGCTACTTGAAGACTAGGAAAATACTGCTTTCACTACGCTCTGGGGCACCTTCATGTATGCCAAGATGTCATTTGGATTAATGAACGCAGGAGGTACTTTCCAGCGTTCTATGGATATTGATTTTGCAGATGAAAGAGACAAGTTTGTTGTGATTTACATGAATGATATCATTGTATATTCCAGGTCTGATAAGGATCATATCAGAAATTTGGAAAGCGTGTTCATTAAATGCAAAAAATATGGCATTTCCTTGAATCCGAGAAAGTCCATTTTTTCTCTAGAAGAAGGTAAACTATTGGGGCATATTATTTCCAAGGAAGGCATCATGATTGATCCAAACAGGGTGAATGGGATCTTGAAGGTGGAAGAGCCAAGGAGTAAGAAGGAAATATATTCTTTCATTGGACAGGTAAATTTCTTGAGAAGGTTCATTCCTAGTTTTGCTGAAATCTAGATGAACATCACTAGAATGATGAGAAAGGATTATGAAATCAAATGGACAGTGGAAGCGAATAAATCCTTTAAGGATATAAAACAAGCCATTTCAGAAGCCCCTATGCTGGTAAGTCCATATTTTGAGAAAGAATTTTTAGTATTCTCATATGCTTTAGAGCATACAGTGGCAACAGTCTAGTTATAGAAAAATGATCAAGGTGAAGAACATCCTATTGCATTTTTCAGCAAGATATTGAGGGATGGGGAATTAAAATATGATATAATGGAAAAATAGGATTATGATTTGGTTAAGGAATTAAAAGATTTTAGAATTTATATTCTCCATTCCCATATAATTGCATATGTCCCCAGCAGCATGGTGAAGAGTATACTTACATAGCCAGACCCGGAGGGGAGAAGAGCTAAATGGATTGCAGTGCTTCTGGAGTATGACGTAGAAATTAATCCCACAAAATTGATCAAAGGGAAAGGATTGGATAAAATGATGACTGATTCCCATTGCGATTCTCTACAGCTAAATATTTTAGCTAGCCAATCAATCCGGCTGGATACAAAAGTGCAGGTAGGTCCTGATTTTTCTGTCTCTCCTTGGTATGCTGATAATGTTTATGTATTGCAGAATTTACAGCCTCTTGCATGGTTAAGCAAAACTAGAGCGAGGCTTGTGAAACTGAATGCTGTGAAGTTTTGTATCTGAGATCAATATATTTATTGGAAGGACCTTGGTGGAATACTACTGAATTGTCTCCTGGAGAATGAAGCTCAACAGATAGCAAAGGAGTTTCATGAGGGATATTGTGGGGGGCACTACTATTGGAAGGTAACTGCAAATAAAATTCTCAGAGCAAGATTTTATTGGCCTTCGTTGTTTTCAGATGTATATAAATAAACCACCAAATGCCATCAGTGCCAAATTTTTGAAGGAAAAAGGAAGGTAGTGTCACTTCCACTCAACCCTATATTAGTAGAAGCACCTTTATAGCAATGGGGGTTGGATTTCATTGGGGAAATAAATCCCAACTCCTCAGGACAACATAAAAGATCTTAACAGCTACTGATTACTTTAGAAAATGGATTGAAGTGATGCCCACTAGAAGAGCCATAGAAGAAGTGATAATGGATTTCCTAGAAAACAACATTTTAGTAAGATTTGGTTGTCCTAAAAGAATTGTGATAGATAACGCACCGAATTTTAAGTCCAAAAAGATGATTAATTTCTGCCACAAGTATCACATAAGCCTAAATCATTCTACGGCTTATTATCCACAGGGTAACGGATTGGCAGAATCCTCTAACAAGATTCTAGTGAGGATTATCATGAATCTGTTGGAGGACAACAAAAGAGTTTGACATACAAAGTTGAAATATGCCTTGTGGGTTGACAGGATCAGCACAAAGAGGGCTATCGGTATGTCACCATTTCAATTGGTGTATGGAGCTGAGGTAATTTTTCCTGCATCTCTAGGAGTCTCAGTTATGAAATTGTTACAATAACAGCAAGACTAACCTAATCCCATGCAAAGAAGCATCAATTAGATTATCGAACTAAATGAACTGAGGGATAAGGCCTATGGTAAAGTACAGATAGATCAGGAGAAGATGAAGAATACCTTGATAGAAGAATAAAATAGGATGTTTTTCAGGTTTATGACCTGGTGTTAAAATGGGATGCCCTGCATGAAGACAAAGGAAAACATCACAAATTTGATCAATTATGGGTGGGCCCTTACCTCATTGCATCACTCAGGGGAAACAATGCTTTCATTCTACAGTATCAAGATGGGTCTCAATACGAAGGTGGGGCGGTGAATGGAAGGTTTCAAGAGCACTACCTGGAGTAAGGGGACAGGGTTCCATGCATTATAGTGTAAATATTTTTATTTTTCATTCAATACAGATGGTGAATCAAAATATTTAAAGCCCACAGAGAAGGCCCTAAGATCATAAAAGGTGACCATTTTTCAGTTCTATTTTCTTCCAGAAAAATAAAGTAAAATAAAAAGGGGATAGGTCGTCAATGGATTCAGCCACTGGTATAAGGGTTCTTTGCTACCTCACTGGGAGGATAGCATCCCTTTTGGAGCTGATTGCTAGCACCATGTTTAAAATTTTGGATTATGGAAGGTTTTGGGGAAAGAGACCTTGACGATAAATATAGGGAAGGCACCCTTAGAGCTAATAGGGGTGATAGAAGCATCCGCACTAGAGCATTCTGTCTTTAGAACAAGCAGCAGTGGGGATGAGTTAAATAACAACATGAATCAACGGATCCAAACCAAAAGGATAAAGATCAACAGTGAAAGGGCATTTCGCGGGTCAGAGATGTCAGGAAAAACACGATCGTTGGATTTGCGAAGTGCATTAAATGGGGACCATAATGCAAGGATAAGATTAATTTAAGAGTATATCAATGGTGCCGAAGCATTCCACATGGCATACATGCTTGGCCGCAAAAGATTTTGCAAATTGCAAAATACACTAAAAAGGGGAAAAATGGAGGGCTGAGATTAAAGAAAAAATAGATCTACGACCGTGGTTCATTTCGCGATATGAACTAGCGCGAAAGGGGTCGGGATTTCAATATAGAAAAAGTCATAGAGTCCACAAGGATCAGCGGTTATGAAGAAGAAGTGATCCTGATCGATGGACAAGAAACATTCTGTGATCGGGAGTTGCACACTTGTTGGAGGAAGGGAAAGTTGGCAGAAGGTTTAAACTCTCGGGTATGGATGGCCTCGATGAAGGTAATTTGCAGGCCGATGGTGGAGATTGATTTTCCAAAGTTAAGCTATGCATACTGGTGATATGGAAGTTCGACACAAAAACCTGGCATATCAAAGGCCCAGGTCACAGAGGAGGAAGAATATACGGTGCAGATTGTATGGAGAAACACAGAGATTAAGCAATATAGAAAATTATGAATAGGTCTACATGGAGTTGAAAAGGTTTGTCTTTTCCAAAACCTCAAGATTGAACAACACCCTAATTACATATGAAGTGCCAATTCAAACACAGAGGAACACTATGCTAAGGAAACAAGGTAGGAACCCTGGTCCCCCCTTAGTGCTGTTGAAAATTGAAAAAGTAGGATAAATAGAAGTGATAGATGTAGGGGATAGGGTAGCCTCAGGGGTTATAGGTCAGAGAGAAGAAGAAATTATTGTGGAAAAAAATGCCAAGATATTTGATACCATTATGTTGGGCGAAACGATTGAGACTGCCAAGGGTAAATTGGAAGACCTTAAGAAGTAGGGTAGTGATACTTGTGGTGTTTTTAAATATTTTGTCCATATTTTATCTATTAACCATACCCCACATTACCCCGATTTTGTTGATTGGTGTGCTTACAATTTTTTTGCCACCAAAAAGGTCATCATGAATAGTTCCAAGTCCAAAATCCTCTTCTCTATTCAAGCTCGTGTCATCCGTAATACCCTCCACGTCCCAGACGAGTTCGTCCACGTATCCCAAAAGTACTGAGAATAAAATATCGTACATTTCTTTCTCAAGTCTACTATTGAAAATAGAGATGCCTTCTTGAGGTCTTCTTCAAAACCTAATGCTCAAGTTATCAGACTATCTTACCCCATCGACCTGAGTCAATTCAACAGAGAATCCCAATGGTGTGTGACCCTAGCCAGTCAATTTCTAGGTCTAGATACTAATGGTTATGTCACAGAGTCATTGTTAAGTCTACTGTTTGTTTTGAGTACCTATCCTGTTGATCCTGAACTTCCAGGACAATCTTTTCAATCCCATTGTCTTAAATTTGATGAATTTATAGCTGAGAACATTTGTTCTAAGCTAGATAATTTCCACGAGACCAAAGTGTTCAGATTCTAGTCCTTTTTGTTGAGAATGTTCTTATCTTATAATGAAAATGATTTACAGGTTCCTGAGCTAGAGATCACTGATGACATGCCCAAAGACTACTATAAATTCATGAATTCCTTTATGGCAAAAATATATAACCTTTTCTTCCAAGAAAGGTTTCCCAGGGTATTGCTTGAGATGAGGCAAATGTTGCAGCTATCTCCTAGTAAGATGATAGGGGATTGGTTCCTAGCAGAATTTTAAATAGTCATAAGGCTATATGGTTTGTACATCAACCTTATCTCCTTCCATCTTTTCTGATTGCCCAGGTTTTCTCTTTGGAATTAATCAGGCAAAGACTCATTGTTGAAGAAGAACACTTTTTGAACTCTAAGAAAGGATCAAGCATTACTTTCCCTTGGGAGGTAGGGCCATACACAGTCAAGAGCAGGGCCACCCTGCCACAAGTTGATAACTTACTCAAAGGCATGGGATTCTCTCTGGGGAAGGCTATAAACTACGAGCCACATCAAGTAATATCTAAAATGAGAAAATCTCACAAGAGTAACCCTTTTGAGCACACTAAAATAACTGGGCTTAGGGAAGTGACCAATTGGGATGATTTCCCTAAATCTACCACAATAGATAGCAACATAGGACAAGACTTTGTCTCATCCCTACCAGGGAACAATTCTCCCCAAATGGACTTGTCCAGCGTAGTTGACATGGCTATAAATGATTCATATTTGGTTAGTTATTCAGGAATTTCAATGAAAAGAGGACTTTCGAAACCCATGGAGACTAAGGAGGTAGATACTGCCATCATGCCAAAGAAGCAGAAGGTCGAACAAGAACAACAGTTGGTATAGGTTAAGAAAAGTAGTATGAAGGGACAAATGAAGAAGAAAAGCATGAAGGACAAACAAAAACAAGAAGAGCCCAAAATAGCCAAGTTGGAGATCCATGAATATGTGTTTAATGGACAGACCCCAATCAAGCATGGCTCTAAAGAATATTGGCTAGACTCTTACAGAGAAAGGGCTAATAGAACTCTTAATGAGACAACAAATTTCTATGATGAAGTGGTATAGTTACCCTACCCAAATGTGGCATTAAAGACTGCGAGGGATCATGCTACAGACACCCTCAGCTTGTCCTTAACAGTAGGTAACAAGGTGTCAGAGGTTAATGTGAACCTTGAAAAGGTTCCCACTACTGATATATTACACCTTAACAGAGAGACCAGTGAAATCTTGAATACTATATTGTTGAAGGCCACATTGTATATGTCTAAGCTAGATTCAAGCAAGGAAAAAACTCAATACCTCTTGAGGAAGGTAAGAGTTGAAAATAGGGCCCTTAAGGTACAAATTAACAATTTGTAGAATGAATTAGTATAGATAGAGGGACAGGAAGATAAGAGAGCCTTATCTCAAATATTACTGGATGAGAAATAAAAAGAGATCCAGGTACTTAAAAGTAAGTTTAAAATCCCTTCCACCCAGCTCATTCAGACAGTAGAGTTGGCTGAATTCGAGAAAGAAAAGGAAACATTAAACACTGAGCTTACATATTGCAAGGCCAAGTTGTTGAAGCTCGAGGAGAAAGAAAAGCAATGGGAAGTGGATACCAATCTTCTAAAAGAAAATGAGAAAGAACTAAAGGCTAAGCTAGCAACCAAGGAAAGAGAGCTTCAAGAAAAATGCAGAGAGGCTGAAATTCAACCAGTGAATGTAGCTAGAGAAGTAGACACGAGTTCTCTTTCTAAAGCAATGTCCCAAATAGGCCTAAAAGATATTGAGCTTACAAATTTGAAACAACAGATCAAGGAATTAGAGGAGGAAAAGGCAAAAGAGGAATGGGGGAATAAAGAGATAGATAAGAAGTGTCAATAATTGACATAGCAAAATGCCAAATTAAGAAAGCGGGTGATCGATAATATGGCCTTGCAGGGTACCAAACATTTGATTTGGGACCAAATAATTGTAGAAACCGACAAGTTTGGACCTTATCTATATTTCATCTCAAGTAAAGAGAATTCTTTAATAGAGGCCAAGAAAAAGGTTTTGACAATACAGGGAGAAGTGAATAAAAGATCAGCAGAGGTGGCTAAGAATCCTATTGAATTTCTAAGATCCTTGTCAGATGATCTGGTCATCAAATATGGTATCCAGAACAGAGTGGCCATTGTTTCTGGTGCTAGAAAGGTGATTGCTAAACATAGGATGTTGGACACTGTACTGGCCCAAATTGACATTGTAGATCACAAAGTCAATGAGGTCATTAAGTTGTTTAAGCCACTGATGAACAAAGGTATTCCTTTATTTTGGGAGGAGAAAGGACCTTTATTGTCTCGGAAGGATTATTTGGGTCGATTGGTTATTTGCAGATCGCACAAAAACAAGTTCCGATACATACAACAATCCTTGTCAGGAACGATAGTTATTGATAAATTGGTCGAGGAATTCAAATTACTATTTGACTTTAAATCCGCTTGTATCACAGTGATTGACATTTCCTACACAGAGAATGTTGGCCAATTTTCCTAACTCGTGCGACCTTGGTTTTGTGCATCCCATTAACCCAACAAATGCCCGAGATACCGGCCTGACAGAGCAAGCCTCGTCGACAACACTTGCGAAGCAGGCATAGTCTCACCCAAGATATCTCTTTGAGAGTTAATTCCTAGAACCATGTTTCTGCAATTGTCGAGGGATTATAGTCCCTTGGCTCATAGCCAAGGAACTCAATGAAGGCAACAAGATGTCTAGATAGAGGAGTCAGTCTTGCGTGACTAAGCACAAATATATGTCATCACACGTAACTTGTCCTTAATCCTCACCTCGCAACAGGTGCAACTGGTGCATCACGGTTGACTCATACCAATAGACTGACTGCGACTTATGTTGTGACTTAAGACATAAGCATATAGGCCGATCTATACATGTTCATTTCAATGACTCGTTTCCATCAATTTTATACTGATTACAGGATAACATCAAGGATTTAAGCAAAATTTCTCATTATTCAAAAATCAAGTAACAACCATTCACATAACAGTCACGACATCATTCATTCATTTAGACACAAGAGATAACGTGGAAACCCATATGGGAAAAACCACCAAGGTGCTCTTCATCTAGAGTGAGAAAATGATATAGAACCTTACAGTCTGCAAGATGCAGACTGATCTTTAGATATGTCTTTAAGACTCATACTTATGGCTCTCATGCTCTCTAGTTTTCTCTCCTACTCTACATCTACTCCTAGCGGTCTGCGCACACAGCAGCCAGAACCATGGCTCAATAGCCTCCTATCACCGCTAGACTCTTCCTAATCCTTCTCCTCTTCTAATATCTACAACCATAAAGCAAAATTGGCATCCTTCTTTATGGATTACCATTGATTGATCAACAACATAAAAAGAAACTAACAGCCACTAAGAGCCAACGAAACTCATTAGAATCCAATTCAATCCAACCTTCTAACTATTGCATTTCTCCTACTTATACTATTTTACATGACCCCGTAGGGTCGACTGCATACCAGTAGTCGATTAACTATCACCATCAGTCGCCCCTCAGGCTACAGCTGTGGTGATCATGACTTGACATGAGGCACTATCGGCCTGACTTACAAATATCTCCTCATACATGCATATCTGCATGATTATGCTGCCATAAACAGCCATGATCTGGATTCTGCACCTGTCAATTTCTAGTCATTATCATTTTTTCTCTTATGAGCTTGCCTTTCCTTCATTTTGCACCTCTCTATTCTTCCTACGCTGGTCCTTTGCTTCCTTCACAATCTTACATTGTTTTTTTCATGCGCGTGATGCATCTTCTTTTCTCGCACGTGAGATTATTCCTTTGCTCCTTTCCCATGCCAACAGGCCCCCAACACTCACATGTGGCTCATCCTGAGCCACGAAGGAAAGGACATATGAGGAAGCGCGATCTGCATGGCATCTTTAGTAAAACATTTTTTTCTTTTTTTTGCTTTCTCCCTTGTGCACTTTCTTCCTTTGATTGCTTTTCTCTCTCTCTCTCTCTCTCTCTCTTTTCTTTTCTTGGCTTGGAGTTATGCAATTTCTTCTTCAGCCTCTTTTGAAGCATCCATACCCATAGGTTTTTCTTATGTATGGTTCGAGCCTTCTTAATGACATTCTTTTTGCTCTGCTTCATCCTTCTTCCTGCCTTTGTCTTCATTTTCCTCATCGTCTCTTTTCTCTTCCCTTTTTTCTTCTACATTCATAGTCTCAGTTGCACCTTCTGGTGCAGGATGTTCTACACCTCCAACATTCTATTGGAATTGGGCCACAATGGGGGTAAGCCATTCTATCTCTCAGCAAGATTCATCTGCATACTGCTCGAGCTCGTGTACTCTGTCGCTGCTAGGGTGATATAATGAGGTGTTGGCTAGTGCCTGGGTGAACTCATGGATTTGTTGCTGGACAAGTTGAATTAACCCTGTTACCCTCTTAGCTTTGGCCTATTGCTCGGTTGTATCCTTGTTGTGCTTTCTTTCCTGGTCGTACAGAGCTCTTTCCTTGTCCAGGAGATACTTAATCTTAACACCTTTGGCGATTTTTTACTTAGTTGGAAGCTTCTTAATCTTTTCCTTTACTGCTAATATTTGTAGGTCTACTTTGTTCCCTTGATTGACAAGTTGTTCTGTAGTCTTATCATTAATGATTTGTTCTCATGTCACGTCAATTACTTCCATTTCTTCTACGCAGATGTTCTGGGTTTCCCTAAGCTGGGGAACAGCTTGATTTTCCAATTGTTTCCTTTGTTGTAGCACTTCGGGTGGTGTGCTCGGTTGTTGGTTTCTTCTCCTTTCCTGAACTTGTTTCTTTAAGTATGTGGCTAGTTTGGATAGCTGTCTTAAATGGTGCATAGGATCAGCTTTAGCTTCATCCTCCTCATCCAACAGTTGGGTGACTGCCTCCTTGATAGCTTGTTCTAGTGAGGCATGTTTCTGGGTTTGGGCTACGAAGTCTTCCCATTGGCGGTTGATTATTTGCTTGTGCTCCCTTGCTTTCCTCGTTGCCTTTGTGGCTTGATATGCAACTGTATTCTCCCAGATTCTGGTCTCAGTGGCGGTGGCATGTTGAATTGAATATATCTGCAGCAAGGTGATCTTGGATAAATCTAGAATTAATGTGTCCAAGCTGTGGACATCTGCCTCTTTCTATGCATCTTCTGTGGAAAATTCCTATGCGGGCATTTCGATACTTAATGGCAGGAGCAGCAGTGGCATTTCCAGAGTGTCTATTGAGTCGACACCATAAGTTTGAGCTTGCATGGCATCGTGCACTTCTGCAACGGTCTTGGTCAGCCGGTTAACTTCTGTAACGATGGAAGTCATCTAGTTGGTTTTCCTGCTATTGAGGCTACCCAAAGCTTTATCGACTACTTCGGTGACTACCTTAGTGAGAAGGGTTAGATCCTCATCTGCTATACCCATTGCTTGGGATCAGTTGGACTTTCTCTTCTTCCTATGCTGGGTTCCCAAGGTGTCTTTGTCTTCCTTCATGGGTTGCTTGCCCTTCTTTTTTCTGGTTCTTTCGACGCTCACCTCCTCTTCAGTAGGGAGGTCATCAGTGTCTCTATTAGGTGGGTCTCGGTCTTCTTCTTCATCTTCTTGGGAGTCATCCTGATGCTGCTGGATATCGGTATTTCCATGGGCCTACGGTGGGTTCCCTTGTGGATCGCCTTGCGATGCTTGCTGTGGAACCGGCACCTGATGCTAGCTAACCCACTCCTTAGGCCAATCTTTGATCTCCCATTCAATATCAATGTCCCTGAGGATAAAGAAATTTTCAAGCACCTGCTTCTTAGGTTCATGGTGGAGTTTCATGATGATTTTATGTAGCCTTGCCTGGAATTGAATGAACAGATAGTTAGCCACTATCACAGGTCTCAACCGATATTGCTTGCACACAATCTGCCTTAGCCTTTCTCCTTGTAGAAATAATGTAAGTCTAGCATTGGCCTTGCGCTGATTGTCCTTGTGGTCCCAGAGACTTTGGTATGGCATGCCAAGGAGCTCTACTGGGATATCCATGGATTGATAATCCGATGGTAGAGCCCATACCGCAAATGAGATTAGAATTAAAATCCACGAGAAGTGAAAATTCACCATGGGCTGCTCCTATGCTTTGCGTGCATCATCCATTAGTTCATTTAGGAGGAACTGGGACTAGTTAATGTGCACTCCTTGTCCACACTTTTCTACTAGCTCCACTATTGCAGTAGTGCACTTAATGGGCCTCATCTTGTGCAGAACCCTATTGTACAATATTTGTGTTGCAGCTTGTACAACACTATCATTGAAGGAGATGAGGAGGAATCCCTTCCCACCATGAAGAAGCTGGTACTTGGTCTTCATATCGCTTTTGTATGGATTTTTCCCCTCGTTGCATAGGTATGGGGTTAGGTCAAGTCCTTACCATGGGAGACTGGTAACAGCTGAGATTAGGTCCACCATTACCTCATACAATTTGTTCAGCTAGAGGTAGCCTCCATGGAAGCATACCAACAGTTGCTAAAATGGGGCATAAGGAGCAAGTTTAAGATTCCTAACTGCTCCAATCCAACCACATACTCCATTGTAGATACAACATCAGCATTCGGTGGTATACCGGCCTTTACTACCATGAATTGATCTCTGGACATGTCTTGTTTCCTGGTGTCGTAGTCCTCAAACTTCAATACCTGGAGTTTGAGAGTGATGGAATCCTGTGGCTCCATGACACCCTATGGAATAATGGGCTCTTCTAATAGCTCTGGTATGTTCACCGTTACTGCTATGGCACCTAGTTTCCTTGGTGATACATACAGAGGGAGCAATTTCTTTTCTTGATCCCTCCATTCTACTTCTAGAGGTGGTGGTGGTGGCGGAACTGGGTCATCTCTGCGGGCCTTTGGTATTTTTTCTATGGGGCTGGAGGAAGTAGGGAGGTTTGCACTTAATGGAGCTCTGGCTATAAAAATTTGGGCTCTAGCTGAGTGTACTGGTGGTCGGGTTACAAACATTTGCACAAGATATCCCCTTGGGAGTGATGGGTGTGGCAACCTATGTAGTGGTTTCTGCACTATTTTGGGCTTCGGAGGTACCTTCGGCTTAGTCTGAGTCCTTTTCATCTTCTTGGCCGGGTGAGTCATTTCAGGGATGTATGGTACTTCCAAAATTGGCTAGGGTGAGGCTAATGAAACAATGGATCAATGACAGAGGTAAGTACCTGTTATAAGTGAACAATCTTATTGGTTGTGGATGGATCAATTGACGGAGCACATGGGCTCATCGTTTGCATGTTGTACTCTCACGCTTAGGTGCCCTCATTCACTTGTCAAGGTAGTTAGGGTTAATACAGTGGATGGGACCAAAAATACTGCCTCCATTCTCGTCAAACTTTCTAACTGAATGATTCTACTCTGTCACTAGTGCTGATTCTTTTTGGAATAATTGTGCATTAAAGAGTTCGTCTATATTTGCTATCTGTCTAGATCTCACTGCCAATTGTCTCTTAGCTAGTCCATAAGTGGTTTTTTTTTTTGGGCACCCTGACCTCACGGGGATATGGTGTAGCCATCGTAGTATGGTTTTAATCGGATGCCATTGATCATACCTGCAATCGATGTTCCATCCAGCTTATGTAGTTTTACCGCGCTTTCTTCAGTGATGTGCACAACCACGTATGGACCTAGCCAGTGTGTTTTGAGACTTCCTGGGTGCTTAAGAAACTTTTTGTCATACATAAGAATGAGTCTGCCGACCTTGAACTCCTTTTTCCTGATATGGTAGTCATGCCATGCTTTTTTCCATTGTTTTTCTACATTTTGATGGAAGCACACAATGAAGTGTTCTTCCTCCAATTGAATCAATTGTGATAGTCTTTCTTCTATGGCATTAGTGTATGCCATCTCTGTGAGTGCAATGATTCGCAGGCTCGACACAATGTACTCCATAGGCACAACTGCTTCTTTCCCATAGACTAAGCAAAAAGGAGTGTATCGTGTCAGCCATTTGAATGTCATTCTGATAGGCCCATAATACTGCTAAGACTTTCTGGTCCCAGTCATCTCTGCGCATATTACAAACCTTAGTCAAAGCATTTTCTAGTATCTTGTTAAAGGCCTCAACAGTTCCATTTTCTTGAGGATGGTATGGTGTTGTCTTCTTATGCCGGATCTGGAATTTTGCGGTCAGTTCAACAATTAGCTTATTTTCAAAATGTGTACCTTGGTCACTGATAAGGATCTTTGGGCAACCAAACCTTGTGACAAAATTTTCAAAAAGAAACTTCGCTGCTGTGGTGGCGGTGCAATATTTCACAGGTGCTGCTTCTACCCATATTTTCAAGTAATAGGTATCAGTTATAATATAGTACGCACCAATCCATTTCCCTGTAGGACTGATAGGGCCGACAAAATCCACTACTCATTTATTGAACGCCTGCAGTGTAATTTGTGGTGCAAGTGGCATTTCATCACATCATGATGGTTTCCCCGTTGTTTGGAACTTATTGTAATCACAACAGTATTTCCTTGTGTCCATATGTACCGTTGGCCACCATAGTCCTGCTTGCAAAATCTTCTGCACCGTTTCCTTCCTGGTGTATTGTCCTCCTGAAACACCTACATGAACTTTATCCATTACCCACTGTCTTTCATGATAAAAAACGCATCTACGCAGTATTTTATCTGGTCCCAACTTATAGAGTTGTCTCACGATCAGCATGTAGTCTGAGGCCTTGAAAACTAGTTGTTTATTTTTCCATGTTGAATAACCTTCATGTGCATAGCATGTATTCAATAGGTGTATAATAGGATCAAATTCTTTATTGACAACATAAATAGAAAACAGTTGTGCATCCAATAGATTATTCTATAGGCTGGTGGGTTCCTCCCCACTTTTAATGTGTGATAAGTGGTTAGGCCCAACATTCAGTCGGCCTGGCTTCACAATGAATTCAAAGTAAAATTCTTGAAAGAGGATGAGCCACCAGCTGATCTTTCCCCCCAACACTGGCTTATTGACCAGGTACTTCAACGCATAATCATCGGTGAACATATTTAAGTGTCCACCCAATAGATAATGTCTGAACTTTTGCAGCACGTAGACTATTACAAGACCTTGTTTTTCAGTTGTGGTATAGTTTTTCTCCGTTGTGGATAGTTTCCTACTTGCGAATGAAATTGGATGGTGAATTGCACCATCTCCTGGTTGGATTAATACTATACCCAACGCAATTAATGATGCATCTACATGCACATGGAATTCCTTTTTCCAGTATGGGAATATTAATATGGGCGTAGTAGCCATTTTTTTCTTTAGTTTATCCAGACTCTCCTGGCAGTTTTCGTTCCACTCGAATTTGGCATCCTTCTTCAATAACTTCTCCATAGGAGCGGTTATCTTTACGTACCCCCTGATAAATTTATGATAATATCCGGTATGTCCCAATGTGGATCTGAGTTGTGTGACTGATGTGTGTGGAGGAAGGTCCATAATAATTGCTACCTTCGTGGGATCGACCAGGATCCCATCGCGGCATACTACATGGCCCAAGAGTACACCAAATGGTGCACATAATATACATTTTCTCAAATTCAGTGCAATTTGATACTGACGGCACCTTTCCAGCATCATGCGCAAATTCTCAATATGGTCTCTTACCAGACCAAATACCGTCCAGTCATCAAAGTATACTTCAAGAAACGTGTGAATGAAATATTTAAAAGTAGAAACTACTCTTATAGAAAAAATAGCAGGGGTGTTTTTAAGGCCAAATGGCATTACCATTTATTAGTAGAATCCCCATTCTATTATGAAGGCTGTCTTGTAACGATCCTCTGGTGCAATTCAGACCTGATGGTAGCCTAAGAATCTGTCTATGAATGAGTACATTTCTTGTTCACGGACGCTTTCCAAGACTTCATCTATAAATGGCATTGGGAATGGAGCATGTAAGCAGGCATCGTTTAGTTTCCTAAGGTCAACATAGATCCTGAATGTGCCTGTCGCATTCTTGTCCTATATCATGATAGGGCTTATCCACTCCAATTCTTCGACAGGTTCAATAATTCCTTCTTCCAGCATACGATCCAGTTCTTCTTTCACTTTTTCCTTATATCATGGATTTAGTCTGTACGGGTGCTGTTTTATCGGCCTTGCATAAAGTTTGAGTGGAATTTTCATTTCACCCAAATCCCCTACTATCCCTTCATCTCCCTAAAGTTTGTGGGGAATAGATCCTGGAATTCATGTAATAGATCAGTGATCTTAGCTACTATCTCTTCATCCTAGTAGTCTCCAATGTTATAGAATTTTGGATTGTCCTCTGACCCAATATTAACCTTCTTGATTTTTAGAGGCTTAAGAAACTGCTCACTGGAAATGTCGCTTCCTTCTACTGCACGCGAGCCTTTAGACTCCGGGATATTGATGTAAGTCAGATCATCATCTAGGTCTCTAGAAAGGTTATATCATGTCATCCAGTGCTGAACCGTCCCACAGCATTGGTGGGAATGCACAGTGGAAGGCTGAGAATATGTAACCTCCAGTAGGATCTCAGCGAATATCTTCTCCTTAATAGTCTTCAGCATAATATCAACTGTTGGTTACTCGTTTGTGAACTAGAATGTATATGTGAAATTCTGTGCAACATTTTCCCATTCTTTTGTTTCTTGGCACAGTTCCATCGATGTGTACCATCCTCTGCGTGCCATCTCAAGAGTATGGATGAAGTGGTGGACCCATTCTTGGTGTGAGTAGTTTGAAAATGCTATGGAACATTGCTTCAAGTGTTCGGCAGGGTCTGATAATCTAGTATACCTTTGTGCCCCAGTGGTGACCTCATTTTTGAAATGTACTTCTAGCAGTCGTCTACACTACAACCATTCAGTTATTGAGCTTTTGTGTGTACCCCACCATCGTGCGAGTGTAGCTTTTAGAGAAAAATCCAGTGCAGACATTCGTTGTGGCTCTGTTACTAATTCTTCAAACTAGGCCAGGAATGTTTCCAAGTTGGGTAGTCCTTCATATGTGGGCAGTGGCCGTGATTGAATTCCCACTTGCCAGACAGACTTATTTATCTGGGCACATGTCCTCATGGACACTTGATGTAATCAGTTCTTCCAATTCTCAAGTGCCTCCCCTCAGTCTGATCTACATGAACTAGGGCATCTCCAGCTCAGGTTACCATCTGTAGTAGGATTTATGTAGTCCTCCTTAAGGGTAGTGACATTATAGATGTTTTCAAGGTGATCACCTTTCCCTTCGTTCAACATCGGTTCAACGTATCTATGTCCTTCTAGTGGGTCAAGGGGCGCAACCACCCTCATCTCATCATCCTCAAACGATAGGGTCCTTCTTTCGAAGTTTATGATAGTTTGATTTTCCATTGCCTAATCAATTCCCAACAGCACGGGATAGGGGTTAGTATAGTCTACTATATTGATGACCTCAAAGTCTACAAAAGTGCGCAATCCTTTAATATCCACTTGGACCTGACTCAGTCTACCCACAGGAAGGACCTTTTCCTGATTAGCAATTCTGAATTCAATTGGGGACCATTCTAGGGGTGGATTGCCCATTATTTCCCATGTTTGGTATGTTAAAATGTTAAAATCATATCCCAGGTCAAGGATGATATAGTCCATATCGTAATCGGCAATTTGTGCTAACATCTTGAGCTCATGTCCCATTTTGAACTTCATCTTGACACTGTTAACCTTCTTTATTAGCAAGTCTTTCTCTGGAAGCATTTCGATAAGCACTCCTAATTCTGCAAGTGCATCCTTATCCTGAATTAGCGCCAAACAACTTGATAGGAATGGTTTGAGATTACTAACCTTATCTACACTTGTGTTCATAGTCTGTTGTTCGAATATATTTTGGAATCTTTTAGGCATATCTTTCACTTGGCCTGATGTGGATGGTTTTTCCATTCCTATGAATTTTGGGCATACATCCATGAATATTCTCTTCTGTTCCTGGACATTAAGTGGTGCCTTCTTTTGCGAGGAAGGTGGCATCTGTCGTTGCACTAGGTTTGCAGGTTTAGTTTGTGTGGCTTGGTCTGCACCTGTTGCAGCACCTCCCCTTGTTACCACTGCTACATTTGGTTCTTGTGGTTCGACGACTATCATCTGCATGTTAACATTACCATTCAAGTTGGTATCATTTGGTAAAGGATTTGGTGCAGGGTTTGGTGTTGGGTTAGCTGCTCCAATCGTCTGGGCTTGCCATCAAGAGATGAGTTACGGACATTTCTCCACATTGTGCTCTTGTCTGCAATATGAGCATGTATTTGCAAGTTCAGGGTAATCCCTAGCATAATGGCCCTATACTCCACAATTGTAGCATATTATTGGCCCTCTCCCTTGGCCAAACCCTCCTCCTCCTCAGCCCCTATAATTTCCACCTCCCCTTAGCTAAAGTTGAGGTGGTTGCAGTAGGTAATGCAGTTGCTGGTACTGATGTTGGTACAAGTTATATGGGGCTGTATTATGAAACTATGGTGCTACCTAAAACTGTTGCGCAGGTGGAAACTGAGGCATATCCTATTCAATCTTTATTTGCTCCTCAGTCTTCATTGGATATGTATCTATCGTTTTCCTCTCATGAGTTGGTAATCTCTACAATATTTTTCATCGTGGCCTACATATTTACAAAATTTACAATACAAACTCGTTGGTGTACATATCGTCTTTTGCATGAATACACAATCTATGTCATGGTGTCCCCTTGTTTGTCAGATATTGCACCAGGGAAACCCTTGGGCATTCAATGTATTTGATGCACCGGACGAGATGTAGTTCATATAGGTTGGGCATTCATCTTTGGTATGTCCATTGGTCTTACATCGTGTACACTAGAGATCTTCATGTAATTATTCTCCTCTTTTTATATCTTGGAGTTGAATTGTCATATTAGCCAATTGCGACTGAATATTTATCATTCTTGTGGCACCATCCCCAATAGATGAGGCCTCTAGATTCATTTCCAAATCTAGTGCCTCTGTTTGAGTCATGATCTTTTGTTGCATGAGGGGTCCTCTAATGTGTGGTAGCAACACAACAATAAACCACTCTTTATGCTGCATGTCCGACATCTAGAAACTAACTTTGGCCATCAGCATTTTGAACCGCTGATCAAATTCCCATACGGTCTCTGTCAGGGCCTGCTTAATATCCTTGATCTCAGTAATACATTGGGACTCAGATTGGGGTTTTCTAAACTCTGAGATCATTGCTCGTTGAATCTACTCAAGAGTATTCTAGGGTGTTTTGATTGGTATGGCACAAAACTTCATGAACCAATCCAGTGTACGACCCCTCATGGTCATGATCATCTATTCCTTCTTTATATCTGCATTATGGACTAAGCGTACCATCCAAACAGCTTCACAAAGGAACCAATGCTGTTCTGGGTCTTTCGTCTCATTCCCATTAAAGGTAGGTAACCTACGTTTGTCCCCACCATTAGGGTGGTGCTAGGATCATTCAATGGATTCCCTGGGTTTACCGGATTTATTGGGGTCACTGATGGGATTCCTTGCACACCAGTCCCAACACCAGGGCTACTAGTGTTCACAAGTGGTTCAGCTAAAGAACTTCTTGGTCTCACTTTAAGGGATCTTTCTGGAATGTCGTAGTCACGTCCTATCCTTGGCGTTTCTATAGACTCTCCTAATTTTGCTTTCTCAGAGATTGGATCATACTCCTCCTCTTTGTCACAGGACCCTTCATTTAGGTATGACTCACATCCATATTCACCCTCCCTGGGTAGGCTATAGGCCCCCTTACCTCCTTCTTCCTTTCTCCTCTTTCCTAACCAAAACCTCCTTCCTCTTCTTAAGAATCCAGCGTCCAACTCATTTCTGAGTTTCCTTCGAACATTTTTCCCTGCTACCTTCCATATTATTCCTAAATTTTATATAGCATATCTCTTTCACTTACCACGCGACTCACCCGCTGAGACTGGTTACCTTTGGAACCAACTGGTCGCTCCACTCAACAATCTCCCTTCTCTGGAAATTGGTCTTCTTAGTCACCAATTTTAACAACCGTTCATGCAAGAACTCAACAAAGAAGAATCCAACCATTCTTCTCTCTCCTTCTTCATTGGGTGCCACAACAATTCCCTTGATTTGATCAATAAGGGTCCCACCAACTGAACCATTTGGTGGCCACTTTTCCTAACTTGCATGACCTAGGTTCTACGAATCCTGTTAACCCAACAAATACCTGAGATACCGACATGATAGAGCAAGCCCCATCAGAAACACCTATGAAGCAGGAACCGTCTCACCCGAGATATCTCTTTGATGGGTAACCACTGGAACCATGTTTTCGTGATTGTCAAGGATTATAGTCCCTTGGCTTGTAGTGAAGGAGCTTAATGAAGGCAACAAGATGGCTAGATAGAGGATTTAGTCTTGTGCGACCGAGCACAAATATATGTCATCTCATGCAACTTGTCCTTAATCCTCACCTCGCAACTGGAACAACTGGTGCAGTGCAGCTAACTCATACCAATAGACCGACTACGACTTATGTTGTGACTTAAGACAGAAGCATACATGCCAATCTATACATGTTCATTTCAATGATGCCTTTCCATCAATTTTCTACTGATTACAGGATAAGATTAAGGATTTAAGAAACATTTATCATTATTTAGAAATCAAGTAACAACCATTCACATAACATTCACCACATCAATCATTCATTCAGACGTAAGAGATAATGTGGAAACCCATCTGGGAAAAACCACCAAGGTGCTCTTCATCTGGCATGAGAAAAGGATACAGCACGTTGTAGCAAGCGGGATGTAGACTGATCTTGATATATGTCTTTAAGACTCAGACTTATGGTTCTCGTGATCTCTAGTTTGATCTCTTACTCTAAATCTACTCCTAGTGGTCCGCGCACACAACAGCCAGACCCATGGCTCAACAGCCTCCTATCACCGCTAGGCTCTTCCTGAGCCTTCTTCTCTTCTAATCTCTACAACCTTACAGCAAAATTGGCATCCTTCTCCATGGATTACCACTGATTTATCAACAATAGTAATAAGCAACTAACATCCACTAAGATCCAATAGAACTCATTACAAGCCAACTCAAGCCAACCTTCTAACTATTGCATCCCTCCTATTTATATTATTTTACATGAACCCGCAAGGTCGAATGCATACCCGCAGTTGGTTAACTGTCACCATCAGCCACCCCTTAGGCTATAGCTATGGTGATCATGACTTGACACAAGGAACTATCGACTTGACTTATAAATATCTCCTCATACATGCATAGCTGCAGTATTACACCACCATAAACGGCCATGATCTGGATTCTGCAATTGTCGCTTTCCAACCATTGTCATTTGCGCGCTTCTGTGCTTGCCTTTTGCTTCACCACACACCTCTCTATTCTTCTTGCATTGGTCCTTTGCTTCCTTTGCGATATTCCTTTGTTTTTGTTGTGCATGCGACGCATATTCTTCTCTCGCGTGCGAGCTTCTTCCTTTGCTCCTTTCTCAAGACAACAGAGACTATGGAGCTCAAAGTCCAAGCACACGACATGGTTGTTGTGACCTTGCTTGGTTCCAATCAGTGGAGGTCAATTCAACAATATGGGTCGACCAAGTTTAGGACGCATCCTTGAGGACAACACAGATGACAACGCGAGAATTTTTATCCAAAGCATGTCCATTTGCGAAACCACCTTTTCCAGACCTTGTACAGTTGTCACCAGCCGAAAAATACAGAAAGGATTTTACATATATTTTCCTCTAGCAGTCTGCCATTTGTTTTTCTGTTTATGTAAATCATGGCAGATATGTCACATTCAAGTCTGTTAGAATATGTTCTTTGGTTTGTAACAAATTTTGTTTCTAATGTCGGTTTTGAAAGATCCAAAACAACATAAATTTACCTCCTGAAGAAGGAGAAAGGGATGGAACCAATGTAAATTTTGTGTTGTATGCTATCAAGATTTTTCTAATAAAGTTACAAAGCCGAAGCTGGTGTTTTCATAGGGATTCATGTGTTGCTTTGCGTTACAGTCTGTTATTTTCTTTCTCATGTGAATGTTTTCTCATTTATCTTCCCCATTATGTTTTCTTTCATGCCTGAAATAAGTGTATACCAGTTTGGAATTCATACATGCTATGCTTTGTCTGTTGTTTCATATATCCACCAAGGATTTATTCTAAAGTTAATATAGAATTCATTGTTTAAATGCTCTGTGTTGATGGTTTGTTCTTGTTCTTCCTTTCCACCACACAATTATAAATTGACTGTGACCTATTGGCTATCTTTCCCCTGTCCTAAAATCACCTACATAAGTTCTGTTATCTCTTTCACATATTGACTCCATTGCCTAATGGTTCTATGTTATGTTTCAACCAATCTTACAAACAATTCATATTTTCACTTGTACATATCTGGCATTGTTAATACCTGGTGAGAGATCCCTCTCAAAAGAGCAGAAATCCAGTTCTTTGTTCAAAAGTGGTTATGTTGTTACCTGGGAGTGAGCCTTCACAACCTTTGGTTCAATTCCAGTGCTAATAGCTCCAACCTCTGATCATCATGTTGGAAGCCCACCAACCACTGATCATCATGCTGGGAGTATTGATGTACCTATTTCCAGCTCGTGTAAAGCTAAGTTCCCTTGTAGACTTTGCAAGGGTGAGCACCTTCTCAAGGGTTGTCTCAGTCTTTCCCTTGTGTCAGAAGTGTGTTCTAAACATCTTGTGTCATCAGTCTCTGATCATCATGTTGATGATGCCCCGTCAACCAGTGACTCTTTGCTTAAGAGTCAAAAAGGAAAGGTTAGATATCCTTTTTTGCTATGTAAGGATATGCACCGCACTTACCTTTTTCCTCACATGGATGAAGCTTCAAATTTGTTGGAGGATATTACTGTTCCTCAGCAATGTCTTCGAACCAGTTATTGTAAGTTGTACCTTGAAATCCTATTGGTTGATCAAGTGGTCAATCCAAGTCCATCCTTGGTAGATCCCACTCTTTCATTGAAGAGTGAAGTTGAAGTGATCGATCCAAGTCCATCCTTGGTTGATCCCACTCTTCCTTTGGAGAGTAAAGTTCAAGTGATCGGGTCGATGTTATCTCCACCCGATCCCACTCTTTCATCAGAGAGTGTTGAGACTGAAGTAGTCCCTTCGACATAGTATTCATCTTGTCCCTCTCTTATAATCAAGAGTGAAAACCATCCAGCTGAATTTTTCATAGTTAGTTCTAATTGTTCTATGCCAGAGGAAATTTTGTCTCTTTCGACAGAACCCTCTCCAAGTAGTGAGGTTATTTCCTTTGACTGGAGTAACCTAATAGGATCTCGTCTTCATTCAAGTGTTCCTTTCCAGATATTTGTGCAAATTACCACTAAGAGTATACTCCGCACTATTGTTGACGAAGGGGCTTCTGTTAGAATTCTATCCTCTAATGCTTGGCAAGCCATAGGTTCTCCTCTGCTTGTGCCAACCATCAATCATATATTACTGGCTTTTAATCGAAGAACTACAACACCTTTAGGGATCCTTTCTCAATTACCTATTACTTTGGAAGAAAAAAATGTCTCTATCGATGTTATGTCAGTCCAAGGTCCCTTAGATTTTAATCGGCTCCTTGGGCGTGATTATGTTTACGCCATTAAATATGTAGTATCCACACTCTTTCGAGTGATGTATTTTCCCCATGATGGGAAGATTGTGACCATTGATCAACTTTCCTTTGTTAAACCTTATCATCATATGAATCCTAGTCATCAGACTTCCCTTAATGTCTCACATGTTATTGTGGTTCCTTCCCCTTCTAGTTAGCTTCTTCCCATCATAGGTAAAATGGGGAGCATGGATCCAGCCTCTGGACATCATACTAGAGTTTAGTCGCTAGTGTTACGAAGAGAAATTCCTATGGCTTGGGGTACCACAACAGACAGCTTGACTCCAGAAATCAATCCTTTCCAATATGCAATAGAAATTAAATATCTAACACTAAAGGATCAGACCTCGTACCTTATTTCGGATGGTTGAAGTAGATACCCATTGAGTTTTCCAACTTCAGCTTGAATTGATTAATCACGTCCTCAACAACAAGTAAACAAGATAAGCATACTATATATATTGGTTTTATATCCATTCTAGCATATATAATCAACAATGTATATGCATTTGAAATCATCCCATGGATAAAATATTCATTCAAACATACATTATTGGACAGGAAAAGATATTTCTATTAATATAAAATCAGATATTACAATGGATACAACCTCTACTGGCACGCCTACGAATTGGAGAAACTGAATCCCCCACTTGGGCCTCCACCACTTCAATCCTCCATCTCTCGATACCAAGCTCACAATCAAAAGGCAATCTTGGGAAGAACACAAAAGTGCTCCAAGGGACAAAGGGATGCAGACTCAAGCACAAGTTCCAGCAATAATGGACTATAATTTCTTTGCTCTCAATTCTCTCATATGCCTTCAATGTACCAAAGAGTTCCTTATATAGCTTTTCAAAGGGGTAATGAAAGGTTGAATCCGAGCGATCTCAAGGCATAGGGAAGGCCAAGAGTCAAGTGAGTCAGATCCATGTCAAGGAAAACTCCAAAAGGATTTGGATTTTGTACACATCCCGATGTACGCGGTTTTAATGGTCAAACCCGCGTATATATGCGATTAGGGGTTTAAAAGTCGCGTATATGAATTTACACATGTTTTTAGGGATGGTCAAGGAAACATCAAAGGACAAAAAATGGTCCAAGGGGTCTAAGGAGTCTGCAGAGAGATAGGGGAAAGTCCATACAAGTGTGATTCACGTGGAGTGGTAAAATCAGCTATAACAGATGCCTCCTAATGTGTGAGGTCAGAGGGGTCATACGATGGCCAAAATACATTATAAGTCCATCACAGAAGTGGAGTGATGAAGGATCCCAAATGGAAGACCGGCCCCCCAATCAGCATAGTACAATGATACAACTCTGCAAATACTACAAATACATATAGCAGTCTCGGATACATAAGAGTACAATGGCCATGAATAGGGATGATACAAGATATCACATAAGTGGTCATCGCCACGTACAATATACATAAATCACAATATCCATGATGAAGATATACAAAGGACCATCATATCCATAATGGCTGAAGATATATAATGGATCAAGATCTCCATAAGGGCTGAAGATGTATGACATCCACTAGAATCAAGTCACAAGAGCTGAAATCTCATGAACACTGGCACGATCAAGGAGGTAGCATATAAGAGATGCCACCAATCTAGAAGGTCTTCTACACAAACCTCTATGAGTACATGTCCTACTATGTGAATAGAGGTGTCGAGGTCAAACATAGTAGTCCATCATCTGATTACCGGTCATTGATGTATACCGTTAACAGACGCGAGATCACCCACCGATAATGAAAATGGGAATCAAGGTACTAGAGTGCAAACTAACAAGTGTGAATAAATGTGTTGAGGTCGAACATTTGAGAGGATCCATCGATTAGGGGACATTGATGTATTCCCAAAGACTGTCGATGGTGAGAGAACCTGCCACTGATGACTGCAAGTCTCAAGGCACTCAAAATGACTCTAGATTCTAATCCCAGAATAAATGATCTGAAGTTGATGGGATGAAATCCGCTGGAAGGAGGGAATTAAGGCATCCCCCATCATCCAACACGAGGTACTCAGCAAAGTTGTATAATGTGGAAGGACTTGATCATAAGGTGCATGAACCAGTAACTGTACCGGGAATGGCCAACATGCAAAGTCAAGATAACTGAGGAATGGTCGACTTAGGTTTCAACTTCCTTCAAACAATAGCATAACAATGAATGGTGACTGAATAAAGGCAGCATAGACTCGATATACAAACCAGGACATCTCTGCGAAATAGGAGGCATCGACAGAGGCTCCATGGGGACTGGAAGCTTAACCAGTCAGTGGAGATAAACTCAGATAAACGAGTACAACTCCTAAAGTCAAACTATAAACCCAACCAATGGATGTGATATACAGTGCTCTGTTCGAAGGCGACACGACTCGACAGCTGCCAAAGATAACCTCTTTCCTTGTCCGGTTTTTGGTTTTTTTACTTTTTTTTTACTTTTTCAAATATTTGTTGTAATCTTACAGATCACATAAGGTTACCAATAATGCATACAAAAATATACAGAATATACACAGATACAAGAGACAAGAACAGATAGGATAAACAGATTATATTATTCTCAATATATCATACAAAGCCAAGAACTGAACTTAGTTCTTGTGAGGCTCAACAGCCTAATATATACAGTTTACAAACAGTTACAATCATAACTACCTATCGATTCACCGAACCGACACGACTATTAGTTAACAGACTCTAATCACTGTGTTTACTCAGCCGACCGACTTAGTCGGCTGATCGACTAAGTCGGTCCCTCGACTTAGTCGGCTGATCGACTAAGTCGGTCTTCATTCAAGTCGACTTATGTCGACTTGCTCCTTCTACATCTCCCCCACAAACAAAACATTTCTTCGTCCCGAAGAAAGGGGGAGGTACCAAAATTGAAATCCTGTCGAACCCTTCAGACTTGCTCCTGTTGAGGACTATGTAGGCGGATGGTCGGCCGTCGCTGAACGCATACTTCGAT
>LPNX010661072.1:220348-349836 GCA_001517045.1 Pseudotsuga menziesii
CAATACCATCCCTTCAAATATCTGATATGCCCTCTCCAAAGGTCGATCTGTGGCTACTTCGACAGGGCCTAGAACAATGGATTGAGCAAGAGACCTGCATTTGTCGAGGAACTCGACTTCTTCTGTCTCCTTATCCTTGAGTTGTTTCCTTAGTCTGGTCGTCCTCCTCTTCGACTCTTTTGCTAGGGTGTTGAGTAAGTGGCCAACCTCTGAGTCGGTCAATGAGCTTGCATCCCGTAAGCTAATCCTTAGCTGAGCGGGTCTAGGAAGAGGTTCTGTTGTCTCCTTTGCTTTCTCTGTTGGTTTGTCGTGAAGACCTGCAGAAGTGGAAGGTGGATCAGAGGTCGAAGGGGTTTGTGTCGGAGGGGTTGGTTCAGTGGTCGAGGGTTTTTGTGTTTGGGGAGGTGGTATGTCCACCTCCGGCTGTGATGATGATGGTGATTTTGGTTGTGAATCAGGAGGTGGGGATGATGGTGGTGAAGGTGGGGATGGTGGGTTTCCTGATCCTGGTGGTGAAGGGGAAGAACTGTGGTCGAAAGACATAATGTCTTCTTACGATCGGTAGTCAGTGAAGGTTTGTTCAATGCCTAATACATCGCCACCTTCTCGAACCCTTGTAAATACTTTTGTTTGGTGGGCATATGTCTTTTTTCTTGCTTTTAGGGGAGTTGTTGTCCTGATTGTCTGCGCCGATTTGAACAGTGCAGGCAGTGTTGCAAAGAAGGCTTTAAGCTCATTGTCGGAGCTTGCCCTGGATTTGAGTGCCTCAGGGATAACTCTTTCAAAGACTTCGGGGGAAACGTCGGCCTGCTGCACTGGTGCTTGCTCCTCGACTATTTTAGTCGGAGATGGAGGGGGAGGAGTCGTCACCAGGTCGACCACATCTTCAGATAGTGGTGTTGTTTTGGCCTTCTTTGGCCGACCTTTCGGTGCTCCTGCTTCAACAAAACGTTGAAACTGGGTTTCAACAGTTACCTTATTTGCTCGGGCATCCTCGACAATATCGAGTGCTATTGCTGCCAGATCTTCGTCGTCGTCGGTGGAGTCAGCAAGGACAAGCTTACGCTTACCTTTGCCTTGCTGACATTTCTGCAGTTTGATGTTCCTTCTGGAAATGGATATCTCCTTCGCCAGTTTCTTGATAATGCTCCGAGACACAGCATATTCAAGGTTGTCTTCCTCGACTTCCCCTATTGGGGTCTGAGCTGGGTCGACAGTCTGTGTAGCCGAAGGAGCTGTTTGTTGTACTGGTTGTTGTGCTGGTGGTGGTGTCTGATGTTGCTCTGTCGGGGGGTCCACTACTGGTGCAGTCGGGTGCTTCACTGTTAAGTGCACCCGACCAGGTGTTCCGATCGGAGTATCCTGCATCACAAAGGTGCTAATATACAAGTGCAGCTCGTAATCTCTCTCCTTCTCCTGGTCGGTCAGAGGTTCGACTATAGAGAATTCGACCTGTTTTGCAGCCTCCGGGACTTGAATTTTGGTTTTTGCTTGTCTAGACAGCTCCTGAAAGATCTGGTCGACTGTGGGATAGTAGTCTAGGTCCCTGGCATTTGAATCCTGAGTGTTTGAGGACCATACTAATGTATGGTCGAGCTCCAGCTGGATGTGTGAGTCGGCTGGGAGGTTTCGTCGGATGTTCTGGGGCACCCTCCACCTTGTCGTTCGCAGCTTAAGCTGCTGGAACCAGTTTTCCAGAAATACCTTGCCTTGGTTTAGTTCATGCACAGTTCCTTTTTGGGAAAAGGGTTTGAACCTGTGCATCTCGAATCTAGTCAGCTCTCGGAAGACAGGACTGCCTTCCGGGCATATATAGTACATAACAATCCAAATGATTAAGGAGGGGAATTTGATAATACCTCCTGTTTCATGACAGCGCTCGCATATGGTTTTGACCAAGTTTGCGAGGTAGTCTGCCCATCTAAAGATTCGTCCGTTGGTTGTAATTTTGTCGACGGCGTCCAGCATTTCCAGTTTGAGGTCACTGCTACGACCAGCCAAGGTGAGAGTAATGGCGATGATTTTCGCCACGATCTGTGGTGTTCGTGCGTCGATCTGACTGATCATCAAACCCTTGGAGTTTTTACCCGACGCCGAACCTGTAAGGCATTCGACTAGCCCTTCCTTGATCCCAATGGGGACCGGGTCACCCTGGTTTGACAAACCAGTAAGTCGGGAGATAACATCTCCAGTGATGTCGACCGGTCGGTCAAAGTAAAATTGGCCATTGTGGTAACGACTGATAATGAACTTGACCGCGGCTTCCTTCGTACCAGTGAAGCTGGCCATGAGAGGTGCATTTGCATAAGCATATATGGTGCTATGCTTAACTTTCTCAGCCTCCTGGGTGATTCGTCGGTCTTCAAATGCCCATTCTTGAATATCCGTCCATAGCTTTTGAAACGGACCCTGCTGGACTTTCGCGTTTTGGATTCGTTTTAGTCGCTGGAGTAAGGGTGAGTCTGCTGCCTGAAGTTCTTGGGCCTTAGCCGCAGCTCTGGTGCGTTTGGGTGCCATGGTTTCTGACTGAACAGACTGGTCGGAATTCTTACAAGGTTCGCAAATTTCAGTCGACTGGGAGTTCGAATGCTCTGTAGGTACGTGGTGTGGTGAATGAACTGTGGAATGTCCATTATTTATAGGCGCGGGTGGGGTGGATTGTCGAACTGGGTGAATTAATGGCGGACTTGACAGTCCAACTGCAACACTCGAGTGCGATTTCATGAATTTGGGGCAGGGCTCGAGGCCATTAATGCGGGATGGGACGCTCCAGGTCGACGGTTGGTGTCGGTGGTGAGAACGGTCGACATGGTCGGTCGATGAAGATGGTCGATGGAAATGAAGTCGGTTGTCAAAGGGGTGAGTGGCTGTCATGATGATTGTTTGATGAGTGTATTGTGTTGATTTGTGGACTATTTCTAACTTTTTATGCAGTTTTTGGTGTCAGTTAAGACCGTTATATGATTTTTTTTATTTTTTTTTATTTTTAGGCCCTGTATCGTTTAAGTCGGGCTCCATTGACAAGCTTTCGAAATACTTGACCCTGCAATGTTTTTAGTCGGACTGAACCATTGGGGTTTATTTCTTCGACAACATAGGGTCCCATCCATTCTGTGTGTAATTTCTTCGGCTTTCCTTTTACTCGACTGTTATAGAGCAAAGCACGGTCACCAACCGATAAGTTCTTGTTCCTGATGTTACGGTCGTGCCATGCTTTCTGCTGTTGTTTGTGAATTTCCTGGTGTTGAATAGCCATAACTCTATGTTCTTCCAGCTTACTGAGTTGGAATAGTCAATCCTTCCTTGCATGCTCGATATCGACATGTAGTAGTTGTGCAACTATAGGTGTCTGTTGTCTGAATTGTAGAGGGACGACTGCTTCCTGTCCATATACCAATCGAAAGGGTGTTTGATCGGTCGACCGTTTATACGCAATCCTGTATGCCCATAAGACTGCAGGAATTTTCTCATCCCAATCATCTTTGTCGGTATTGCAGATTTTAGTTAGTCCTTTCGTCAATGTTTTGTTGAAAGCTTCAATCGCACCATTCGACTGAGGATGGTATGCTGTACTACGTCGGTGGTCGATATGAAACTTGTCGGTTAAATTTTTTATTGTTTTGTTAATGAAGTGTGATCCTTGGTCGCTGATCAGTGTAAGTGGACATCCAAATCGAGTAATAATATTTTCATAAATGAACTTTGCAACTACTTCACTTGAACATGTGTCGACAGGTTCAGCTTCTGCCCACTTAGTAACATATTCTACTGCAGTGATGATATACCTTGCACCTGATCGTCGGGCTGGGATAGGGAATGGTCCTATGAAGTCTATAGCCCAGATTTCAAATGTAAGACTAGGGTTTACAGAGATCAGGGGCATTTCTGTACTCGGCAGTGGTCGACCAAGTCGTTGGCATCTGTCACATCGACTAACAAAGGTTTTACAATCCTTATGAAGCGTCGGCCACCATAATCCAGACTGTTGAATTTTCTTAGCAGTTGTGTCGGCCTGAAAGTGTCCTCCTGCTGGTCCGTAGTGTGCTTTGTGCATGATTTGCTCTCGTTCATGGGCAAGTAAACATCTTCTAAGAACATCGTCTAACCCCATTTTGTATAGAAATCCATTGATGAGGCTGTAGGGGGCAGCCTTCATAGCTAGGATTTGTTTCTTTTTAGTGTTCAGACCTTCTGGTGCCTGACCTGTTTCTAGGAATTGAGCAATTTCCTCCAGTTCTTCTGGTACTGCTTCTATACGAAATAGATGTGCATCTGGTAGGTCGTCGTCGATTCCAGTCGGTTCCTCACCTGTGTCGATTCGGGATAGGTGGTCGGGTCCGACATTTAGCTTCCCTGGTCGGACAACTACTTCAAATTCAAATTCTTGGAACAGTAAGAGCCATCGACAAATTCTACCATGGTGAAGGGGTTTGTTTACGAGGTACTTCAAAGCTTGATGGTCGGTGTAAAATATGAAGGGGTTAGCTAATAGGTAGTGTCGATATTTCTGAAGTGCAAAGACCATTCCTAGGGCTTCCCGTTCGGTGGTCGAATAGTTCCTTTCAGCCTTATTTAGTTTCCGACTGCTGTAAACTATAGGGTAGTCCATTCCATCTTCTCCTGGTTGAGTCAGGATAGCTCCAATTGCTATTCCTGATGCATCGATATGCACATGGAATTTGATCGACCAATTTGGAAATTTAAGTATGGGGGCTTCGACCAGTTTTCTCTTCAGTTTGTCGAAGGAGATTTGGCATTCCTCCATCCATTTAAACTCTATATCATCCTTGAGTAGTTCTTCTAGGGGGTAGGTCATGTCTGAGTAATGTCGGATAAACTTCATATAGTAGCATGTATGTCCTAATAACACCCGAACCTGTTTAGGGTTTATTGGAGGCTTCAAGTCAAGGATAATTTTAATTTTGGCAAAGTCAACCTTAATACCATCTTTACAAACAACATGTCCGAGTAGTATCCCTATGGGGGTCATAAAGATGCATTTCTTAATGTTGAGGGAAAGTTGAATCTGCCGACATCTTTCTAGCATAAGTCGGAGCCATGTGCAGTGATCTTTTAGGGTGGAATATATGGTCCAGTCATCGAAGTAGACTGCCATAGTTTTATAGATGTACTCTTGGAAATTTTTTACAACTATTCTGGAAAAGACTGCAGGTGCATTCTTTAGTCCAAAAGGCATAACCCTATAAGAAAAAGAGCCAAATTCACAAACAAATGTGGTTTTCTTCTGATCTTCCTTTGCTATAGGCACTTGATTGTATCCTGAAAATCCATCTGTGAATGGGTAGCATTCATGGCCTGCCACTTCATTCAAGATTTCATCAGCATAAGGTGTGGGAAAGGGATCTGTCAGTGTGACTTTATTAAGTTCCCTAAAGTCGACACAGATTCTCAGTCTGGTCGGGTCGTGTTTCTTAGGCTCGACGACCATGGGACTTGCCCATTCCGACTGGTCGATGGGGTAGATGATACCTGCGGCTAACATGTTGTCTATCTCCTTTTTAACTATTTCCTTATACTTATGAGCTAGTTTATAAGGGCGTTTCTTGACAGGTCGGACATCAGGTTTAGTGTCGATTTTCATTTCTCCCATTTCTTGAACTAACCCTTTCAAATATTTGTAGTCTCTTGCAAAGACATCTTGGAATTCCCCAAGTAAGTTCACTATTTCGGCAGTTTGTTGCTCATTCCAATAATCACCAATCTTAGCTAATTTTGGTCGGTCGTCATTTGAAATGTCGACCTCTTTGGTTTTTACTTTGGCATCTAACCATTTTGGGGCTTTAGCTTCATTGATCGGTTGACTTCCTTCCTGGAACTGTGAAAATGTAGCAGGGAAGTCGGCTGCAGTCATTCGGTCGAGGTCAGGTTTTTCGGTAGTCGCGACCCTAAGCACAGAGTGGATCGGTTTTGTTGTTTCAGCATGGTTGGATTTCCATCTGAAGCTTTTACCTTCGGTGTGTTCATTCTCCAATTGTAATCGGGTCGACTCAACTTTTGATCCTATGTGAAGACTATTACAATGCTTGACATGTCAAGGGTCTTTGTCAGGGAATGTTTCAGTCGGTTGAATGAACTGTTTAATTTGTTATGCTGGCTCGACTAATTGTTGATCTTCAGGGATAAAGTTGAAGGTTTGGATGAAATTTTCTTTGAGGTCATTCCAGAAAAAGGTTTCACCTTTTGCTTCCTCCATTTTATACCATTTTCTAGGTAAGTCGTCTAGGGTTGAGGGAAACAAGTGTGGCCAGGCTCTCTCATCCTTATGTCCTAGGCTTCTCCATTCTTTTTCACAAGTTTGGATGTGTTCTTATGGGTTCTGTCCTTGATTAAAGATGGGGATCTGTGCTTGTGGGGTGAGCTTCTTACCACCAAACGTTTCAACAAAATAAGTTGCAGCACTAGTCCAGGTCTGAAGTTTTGTCTGATGGGTATCCCACCATCTAGCTGCTTGACCGGTAAAGGTTTCTACTAAGCTCTGTAGTCGGCCATGTTCTCCAAAGTTCTTAGACACTTGTTCGACATGCATGACTGGGGATTCCCTCTCCTTATACCTTGTTTGGGTCCTGGTAGTTTCGTTGGTCGGTTGTAAGGTAGGGTGTTCTTTTATTTTTCTCTCAAAAATTTTGGGGATAATTGAGACTAGAAAGCACTGTCGGGTGGGTTTTTTTCTGTACTTTTTGGATAGTCCAGCACCCTCTTGCTTGTGTTTCATAGTTTTCCATTTCCCAGTCATATAGTTCAGCATCTGAATTATAACCAACTGAGTCGTTATTACCTAAGTAAAGCTCCCCTTGGGCGTTTGGTTCTGTGTAGTCAGTATTGTTTTGGATCTGATAAAGTTGTCGGATATCGACTTCCTCATCAATTGGTTCAACCCAGGGTTGTCCTTGGGAGGGGTTAATAGGTACTATGACCTTTTGACCATTTCCTTTGAGTTTAATACATTCTTTATCTAGAGAGATAGAGGCTTTCATCTTTCTACCCCAAGGTCGACCTACAAGGGCTGGGAAGGAGCTAGATCCTTCCTTTGGGTCAATAATTTCGAAATCAACCTTAGTCGATATGCCTTTAATGGTTGTGTCTACATTTTTCCAAACCCCAATGGGTTCAATAAGGCCCTGGTCAGCTAGTTTCAGATAAATGCCTGACTCATAGAGTCGAGGTCGTCCCATCCTTTCCCATGTATCTCGGGTCATGATATTTACCTGAGACCCAAAATCAAGCACCACTTGTCGGACATGGAAACCTTCAATTTCCAGGTCGACAAGAGGGTCGACATCGTTTTTGTCTTTTTGATTTAGGCTACAGATGTTCTTAGTTTGTTTCTCAGGGTTAGTGCTTTTGATTTGATGCAATAAATCAATGAACTGACCGACATATTTATCTGTTTGAATGAGATGAGTTAAATGCTGGGTCGAGTCGTGTCGACTGTGACTAACGTCTTCGTGCTGTGCAAGGTTTGTAAATATGTTTGTGGCTTCCTGATATGTGTGTTGTTCCTTGCAAGGTTCAGGGTATGTATTTGTGTATGTGATCTTACTAATCTGAGGATTAGCCGACTAAGTCGAGGGACCGACTTAGTCGATCAGCCGACTAAGTCGGTCTTCGTTCAAGTCGACTTATGTCGACTTGCTCCTTATACAATATTTAAAAACCTTGAAAAAGAATAACTGCTTTATAGTTACAAACTAGGAGGAGACGAGTGTCATAGGGGCAAAAAAACTAGTTCCAAGTAGTGGAACATACCTATACTCAATGCAAGGATACATGTTTAGGATAACGACACTTGGGGGAAAATCCCCTCCCAGTAAAAAGGGAATCAAGCTACAAAGGATATATAAAATGCCTTTGCATGGCTAGACATGAGACAAGCTCGGGCTATATGGCTAAAACGCAATGTTAGGGAAGCCGGCATAAAGCTCAATAAGGTAAGAAAAGCTCAAGAGGAGTATGAGGCTCTTGCAAAATGTCATGGAAATACTATACAATGGACTCCCACACCCTAAGGGATAAAACATCAGCATGGGCACCAAATGCAAATAATGCACTAACTACAGTACCCATGTAAGGTCAAACTCTACTACTCATATCATGCCACTTCTAAAACAGAAAGATGGTTCCATGACACAATCGAGTGGGTTCGTACCTAAGGCTATGATGAAATGGTCATAAGGTCATGCAAAATGCAAATGGTAATGAAACCTAACCTATATGATAGTTTAGACATGATACCTAAGATCGGCACGAACGGGTCAATCCAACGGCTGAAACGGCACTCGAAAAGGTCTCCTACATCAAGAATTAGGTCAAAACGGTCCAAAATGATTAGAAATAGTCCAAACTATAGGAAAGGCGGTAAAAAATTTCAAAAATTTGAAAAATTTCTATAAATAGTAGAAAATTCAAAACATTATAAAACATTTGAAATTTTTACCCAATTGAGCTCAGATTTTCAACAGTGAATTCCAGGAGATCCAGCTAGCGAAATCCACTACCGTTTCTTCCAGGTACTTACCCATGCTCTTCTCTTCCATTTCAATGCAGTTTTTATCAAATTCCATGGTCATTTGAGATTTCTAGGCCAATATAAAAAGGGTGTTGCGGCCCATGCAAAAATCGAGGGTTTTTCCGCGTATAGGGCTGGCTATACACGGAAAATGCCCCCAAACCCGCATACATACGTGACTGTTTGGAAAACAGTCACGTATGCCGCTGCGCATGAGATTTTTTAAGTAATCTAATGGGAAAACTTGCAATTTTTTGTGCAGAATGGTCCTAGAATGAAGAGAGCATGAACATGGTGATGTAGAGGAGGCAGTAAGGGCCGATCTAATGGCTCAACAAGTGCTACGTGCATGTGGACTCTACAAGTTTTGGTGTCTTGGTGGCTTGAGGGACAAACCAAGACTATTGCAGATGCTAGTGGATTACTGGGATCCAGACTCTAAGTCCTTCCAGATAGATGGGATGTCCCTCACTATAGAGGTGGAGGACATATACTTTATTACTATACTTTCCCGATGGGGGGAAGCAGTGAACCTTTGTTCTCGTGGTGGGCCCAGAGGTGGCCTGACTATCGATGAGTACATTGTGGTGTACTGCTATCCAGACGCGGATAAGGTGGGGAGTCAGATCCCAACCAACTCTATATAGGTGTTGGGCCTAAAAGACATCTTACTGACATTGGGCAGGATAGCAAGCTTGGCTTCACTCCACCAAGCCTCGCGGCCTCTAATGTTCTATGCAATGGAGTGCATGAGACCCACGGTCTATGACTGGAGGACTACACTACTGAGCAACATGAAACATCAGCTCAGTGAGTGTAAGATGGGAAGAGTGTGGAACTTCGGGTTCAGCAGCATATTGAGCATGTTTTTCTTCGAGCGTGTTCCAGGACTGAACCCCATAGTTTACGTTCCTCTTCACGGGGTTCGAGATCCGTCCCAATGGCGTTGGGCAGATGCAATGCGTAGACTGGGGGGAGGTAGGGTGGCCAACCCCTATCCAGCCGATTTCTTTCTGTGGTGGTGACGACAGATAGTTGCCATTGATGACTACCCCTATGCGGGGATAGATGTTTGGGGGGACCTGGAAATGCCGCTACCACCAGGATCGACATACGGTGACATAGGTAATGAATCTCAACCCTCTCTTTAAATTTTTGAATTATTTACTTTTTTTGTGTTTTCTGATTATACAGAATCAAAGACATATTTTTTGGGTGACAATACATAGTGACATCTACCATATGCATGCATATGTGGAACCATGGTGGCCTAAAGGCTTCCCTCGTCACAGACAGAGGGGAAGAGGAGATGATATCATGGGTGTGGATGTGGAGCGGATGCTCCAGAGCATTCATACCAACTTTGTTAGGCTGACACATAGAGTTCCCATGGCGCAAGTCGAAGACTTGCCTGAGGCTATGCAGCTCCAGGTGGTGGGTGTACCACGAGCATGGGTGTGATTATTCCGACGGCTAGCTAGAGTGGTAGTGACCTTCCATGATCACAACCCCCCTCCTCCTCCACAGGCTTAGAGACCTAGGAGTGACACATTTTGTATTACCGTGTATTATATTTTGGTGGCTCGAGAGCCCCATTTTTGTATTATGACACTATTTATTACCACATTTTGGATGTTTATAAATTTTTTTATGGTGATCAGTTTATTTATTTACAACTGTAAAATTTGTGTTTGTGATGAATTTATTGTGTATGAAACAAATTCCAATCTAACACGTAGTTAGCATATGATTTGGAAACTTGATTAGTAATTCTTGGAATATGTATGTATGTTATATTGTCAAATTGTCGTTCTAATAATATCACACGTAAGAACCTTCTCAATAAGGTCAGATCTATAACATGGTACAAACCATTAAGCTGTGACACTACTAAATTCGAATCAAGACGTACCTCAAGAGAGAGAACGCCATGTGAAATGACATCTCGTAGAAGCTCGATAACAGCACTATATTCAGCAACATTGTTTGAATATGGCCATAGACATATGCCTCTTGAAGACAGTACCTGACCCATAGGAGTATAAATCACCCAAGCATCAGAGGCTAAGTGTTGAGTGTGATAGCTCGCACCATCCGTGAATCCTATGTAGGTGGAAAATTCCATTGACATATGCCAAAAGAAACAGAAACTAATCACAATCCTTATCACTATAAGAAAAATACCTAACTATGCAAACTGTACAATAATATACAATAACCAGCCTTAGCTGAAAAATCATGCATAGTACTTCTTGAGATAGAGCCCATTTCTAGGCTCCACCAAGGCCGTTCCCTCATAATCCACTAACTCATAAGCACCCTTCTCTAACACACGTTTGACGATGTAAGGACCGCACCACATGGGGTTAAGCTTTCCTGCCCCCAAGGGTTCTTTCAATTGCTCCCACAAAAGGACCAAGTATCCCTCACTAAACCTCCTTGGATGGACAGTATTATCGTACTGGACCTTTACGCAATGTTTATTTACTTCTAGAGCCACCAGGGCATCTCAATGCTACTCATCAAGTTGCTCAAGGTGGACCAAGTGCTCCTCCAATGGTGAAGTGTCTGGTAAGAGTTCTACGGATAGCTTCAAAGAAGGAATCTTGCATTCAACCGGCAATATCGAATCCACTCCATGTACAAGTTGATATGGAGAAAAACCTGTGGTAGTCTTAACAGCGGTTCTATATGCCCACAAAGCAGGATATAACATAATGTGCCAATTACTCTTGCTCTGTGCGATGGTTCGTTGGAGAATGGATTTGAGTGATTTATTCACTACTTCTACCTGTCCATTTGCTTGAGGGTAGTAAGAGGAGGAATGCTCTTGCTTGTACCCTAACTTTGATGCCAACTCTTCCATCATACGATTCTGAAAGTGCGAACCATGGTTAGTGACAAGCTCTTTCAGAATTTTGAACTGAGTAATAATCTGGTTGAATACAAAGTCCACGGCTGTCTCACCGTCAGATTTAACTGTAGGCATAGCCTTATCCCATTTCATGAAGTAATCAACAGCCACTATGATATGATGATGCCCCCTAGCTGAAGCTGGGTTGTAATCCATAAAATCAAGCCCCCACTTAGTGAAGGGACTGGCAGTGATGATGGGATGTAATGGGGCAGGTTTCGAGTGCATATTACATGCAAACACCTGGAAAGAGTGGCACCTCTTGACCGCATCAACACAATCTTTAAAGATTGATGGCCAGAAATAACCCGCTCGTAATATTTTTTGGGATGTAGAAAGCCCAGATAAATGACCACCACACACCCCTCCATGGCAATCATTCAGCACTACCTCAGCCTCATCATGACTCAAACAAAAACGTAAAATGGAATCTACCCCACGGCGGTATAAAATGTTATCCAGTATGAGGTAATTCTTAGACACGTGATGTAATCGTCATCATTCATCCCGTGAGAGATGAGTAGGGACCTTCAATGTTTGTAGATATATAATGATATCTCTATACCATGGGTCTAAAGTTGATATTAAGAAGATGTGCTCATTGATAAACATATCTTCACAAACCAACTCCTCAGCCTCGCTTGGGAAATCCGATATAAGCTCTGCAAAAATTAACAATTTCTTTGACTTTGCCGAAACAAACTCGAGATCGAATTCCTACAGGATGACAATCCATATATTATATTTTCCCCCAATCATCCTTCAAGTGAGGATGAATTGAAACGGATTGACATGGGCTACAACCAAGGTCTGGCGAAGGAGAATATAATGTCTCAACTGTTGAACCGCATGTACGGTAGCTAAAGCAAGCTTCTCAACATGAGAATAATGAATCTCTGCATCAATAAGGTTTCGTCTCAAATAGTATATGACATGCTCTTGGAGCTCCTCATCCTCTTGAAACAAAACCATTACAATCGTCTCCATGGATGCAGCCACATAGAGTAAAAAATCACGGCTATAGTCAAGGGGACTAATCATCGGGGCCTATTCTAGGGCTCGCTTGAGTGCATCAAAGGACTCCTGGGCTCGCTCATCCCAACAAAAGGTGGTTTCCTTCTTCAAAAGACGCATGAAGCCTCTAGTCAAATTGGAAAAATTGACAACGAATCTCCGTAAGAAGTTTGCCATGCCTTGCAAACATTGAAGATGATGAATATTTTTCAGGGGAGACAACTGAAGTATTGCCTCAACCTTCAAAGGGTCAACTCTTATACCCACTCTAGAAACGATGAATCCTAACAAGTGACTTGAATTCACACAAAAGATGCACTTGTGAGGGTTTAACCTAACCAAATAGTGGCGGCACCTTTCGAATACCAATCTCAAATGATAGGAATGGCGCATTCTCATACGAGAATAAGCAGCAAGGTCATCCAAAAATACTTCAATAATTGATTTGAGATCGTGGAAAATCAAGGTCATTGCTTGCTGAAAAGTATCTCTGGTGTTCTTAAGGCCAAAAGGAATTTTTTCGATATGCAAAACTTCCCCAAGGACAAATAAATGCAGTCTTATGTTGGTCCTCAGGTTTAATTTGTATCTGATTATATCCGAAAAATCCGTCCATAAAGGAAAAAACCTCGCTACCCACACACTCATCCAAAATCTGATCAAAAAATGGTGTGGGGAAATTGTCCTTAGGACAGGCATGATTTAAATCATAGAAATCAGTACATATGTGGATCTCTCCCTACTTATTATCCACCGGAACGGGGTTTGAAACCCACTCCATCAAGGGAATGGGATAGATAAGACCGGATTTCAACAGTTTCTCTATCTCTGCCTTAATCACGGGTGCTTTCCTAGGATTCACCGCACGCAAGCATTGTCAAACAGGCTTAGCATTGGGATAAGTCTTAATCTTGTGTTTGACAATTCGAGGGTCAATACCTGGCATTTCATCGTAAGACCAAGAAAATATATCATGAAATTCTTTAAACAGCTTAGTGTATTCTAGAATCTCAGCATGGGAACATTCTGCCCCAATATAGACATTCTCTATCTTGCTAGGATCGTGAGAGATATTGATAGGATTCATTGAAGATATGTTTGCCATGTTTCCATCAGCCATCGGACCAGGAGAGCTTAATGGAACCATGGGACTACCAATCCTCTTGCTAAGAACCTCCCTAAATTCCTCATGCTCCAAGCGGTCAATCTCAGGAATAAAATAAGATCTATAATGGAGCTCTTCCCATGGTGGCTCAACTCCCGACATGGCCTCAATAATCACTTCATCTGAAGGGAAAACACTATCAAGGCAGTCGTGCGCATGAGAAGACTGCACTGCCCATGCTGGTAGTACATAAGGGTCCTCCTCCTCCGTCCATGAAAAGGAAAGACTGGGCTCTACAACACACTCAATATTAGCTTGATAAGCTACCATAGTTGTAGGCAATGGCACGTCCGTCACGATGGGCTCACTCGGAGTGCTCGGTGTAGGAAGAATCCAAGGATCTTCCATATGACTCATGCAAAAAGACACCAATCTCATAGATGTCAAAGCCTCATCAGAACTAGACCCTATCGTAAGGATAGGTGCAGGGAAACCAAAGCTTCCCATGAGGGATGGATACATGCCCACAGCCACACTCCCAATTTCCAGCTGAGAGTGCTCTATGATCGGGATCGAAGCTCCTGAAGATGCGGTAACCGACGGATTCTTGAATGATCTTTGATTAATCATGACTATCTTCCCATTAAATGGAAAGCATACAACACAAAATAGGGAAGAAGCTACGGCTTGCATACTGTACATCCAATTCTTACCCAGGAAGAGATTGTAGTCAAGGGGCGCATCAACCACCTCGACCTCTATCGCAATGGTCTTCCCTCCCAAATGGACCTTAAGGGAAGGAAGGATCCTGTATAGCCTAAACAATCTCCCATCAAATGCAGTTAAAATGCTTGCTGATTTAGACAACTTAGGGGAGACTAAACCCTTCCAACATGATAAAGACATCACAGAAGCAGCAGCGCCTTCATCAATCACAGTGCGCTTGACGGTCATGTTAAGACATTCTACGTGGATCAAAAGAGACACATAGTAAGGCAAGCGAGGCTGAAGTCCTACGGTTTCAAATTTAATCATGGAGGAAGAATTATCATCATTCACACAAAGGGCAGAAAGCAAAGCCTTCCTTTGCAAAGGACAACTCTGAAGCACTTCCAGTGCAGACATTGCACAAGGAGTGTGGCCCAAATCCTCGACAACTGAAAAGTTCTGGGTGGCTCACACATTAGGATTGTTCCCTGAACGCTTAAGGAATCTCTTAGGAATGTGAGGTGCAGCTTCAGGTTTATCCACAGGTTTCTCAATATGCAAAGGAGACCCTGGTGGATTAGGTTCCTTTCCTGGGATGGGTTGTGACGAACCATAGTCTTTCTCATGGGTCACAACTTTTGCAGCATGAACCATGTTAATGCAACCATGACCACTACCCTTCGGCAGATCTTGATCACCACCAGACTGATCATGGGTCCTCGAGTTCATATTTTGATTGTGAGGTAAAGGGTTAGTCAGCACAGCTAGGCCCTGTGCCAAGAATCTCGAGGCTTCATCGATACGAGGCACAAGTAAGTGAGGTGATCGTCCTTACACAACTTGCAAGGGAATTTAACCTTACAGCTTGCTTGTCTCCCCCAGCATCATAGGCGATCTTGCCATTATTAGCATTCTCGTTCCTATTCCCCCCCTTACGATTATTTTTACCCTTCTTTTTATTTCATCTGGGCTGCTGGTTATCCTTCTGGTCTGACGATTGCACTGAAAGCACACTCGTCATTTGGGCAGGTTGAGACGAAGCCGTGGCTTGTCTCAAAGCAGATTGGTTGATTGACAATTGAATAACTTGTTTTGTAACCGAATCCACAGGTTTAGCACTCGCACAACCAACAATGCCATCGACATGTGGTCTAGGTTTAACTTTGGGGTCGAAACTCGAATGCGGAGCATTGGGAATAATCTCATATAACAAACCAGATTGGGCATAAATCAAATCTAGTTCTTGCACCCTAAAAATGGCTTCTTCCTCATTTTGCACTCTGGATGTAGAAACATCGTTTTCTATATACAGCAATAACGACTTAAGGAACCATTCGAGGAGGAATTCTAGCGGTATAAAGGCTTTAATTAACCTCTTCTGTCTACGCCACTCTTGGATGTGATCCGAGATATGTGTGGCTTTATCCTTCCGAAATGTTGACAAGAGTTCAATACCAATGTCATAATGCACTGGTAGCTGGAAATGGTTAAGAAAAGTCATCGCTAGGTCATCGAACAAAGCGAATGCTCCCCTAGGTAGCTCTATATACCATTTCGCGGTAGGCCCCATAACGGTGTGTTGAAATAGTCTCAAACGGATTGAGTCTTGATGTAAGGAATTTGAAGAGCACCATAGGTGAAAAGTAGTAACGTGTTTGCTCGGATCCTCTCCTGGTTTTCCCTTGAAATTGGGTATGTCCAAGGGAATCTTAGTAGGGACAGCCATTCAGGCTGGGTCATGAGCTACAGGATCGTTCGTCAATCTTGACAAGTCAGGAAGATTCAGTATTGTGAGGAAAGGGATCCTAGGATGATGAGGTCGATGGACTGCTCCCTGATAGTTCTGATTCACATAGGTCTGATTACCACCATGGCTTTGGCCATAGTGCTCTCCTCTCATTTGACCCATATAGGGTGGCATGGAAGTACCATAGTGTGGTGTACCTTGACTATTCGGAGCTACAAAGCCGTAATTTGGAGAGTAAGTGGGTTGTTGATACCCACACCCATGAGGTGAAGAAATCTATCCATATTGCGTCCCATAATAGGGTCCATAAGTCATTGCATGCGATGTCCCATGAGACACTCCGTAGGTAGGAATATACACTCCGGAAGTAGGAATATACATACCGAAAGTAGGGATATATGCTCTGAAAGTAGTAACATGACCTCTAGAAGTATGAACATAATGTCCCAAAGCAATGGGTGGTATGTAAACCTGAGACACAATCGGTCTAGTAACCGCAGTACGGACCTAACTCGTAGCAACGTTCCGGCCCGAAGGACCATGTGAATGAGGTGGAGGGTGAACATTCGAAGAACTAGGGACAGAGGACGGAGGGACCTAAGTAATTATGTACATGTTATTCCCTATAGTCACTCATCTCATATCTGGTATCCTAATAGGATCACTAACCCTAGACCTAGGAGGAATATGTGATGTAGCTTCCACTGCCGGGATGGAAGGTGCAATGTGACTAGTGCTCCCAAACCTCTCCGCATGGTAAGGAATGAGAGTTCCCCCAGGCATAGTGCTAGGCTCAAAATTAGATTCGACATGAAATGCCAAATCATGCGTAGGAAAACCAGACATACCATAACTACCATAACTAGTGCTCGCAGGTTCAAAATGAGTCTCATCATCCTCCGACATTCCATACCGGCAATGCGTCAATGGGGAATCAACCATAGAGTAAGTAGGTCTATCATGAAAGGTTCCTATCTCAGAAATCATAGGACCTAACTCAGTCAAGTCAGGTGAACGATCGTAGTTAGGAGTAAACTCCCCATCTTCAACATGAATGGGAGAAGGTGGTTCAGTAATACCTTCAAAGTGGTCTCCCATGGTGTGTGAATCAATGTGCAAAGTAGTCTGTCTGGACTGTCTATTTCTCTCTCCTAAAGGAGGAGGAGACGTAGAATGCGGAATTCCTGCTAAATGATGAGAACATCAAGGAGCCACACTCGAATCCACAATGACTCAAAAAATACAAAAGACTCTCTATCTACACAAACCCTAGGAAAGCTAACATGCACAGATCAATCACCAATAAAATCTAAATCCAAATACAAGCAATCAAGGGTAGGATAAGTGAGCTCCTGAATGAAGTAGTTATGTCTCACCTAGGAGAGGCTTGAGACTCCCATACACAACAAGCACAGGTACGTAACTAATTATTGTGGCCCTTAGCTTCAACACATAAAGCGACTGTGCTGTCCGACCCCAACCTGGCTGGGACACCTGCAGAATAGCCCCTACAAAGTACCCCCTTGATATCATAGGCAATGCCACTAAGGTCACCTCAATATAATCAATGCTCAGGCGGACATTCGCAGGCGAGATTGACCGTATGGGCAGGGTAGCAAATCCTGAAACTCTCGAAAGAGCCCCCAGATACGAATACAATCCTAGAAATATCTCCGGTGCTACTCAGTTATGACTAGGGGTCATCCCAATCAATAACCGCTCACACTGCCTTGTGCTTAACTCCCTTTTGAGAGGAGGGTCCTGAGAAACACTTGTTATACCAAGGAATTTCACACACTCACCTGGATAGACACATACATGTTGTTGTTTAGTGGTCTTGGAGAATTGACTCACAATGAACTATTCCAAGACCCTAAAACCTAATCTTGTTGGTGAACCCTATCAAATAAAATAGTGTAGTTCATTTTAATTAAGCGTTGATTTTAATTGGCTTTATTACTCAAAAGAGGGATATGGCTGTGCAACTAATGGTGTTATGACACAACATGAAGTAAAATGCACACCTAACAATTAATGCAAATGCATTGTGTCCATGAAAAACAGGGTATGCTACTACGTTAAATGAATAATTCTCTTCAAATGATAAATGCAAACTTTCCTATATGAAATCCTGACTAGTACTCCAAAGAAAATCTAGTGCAAGTACAATGCAAAATGCAATATGCAATGCATGATGATAAGCAAATATTTTGGATGTTTTGAAATAAAATGAGATATAAAAGCAGAAGAATGATTCTACAACCCTCAAACTCTGCAAGCACACTTAAGAAGCACTCAAGCAAAGCATTAAGGTAAAATAAAACTAATGCACTAATCCCAAAACAAAAAATAAAAAATACAATGACAAGAACATTCTTAAAAAAAAAAATTTACCCTAAAAAAAATGTCTCTGATCAGAAACAGGGATGTATACAGACTCTAGCAGTATCAAAGGAGACTCAAAAACCATCATAATTCACCCAACAATAATCAATCTTCCTCTAAAAGGAAAAGCTAAAGGCATACATGACTGTTCGCAGTAAACCCATGTGTGTATGCGGAAATAGCAGAGATACCCGCATATATATGCGACTGTGAGTTAAAAACTTGCGTACAGGATGAAAAGTGCATAAAAATAAAGGCAAACAGACAGGCTGAGACAAACTCCACACCAATCAGACACTACCAAGCAAACATGCCCCCAGATCCGACCCAGAAACAAGAGAAAAAGAGCAATTCAAAGTCATTGAATGCCGATAGAAAACCCCCAAAGGAAAACTACTAGGAACTCCCTAGCATAGTCGCCAATTCTGTTACGGAGAGAAATTCCTATGGCTTGGGGTACCACAACAGATAGCTTGAATCCAGAAATCAATCCTTTCCAATATGCAATAGAAATTAAATATCTAACACTAAAGGATCAGACCTCATACCTTATTCCAGATAGTTGAAGTAGATCCCCGTTGAGCTTTCCAACTTCAACTTGAATTGATTAATCACGTCCTCAACAACAAGTAAACAAGACAAACATAGTATATATATTGGTGTTATATATATTCTGTCATATATAATCAACAATGTATAAGCATTTGAAATCATCCCATGGATAAAATATTCATTCAAACATACATTATTGGATAGGAAAAGATATTTCTATTAATATAAAATCAGATATTACAATGGATACAACCTTTGTCAGCACGCCTACGAATCAGAGAAACTAAATCCCCCACTTGGGCCTCCACCACTTCAATCCTCCATCTCTTGATAGCAAGCTCACAAGCAAAAGGCAAGCTTGGGAAGAACACAAAAGTGCTCCAAGGGACAAAGGGATGTAGACTCAAGCACAAGTTCCAGCAACAATGGACTATAATTTCTTTGCTCTCAATTCTCTCATATGCCTTCAATGTACCAAAGAGTTCCTTAAATATCTTTTCAAAGGGGTAATGAAAGGTCGAACCCGAGCAATCTCAAGGCATAGGGAAGGCCAGGAGTCAAGTGAGTCAGATCCATGTCAAGGAAAACTCCAAAAGAATTTGGATTTTGTACACATCCCGATGTAGGCGGTTTTAATGGTCAAACCCACATATATACACGATTAGGGGTTTAAAAGTCACGTATATGAATTACACATGTTTTTAGGGATGGTCAAGGAAACATCAAAGGACAAAAAATGGTCCAAGGGGTCTAAGGAGTCTGCAGACGGACAAGGGAAAGGCCATACAAGTGTGATTCACCTGGAGTGGTAAAATCAGCTATAACAGCTAGATTCTTATGTAAGGGGGAATCCCACAAACCTCTAGACATCATGTTGGCTTAGAACTGCCCGTTGGTGAGCATAATTTACTTTCTATGTCAAGCTCGTTAAAAAATGAAATATTTTTCCAAGCAAAGTTTACCTTGGTTTCAATATTTCGTAAAAATGAAACCATCCTTGTGAGCATAGTTCCCATTCTATGTCAAGCTCGCTAAAAAATGAAATAGATTCCTGTGAGCATAGTTTCTATTCTATGTCAAGCTCGTTAAAAAAAGAAATAGATGTCCCCAAGCATAGTTATTCTTCTATTTCAAGCTTGTGTAAAAATGAAACAGGTCCCCTCAAGCATAGTTACTTTCTGTTTCAAGCTTGTGTAAAAATAAAAACAGGTCACCTTGAGCAGTGTTTATCCTTGGTTTCAAGCTCATTAAAAAAATAAAACTAACCTTGAGCATAGTTACTTTTTTGTGTCATTCTCGTTAAAAAATGAAACAGATTCTTCCATTGTGTCAAGACCCAACACTTGAGCCTTCTTTTCATCTGCTTGTAAAATAGACAAAACGAAACTTTGTTGGATTTAAGCTACTTGACAGTTATACTGGGGGCAAGTACCAACCACTGGACATCATGTTGGGAAACCACCCATCAATGGAAGCCATTTTGAGCATACTTTATTTAGTTTCAAGCTCGTTAAACCATGAAACGACCCTCTGCGCATAGTTCTTATTCTATTCCAAGCTCGTTAAAAAATGAAGCAGATATACTGAGCATTATTTCAACTAATCTTCGATCTCGTTAAAAACAGTAATATGGCGTTGATCTTACTTTTCATTTTTTTTGCTCTGGTTAAAACATAAAAGATGGTTTGATCTTACTTTATTGCTTTTTTGTGCTCTGGTTCAAACATGAAAAAGGTCTCGAGTGGCTTTTATACCTTTCTCATGCTCGTTCAAAAATTAATGAAGAGGTATCGAGTGTACTTTTACTGTTTTTTCAGACTTGTTAAAACTGGATTATGAAAAAAGAACTCGTTATGGAGTTATATTTAAGCTCTTTTCAGTCTCCCTAAAACATAAAAAGATTTCCAAGCGAACTTGTTACATTCACGCTTGTAAAAGTATCAGAACGATCGACTAGTCCGTGGTAGGTTATCTTTCTTCTGGATCGATTAGGCCTATTTATGAAAAAGGACCTTTTGGAGTCTTCTTAGTCATTTCAGACTCTCTAAACATAAAACAACAAATGAATTTGCTTTCATCGGACTCATAAAATCAAACAATGAAGGAACCTTTTTGGGAACATACCCCTCCTTTACCAGGTTCGTAAAACATATGGGAATGGACTCATCAGTTGATGAGCTATATCAAGCATTTTTTACCCTTTTCCAGCTCATTAAAAAGCAAAGAGGTACTCATCAATCATGATGGGGAAATTAAGGAAAGAGTTTGTATTTTGTTATGCAGTACATAGTTACTCTTGATCATGGCACTCATTTGCATATGCATTTCAGTACTTGCATAATCTGTTTGTCTTCAAGTCTTGCTAATTCCTAGAGTCTTCTTACTCCGTTGAGTTTTCCAAGAAAACTCTCACCGTCAGTAGCATTGGGGGATTGGTATCATTCTCGTGTCAATACTTCCAAGTCATGCCATGCCCATGTTCAAGAGAATTTTTTCCCACTATCTGTAGTCAATTTACCTTCTATCATGTCGGTCAACCCTGATTCAGTTTCATACATCACTCTGCTATCTCGTTTGCTCCAAAACATCTTTGATCTTGTTTCGTTTCCATTATGGGATTCATCATGGCCCTCCTTCAACGGGTCTATTTTTGTCGACTTCAACTCCTTATCTGGGAATTAGACTTAGAAACCAAGAAAAGTACCTTGGGCCTACATGCCTCAATGGAAGGTTACCTCACTTTCAACATGAGTTTACATCATTGACTCTTGATTGAAATATCTCATCGATTGTTCGACTCCAAGTCCTTTATTCACATTCGATGGTATGTACTGAGATACCTTGGGACTCATTGACATCAATGGTGATTTCCCTCGTACTTGTTAATAGTTTACATTAATGACTTGTAATCAAGTGGTTTCTACCATGTTCAACATCAAGACATTGTAATCACATGGTTAGATTCGTATCGTTGCAGGTTCATCTTGAAGATCCTGGGTTGTCAGATATCTTCGCTCAGGTTGCGATGAAGTTTGTTTTGAGTCATACCACACAGATCCACATTGTATTGGTCGTGGCTTTGTTATCATATCATCATGGATCTACACTTGTGTCTAATATCCATGATTGTGTTTAGTCGGTATGTACTACCATGGATCTGCATTATATTCGTCGGCATCCATGTTATGAGTCACATGATATTTCAGTCAGTTGTATCATAGCAGCTTCCAACCAACATCCTTTCCTTCAATTTCTTCACTTTACAAAGCATTCACCTATCGCATTCCTCTAACTTCATGCTTTGAGGGGCATTATGTTACATCGAAATATTCTCATGTTGAGCCATGTGTTAACTCTTTTCCTAATCCCCAAATTTCTCTCTGCTAAACTAGATTGATACTGAGGTTTTTTTTTCCTTTTTTCCCTCTTTAGGAAGGTCATCGCTCTTTTCCTTCATACTAGGTGCACCAAAGGCATGTTTTTCCCTTCATGTTAGTTGTGCCGATGCTGATGCTCTATCTCCCACTGCTAGGTGTGTTGGCAGTGATTTTTCCCTTCATGGAAGGTGCAGTGGTGCTGTTTCGAGGGGAAAAAATGGAGCTTCGAGACCCTTCTCAAAGGTGTATGAGGTGGATGTCTATCCCTATCATTTAGGTGAGGTGGAATTCGGTTCCTAACCTATGGGGAAGATCCCTTAGACTCCTCCTCATAATCCTCAACCTACTCTATCCCTTTAGCCTTATAAATTAAACCCTCTCTCCATTGTGAAGGGAGGAAGGACTATGGTACTATTGTGCTGGTGGAATTTCTAGGTGATCCCTATCATCCATTGGGAGGCTTACTAGCTTTCTTTGGAGGATTTGGCTTGGATTGTTGGATGGAAGTTACACCGTTAAGGATAGGTTGTGACTTTCCTTCTTTTATGTAATTCTATGTATCTCCTTGATTACATTAATACAAATCTCTTTCCATAAATGTTATTGTGTTAATAATGTTTAGGGCTTTCTTCCTTAACTGTTAGCTTAGATCAATTATATGTATGGATATGCAAATATTGTTTGCTTGTTTCCACTTTCTTGATAGGGATTTGCAGCTGAAGATCTGAAGATTATGGAGCTTGGATCAACAAAGAGAGAAGAGGATCTGCATATTTTAGGTAGGTGATCTATCTGTTACTTTGCATTTCCATTTGATCTAGGAAAATAGGTTGTATTATGTATTTGATTTGTTCTAGATCCACTTGGACTAGGAAGATCTAGCTTGAGTCTGCTTGAGTAGATTTATCTGATAATAGTAGCATGAGTGTAGTGATAGTCAATGGATTAAATATGAATCAATTAAGAGAAATGAAGATATGTATTCTCTGAATAAATGAATAAACAAACTAGTGAATAAATAAACTACCATACCTTCTTTTGGTGATGATTTAATATTCATCCACCATGAGTTGCATTTCCTTTTCCAAGGCTTGCATAAATCATCAAATATTAAAATTTTATATGAATAAATAATAGTTAAGCAAATAAACATGCATTTAAACATGTGCAATACTATATAAGTCTAAATTGGAATACCTTAATCAACTCCTCTTTATTTCTAGAATAAGTTATTCTCTATTGAATAGGGTTTATAAAATTTAAGGGCTTTTGGGTTAATAGGACTTCAATCCCAACATGATTGAAGTAGCAATACCACATGGATAACATAAGGAGCCCAAAAAACTTATCCAAGGAGGCATCAAGGGTGGAGAAAACATAGCCCTAGGGGTGAAAACAAAATCTATATCCCTAGCTAAAACAAGAAAGATGCTAATGTATCCCATACTCGAAAGAACCAAAAAAGAGTATGACACATAAATAAAACAATCTCTTAAAAGAGTTGTATCATGCCTTCCTTAATGATTTCTCCTTCTAAAAGTTACAAGAAAGAGAGGAGGTCAGCCTTCATATTCAGTGCTTCCTTGGATAAATAGTCCGGACTCATATTGTGCTCCCTGTAGACATGCCTAAAGTCATATAACCCACGAATTGAAGTCGCCGGTAGTGTAGCATATATGTCATATTTAATAGATATTCGACGATGAATTTCACTTCATAGATGTCAGAAATCCGACGAAGTCTCCTTCATAGAGGTCGGATAACCCACGAATTGATATCATTATCTTGAGGAATTATAAGCATGGAATCTTAGTGACATAAATATTTTGAAAAACAATTTTGATAGACTTATAAGAATGACATCATAGTGATATCATTATCTTGAAGAATATCAATAATTCCCAAGTATAATAGTACATCACATAGTCTTGTAACACGAGATAGATATCAAGTGGTTCCATAGCAAATGCTTCAGCCAATTATCTCAAAATACAAACTACGTTTTTGACAAATTTTGTAGGTGTATTTTTTTTAATTTATTTTGTTTCTTCAACAAAAATATTAAAGACCCAGTTTACAGATCTCAAGATATATAAAAAAATCATTTTTTAAGATTTTGTAACTTTTTTCATGAAGAAAAATAGGTGTTCCTTGATATTCAATAGTGAATCAAAGGTAACTCATACATAGTCTTGCCAATAAGTCATTCCATGCGAGAGTGGAGATAAGTATCAAAAATATTTCCCAAGGGGAGGGAAAAAACCCACAATCTCAAGATGGCTGAAGTAGCAATACCATGGGGATAACATAAGGATCCCAAACAACTTATCCAAGGAGGCATCGAGGGTGGAGAAAACACACCCCTGGGGGATGAAAAAAATATATATATCCCCAGCTAAAACAAGAGAGATGCTAATGTATCCCATACTCGAAAGAAACAACAAAGAGTATACCACATAAATAAAAAATCTATTAAAAGAGCTATATCATGCCTTCCTCAATGATTTATCCTTCTAAAAGTTCTGAGAAGGAGAGGAGGCCATTATTCATATTCAATGCTTCCTTGGATAAATGGTCTGCACTCATATTTCACTCCCAGTAGACATGCCTAAAGTCATATAACCCATGAATTGAAATCGTCGGTAGTGTAGCATATATGCCGAATTTAATGGATATTCAACGACACATTTCACTACATAGATGTCGGAAATCCGATGAACTCTCCTTCATAGAGGTCAGACAACTCACAAATTGATATCATTATCTTAAGGACTTATAAGCATAGGTGTATTTATACTAATACTAAGTATCTGAAAGTGTAGTTATAGTATTGTTGGGTCTTAGTGCCAAGGTAGTAGACTTTAGTTAGAGGTTGGATTAGTCCTTAGAAATACTCTATTTGTAGAATTCAAAGTTCTGACATAAAACCATATATCCCTTGGTAAAGGTTTAAGACAAGACCTTTTTTTTACACACCCTAACTACGTAATTATGGTACTATTGCATGTGCTCCAATGCTTGAGATTCCTTTAATATAGGATATATAACTCTACCATACATGTGGTGACAAGCTCTTCATCAGGTATAGCATCATGTAGTGCAATGCTAAGTGATGGGACTAAGACCTCTTAGTGAAACATAACCTTAGCTCTATATACCAATGAGTAGGTCATCATGGAGATATGTAATATCCACTGAGTGGGACCTTTTAAATTATAATGAAAGTTTTGTAAGCCCATAGTGTAGAATATAGCTTGGTGTTCCAATGGACACCTGAAGCATTAACAGTGTGTTTAAGGATGGATAGTAATGTAACATTTATGGCTTCAACCTACGCATTCTCTATATATAGTAGGGTGTGGAAAACTTATGTTTGATGTTATACTTAGCTAGGAGTCTCTTTATTTATGTAGATATGAGCAAGCTTCCATTATCAGCCACTAAGGTATAATGGACTATCAAATGATATATAATTTGATTTCTAATTAATTTCGCAATAACATGTCCTATGAAACAACTAAGGGCTATCAAACATGGCTGACACTAACAATTCGAGCAGCAAAAACCATGCCTATAGATTAATTAATTAAATTGAAAATATGTTTTTTATATCTTGATTTTATTATTTTTAATTATTGAAAACTTTATTACTTTGGTCTATTAAAAACAATCACCAATCTTTTATTTCAGAAATTCACTAAAATTAATAAACTATTATTTTAAAATACATCAAAATTAAATTAAAGATAATATTTTTCAAATAATTAAAAAATTATACATAATTCTATCATTAAACATTATCTTATTTGAAACATATTTGCTCCTCTTCAAAAACTTCCTATAATAAAAAAAAAACACCTAAAAGCATCTCCAAAAAACATTAAATCAAATTGCAATTAAAGTACCAATAAATTTTGAATACACAAACCTAAACAATTTTTTTTCATTATTATATTGTTTTATTAACCTCCTCGATTAACCATCTAGATTAATATAATTAGAGCATCTGCAATTCTCAATCAACAAACAAAATTCTAGAATTGGAATGCAATAGAACTATGTTGACTAACTTTTGGAACTAATGTCGATTTGGGAGTGGAACCCCTGCTAACAAAATGGAAAGACCTTGGGGAGGGAGAGTACTATCAAGGACTCAACCTTAATTGATAAAGACAACAAAGACCAAACTTTGTAGAAAAGAAGAGTCCCTAGCTCTAACTAAGTGATTAATGAAGGTCCTACAGAGATCATAGGAACACTAAGGAAATGGAGTAAAGGCAATGAGCAACCTCAAAGGAATTCCAACTCACTAGGCCATGTGGACACCCAAGAGAAAACAAGGCAGGAATTCAAATAACTTATATTACATTAATAATAACCCAACTAACAGTAATCTCAATGATTTCCACAAGACAATTTAAGAATTTGTTCGAGTCACAATCGCAACTGGTACACACCTCCATTAGATATTGTGATAGGAAATGGTTGCGAGAAGGATAAAATAAAGAGGAGAGGTAAATGATTACGTGAAATGCCACTCTCAAAAATTTCATCTCAATCTTGAGGTTTCCTAGATCTATTCCCTATGAAATTTCATCCTTAAGGTTGTGTTGTTGCACAACCTAGCAGGACTGCGAGCAAAGAGGAAACTGGTACTCACAATAGCATGCTTGTGTTGTAGTCACACTAGCAGACATAATCAGTTATGCCTAGTAGTAACACATAGTCACACTAGAAGAGACACTTAGTTATTCCCAACAGAGACATAGTCATTCCCAACAATGACGCTGCCACACTAGAAGAGACACTCAGTTATTTCCAGCAGATACACTCAATTATGTGCAACATAAACAAAATCATGCCCATCAGTGACACACAGTCACACTAGCAGAGATACTCAATTATGCCCAGCAGAGACACAATAATCCACAGTATTTACACATAATGACACTAGCTGAGACACTTCATGGCCAACAAAGAGAGGATTGTTTACTGGGAAACAATAATATTGACCTTGGTAAAACTAATAAAATGCTTCAACTCTATTTAACAACTCAACTAGCGTTACCATTTATATTTGTTGCTACTGGGAATATTATTCCGTTGGGGCCAGAATCCACTGCTTATTTTAGCACTTTGGGGCTATTTATGATCCGAAAACAAGAATTTTGCTACTCTATGACGTTGAATTGCATAAAGAGCATGAACGAATCTCACAAACCCATAAGAAGACAACCAAACAGCATATACAATACGCACATAAAGACAACAAGTTGATAACGGAGTTTGTCCAGGATGGACTACGTCTTCGGGCCTGCTTCTCAATAGGAGGGTCGATCTATAATCTTAGCATAAAGGAAAAATACATGGCAATGATACAATGATACCTTGGCGATAATAGTCAAGAAGAGAACTGCTGCCCAAAGACACAATAAAACTGCTTCCTGTAGCTCCGAAGCCTGAAGACGGTGTAAAACGAGTATAAACACTCATACCTTCCTCCTGCAGAGCTATGCAATCTCCCTTCTGTCCTATAGCTACAAAAGTCTCCACTCCAAAGAATCCCCCGGTAAATGGAAACTAAGTGGGTTTATATAGGCTTGGCTTGCCCCACTCCACATTCTCCTCATGATTCTTCAGTTACAACAAATTTTGCCCAAGAAGGCATATGATTCCAACTCCCCACACTTGGTTGGGATCTTCTTAAATTATGTAGTTGACATAGTTACAACTATGCCAACCACATTTTATAATTTTAGAATATTACAATAAAATTATTTTCCCCCAAAACCACATGGTTCGTTGAACCCACAATATGGTTTTTTTTTAAACAAATTTGTTATAACGTAACTTGTTTTTAGACCCACTTATAACCCATTTTATATAGTGCAGTTAAAAGACATGTGTTGAAATAGAGCGCGGGCTCCCGGTCACGCTGGAGGAAGAACCAGGGTCGGGGCTAAGCCCTGACCTCTTTGGGGCTCGAAATGCCACTGTATACTTTAAATGAATTGATTTCCATACCTTATACAAGGAACACCTTGTGGGCTAATGGTAAGGCGGAGTACTATGCAGGAGAGGTCACGGGGTCAAACCCCGTGGAGACCAGCCTTCCTACTAAACTTTTAACCAATCAACAAGTGCCATGTGGTGAAATATTACTGGGCCAACACACCTTCCGTATAGACACGTGTTCCCTCTGGATTGGACTGTACAATTGAATGGGTTGACATGTCATCCATCCGTACATGCCATGTGTCATCCTTTCATTGGTTCGTACACATGCCATGTCATCATGTCTGTACAGTATGGATGCCACGTGTCACCTTGTCAGTGGCACCACGTGGCACCTCTTTTTGCCAATTTTGCCTGTTGACCTCATAGAACAGAACTCAATAACTTTCTCATACGGAGTCCGTTTGAGGTGAAATGAATGTCGTTGGAATAATCTCAATGAGCCCTTCGATCTGGTGCTGGTTTTGTTAAGATTGGAGGACTTTGAAAATTTTGCCTTCCTGGATCCTCCTAGATCATTCCTCCCCACTAAGAAGCTTTTGGCCTCCAAAAGCCTTTACTAATCAATAGATAGGTGAGGGAATTGCTCCCTCACTTTCTCCTTCTTGATCCACTTGGATTTGCTTAGACGAGTGCCTTTGATTCCCACTCAAATATACTCAACATCACCTCTGCGAGAAGTCCTTGTCCTTCTGTCCAAGATGACATCTTCGTTTAGCTCATCCATGTACTCAGGAGAAAATTCATCAACTGCTAGAAATGAGACATTCTCCCTTTCATCCATGATCATGGGAGGCTCATAGAGTTTCAAGTTCTCCACATTCACCACTGAGTAGATCTGCATGTATGGCGGTAGCTCGAAGCAAAAAGCATTCATCCCAATCTTCTCCAAGATGGTGAAGGGACCATATCTAATAGGGTTGAGATTCTTTCCTTCTCCTTTCATCCTCTCCTTGCTGATGTGAAGCCACACTTGATCTCCCACCTGAAACTGATGATCAACTCTATGCTTGTCATAGCAAGCCTTATACTAGGCTTGACTCTTCTCCAACTGCTCTTACACTGCTTGATGTACCTGTTGAACTCTCTGAATTATCCTGCAGGCTTTGTCTTCATCCTTGGAAGCGCTTGAATCAACCTCTCTCCCATAAGTCAAGTCCAATGGAGTCTTTGGAAAGTACCCAAAGCATGTCTCAAATGGCGAGCTCTGAGTGGAAGAATGCATAGCCCTGTTGTAGGCATGCTGCACATACTGGATCTGTTCATCCCATAACTTAGGATGCTTGTTGCAATAGCCTTGAAGAAAATGGACAACTGTCCTGTTGACTATCTTTATCTGTCCACTGGTTTGTGGATGGAAAGCAGTGCTCCTCTTCAACTTGGTGTCCATCATGCACCATAAATTTGTCCAAAACTCTCCAAGGAATCGGGAGTCTCGATCTGAGATAATGGATGTAGGATGTCCAAAGTGAACCCATACATGCTGAAAGAAAAGAGAAGCAGCCTGCTCTGCAGTGACCTTCGTTTTACATGGAATAAGAATACACATCTTGCTAAACCTATCCACGACCACATACAAGTAGTCATGACCCCTCCTAGACATAGGAAAACCCCCCACAAAATCCATGGAAATGATTTCCCAAGGATGGGAAGGAACATGAAGTGGTGAGTACAGCCCAAATTTTCTATTAGTGGGCTTACAAGTAGAGCACATCACACACCCCTTTACATACTTTGTTACAATGTCTTTCATGCGAGGCAAATACATGAGTCTTTGCAAATGGGCCAAAGTCTTACCTACCCCAAAATGCCCTGATACAAGAGAAGTATGAGCTTCTTGTATTACATGGATCCTTTCACTGATAGGAACAAATAACTTGCCCAAATTATAGAGCAACTTTCCTTGCAAATAGTAGTCTTCCACCTGTGTGCCATTGGTTAGCTTCTCATAAATCTACTTGAAATCATCATCAGTAGCATACTGCTCAATATAACTTTCATGGGATAAAGAAGCATTCTTCAAAACAATATATGCAACAATAGGAGGTCTAGAAAGCATATCTACCACTTTGTTACTAGTACCCTTCTTGTACTTGATCACTAGGTTGAATTGTTGAAGAAATCTCATCCACCTAAAATGACAAGCTTGCTGGAGCTTAGTCTGGGTCTGGAGATACTGCAAGGGATGATGATTGGTATGGATGATCGTCTCCTTACCCATCAAGTAGTGTTTCCACTTCTTGACTCTCTAAACCAAAGAATACAACTCTTTGTCATAGGTGGGGTTGTTGATCATTGCTTGAGTAAAAGTCTCTGAATGGTAGCAAATAGGCTTGCAGTGTTGCATCAATACTGCCCCCATGGCATATCCACTGGCATATGTCTCTATCTCAAATGGCTTCTGCAAATTGGGCAAGGCTAGGACTAGGGCGATGTTGATCTTTCCCTTTAATGTGTCGAAGGATTTCTGCTGCTTACCTCCCCACTAGAAGGCTTGCTTTACACTTGTTAAGGCATGCAAAGGAGATGCTATGTATGAGAAGTTCTGAATGAACCTTCTCCAATATTGAATAGCTCCTAAAAAGCTTCTCACTTTAGTAGCGTTAGTAGGCTTAGGCCAATTGACAATTACATAAAATTTTGAAGGATCAATTTTTAAGTTTCCGCCTCCTACAATATGACCCAAGTAAACTAATGAAGTTTTTCCAAATTCACACTTTGACAATTTTACATACAATTTCTCCTTTTTCAAAGTGTCCAACACTATCTTTACATGCCCTACATGTGCTTCCCAAGTTTTACTAAAGACCAATATATCATCTAGATAAACAATGACAAAATCATCTAAGAATGGTCGGAAAACGTCATTCATTACCCGCATAAAGGTTGCAGGTACATTGCAAAGCCCAAAGGGAACCACCAACCACTCAAATAGACCTTGCTTAGTCTTGAAGGTTGTCTTCCACACATCACTTTCTGCAATTCTGATCTAGTGGTAGCCACTGCGCAAATCCAACTTGGTAAAGAACACAGCATCTTTCAACTGGTCGAGCAAGTCATCTATGCGAGGAAGTGGGTATCGATTCTTGATCGTGATCTTGTTGAGAGCCCGATAGTCAACGCACATTCTCCATGTGCCATCTTTCTTCATCACCAACACAATCGGCGAACCACATGGAGGGGAGCTGGGTCTGATCACTCCTTGGTCCAACAAGTCTTGAACCTACTTCTTAATCTCTACCATCTCGACTGCGGACAACCTATACATGCCCACATTAGGAAGAGGGGCATCCTGCTGGAGATGGATCTCATGCTGAATCTCCCTTTTGGGAGGCAAACCAGTCAGTTTTTGAAATATTTCATCATAGTTAGACACAATATCAATCATAGCCTTTTTGTGAGAAGGATCACAACCTTTGAAAGCATCGGATGCCTCAACATTTTTTGCTCTCATAACCATGAGCATGTATCTCTTATTAGTGTTCATGAGCCGCTTCATCTGTCCTGCAATAACAAGAGTGGTGTTAGCCTTCATACTGTGAGCTCTCACAATGTACTCCACCTAATTTTTGGTGAGATGGTACTTGTTCTCATCACGGAAGAAGACTGCTTTTCGATTATACAAGTATGGGCTTCCCAATATGATACCACAAATGTCAAGAGGAACAACATCTAAGTCTACCTCATCGATCAACTTTAAAGCAATAGAAAACCTTAACCTGCATTGCTTAGTCACATGTAGCTTAGCATTGTCACATACCCATCCAAGAGGATAAGGCTTGGGGTGAGGTTTGGTCCGTATGCCCAACTTCTTAACAACTGATTCTGAGATCAAATTTACTTGAGAACCCGGATCAAATAATGTTTCAATCTTCGTATGCTTAGATACAAATCTGATGTGAAACAACTCACTTCGTCTTTTATCATTTTATTTAGAAACATGAGTAGAACTTGAACCAATATGAGGAGTTTTGTTACCTTCCATTCCCACGGCTGTAATCCTAGTTTCATCACCTGAGTCGGAACCCAAATCTTGTTGCGCTGTTGCAATGGTCTTTTTCTTCTTTTTCCCTCCATAATGCTTTGGCCTCTGTCCAGGATGCAAATTCCAAAAACTTTCTTCATCATGCCCATCAATATTTCAATGTTTGCAATGGAGCTTTCCTCCTTCCTTCTTCGCAATAGCTGTCTTCTTGCTCTTTTCTCTTTTCTTGAACTTGTGGTTGTTGTTGGGCTTGAAAGGCTTCTTCTGATGGTCTTCTTGCAAATGCTTCCCCCTGCTCTCAAGATGAGTATCCTGAACACTTGCTTCATCCACACTAGTAGGATTCAACAATAGCAAAGTATGGCATAGATAATGATGAAGAGCACCAATGTACTTCAAAAGAGTGTCAGGAGAATCTAAAGCAATATTCAATTCTAAATCTTTCTTTCTAAATTCTTTAGTAAAACTCTGAACACTCTGACCCTTTCCTTGTCTAAAACTTTTCCAATCCATCATTGCCTTCTGAACATAACCCAATGGATAAAATTGCTTACCTAAAGAAAAAATAAAAGCAGGCCACGATGAGAGAAGATTACCCATTTGTTTGCTACCTTGCTGAAGCTTGCTTTCCCACCATACAAGTGTAGTGCCTGTCAGCCGAAGTGAAGCCAACTGAATCTTCACATATTCTTCTTCAATCTACTGGACTCGGCAATAGACCTCAATTTTCCTTATATAATTGTTCAACTTCTCCGCATTCGATTCCCCATTGAACATGGGCAAATCAAACTTCACATCGAGCTTCAATAAGGGCTTCTTTTGAGGCTCTTTGTGAGGAATCCTGGAGTGCTGAGAATGAGATGAGGAAGAAGCACTTGAACTTGTGCTTGAAGCTAAAGGTGGAGAGGGAGTATCGGGAGGCTCTTCGCCACCTCCTCCTTGGTTAACTGAAGCATTGCCTTCATCGTTCACTTCTTTGTATTCCTTCTTTACTCCACTTCCTTTTCCTTCTTTTGCCATGCGTTCTTCATAGTCTGCAAACAACTAGTCTACCTTGTTGGTCATCATGTAGAAGACCTTGCGAAATTTTTCCTCCATCTCAATGTGGGCATCATTAGCATCCATATTCCTACTTCGGTGTGCACGTCCGATCTCGGAATTGTAAGGCTCTAATGTACCCTCACCAACTTGCAGTTTAGCCCTCGTGAGCATCCACACTCACAATCCAACGTCAAATAGACCTGCTCTAATACCACATGATCTGAAAACAAGATCTTTGCTACTCTGACGTTAACATGAATTACATAAAGATCATGAACGAAGCTCACAAACCCATAAGAAGAGAACCAAACAGCATAGACAATATGCACATAAAGACAACAAGTTGATAACGGAGTTCGTCCAGGATGGACTACATCTCCGGGCCTGATCCTCAATAGGAGGGCCGATCTATAATCTTAGCATAAAGGAAAAATACATGGAAATGATACAATGATACCTTGGTGACAATAGTCAAGAAGAGAACTGCTTCCCAAAGACACAATAAGACTGCTTCTAGCAGCTCCGAAGCTTGAAGGCAGTGTAAAACGAGTATAAACACTCATACCTTCCTCCTGCAAAGCTACGCAATCTCCCTTCTCTCCTGTAGCTACAAAGGTCTCCACTCCAAAGCATCCCCTGGTAAATGGAAACTAAGTGGATTTATATAGGCTTGGCTTGCCCCACTCCACATTCTCCTCATGATTCTTTAGTTACAACAAATTTTTCCCAAGAAGGTATATGGTTCCAACTCCCCACACTTGGTTAGGCTCTTCTTAAATTATGTAGTTGACATAGTTACAACTATGCTAACCACATTTTATATTTTTAGAATATTACAATAAAATTCTTTTCCCCCAAAACTACATGGTTCGTTGAACCCACAATATGGTTTTTCTTAAAACAAATTTGTTATAACGTAACTTGTTTTTAGACCCACTTATAACCCATTTTATATAGTGCAGTTAAAAGACATGTGTTGAAATAGAGCACGGGCTCCCGTGCTGGTAGGAGCTCCCGGTCACGCTGGAGGAAGAACCAAGGTCGGGGCTAAGCCCCGGCCCCTTTGGGGCTCGAAATGCCACTGCATACTTTAAATGAATTGATTTCCATACCTTATACAAGGAACACATTGTGGGCTAACGGTAAGGCGGAGCACTATGTAGGAGAGGTCACGGGGTCGAACCCCGTGGAGGCCCGTCTTCCTACTAAACTTTTAACTAATCAACAAGTGCCATGTGGTGAAATATTACTGGGCCAACACACCTTCCGTATAGACATGTGTTCCCTCTGGATTGGACCGTACAATTGAATGGGTTGACACGTCATCCATCTGTACATGCCATGTGTCGTCCTCTCATTGGTTTGTACACATGCCATGTCATCATGTCTGTATAGTATGTATGCCACATGTCACCTTTTCAGTGGTGCCACATGGCACCTCTTTTTGCCAATTTTGCCTGTTGACCTCATAGAACAGAATGTGTTAACTTTCTCATACAGAGTCCATTTGAGGTGAAATGAACGACGTTGGAATCGTCTCGATGAGCCCTTCGATCTACAACTGGTTTTGCTGAGATTGGAGGACTTTGAAAATTTGGCCTTCATGGATCCTCCTGGATCAATTTATCAACCCTTATATTATAGGACCGAGGATTGTTTCCCCTTGGACGTGTTTCTTATTGGTTCGAGGCATATTAATAGATTCAGGGAATTTGATCTAGGGTTTTGATTTTGTCTCACATCTACATAATTCTATGCAAATAAACCCTCGAAACTCATACAATACTAAATGTATGGTCATAATGTCTTCCTACTGCTAACTAGACTTCAACAGGATGAAAATAATTCAAGAAGGTTACAAGGTTTATCTATAAGTACTTCAAGTGGCGGTCAAGACTTCAATTCCTGCGGAGGGTAAATTCCCCATAAAAAAATTAATTATTGACATAAAAAAATGACGTGGCTAAATTTTCAATTTGCATATAAAATTGTACCTACAGAAGACATTTTTGCAGTCAATGAACTCCTGAAACCAGTCACGATGTCCTAAAGCTAGTCACAGTGGGTCAATCAACTCATGAAGGAAATTGACATAGAAAAGAAGGAACCCGTGAAGGAAACCGACAGAGCAATGAAGGAACCCGTGGGTTCGCCCGAGTTTCAAGAATCAATCCAGTGAAGGAACTGGCCATAGAAGACAAATCTCAAGTCGTAAAGTATCAACCCAAAGTAACGATCGGCTCTGCGATGGAACTCCAAAGTATTGAACTGTAAATTTTGTAACGTGCGAGAGGGAACTTGGGTGCATGTAACTAAATAATGAACAAAAAGGTGTACTTTTATATGTTTTTATTTTATTTGTTATTTATTAGTGTATTATGAACCCTAGAAAAGGTATTATGTATTATTTGTATGGTTTTTATTATTTGTATTATTATGTTGATGTATTATTTGTTAATGTTTTTTATGCCTAGTATAGAAAAGGTGTTAATGACACTCATATCCCACCAAAGGACAATGATCCAAATTTATATGGTGGTTGATGGCCTAGTTCATGAACTAGGGCCATAGAAGCTTCATTTTTTCCAAAGTATATACATCCATATCTTGTGTCCAAAACCCGTAATGGTACCCATATTCCACTCAAGGAAAAATGTAATTTATAGTTTTTTCTAGTGGCGATTTATTCGATCTATCATGTCCCGTAATACCTATAATATTAATTTATGCATTAAGTACATTATCCCCCCCCCTCATAATCAATGTCAAGGCCCTAAGACCCACTGAATACATGTACAAAAATCCTAATGGAATCCCTATCCCAAATGTATGCAAGAGATTCCTTTTAGAGGGATCTATTGCAATTCCAGGCATGGATTATTTCCCATTATCTCAAGAATATTTGTTTAGGGTATAATTCTGTGGAGTTATTCCCCAACCATGGTTAAGGACTTGAGATCATCCTTCATGCATAAAACATCGAAACAATACCAAGTCTCTCACTCGAAGGACATTAATCCCTTATATGGGACATGTTATGTGGTTTATGGAATTGTTTATGGGTCTTAACCCTTAAATTCATCATCTAGGGTCAAAGGTAATTAATCCCCTCCCTTGATCATATCCAATTCCTCAAGACTACCTCATGACTCATCTATTATGTTTATGTATTATTTGTTAATGTTTTTTATGCCTAGTATAGAAAATGTGTTAATGACACTCATATCCCACCAAAGGACAATGATCCAAATTTATATGGTGGTTGATGGCCTAGTTTGTGAACTAGGGCCATAGAAGCTTCATTTTTTTCCAAAGTATATACATCCATATCTTGCGTCTAAAACCTCGTAATGGTACCCATATTCCACTCAAGGAAAAATGTAATTTATAGATTTTTTTAGTGGTGATTTATTCGCTCTATCATGTCCCGTAATACCTATAATATTAATTTATGCATTAAGGACATTATTCTCCCCCTGTAATCATGGTCAAGTCCCTAAGAACCACTGAATATATGTACAAAAAATCCTAATGGAATCCATATCCCAAATGTATGCAAGAGATTCCTTCTAGAGGGATCTATTGCAATTCCAGGCATGGATTATTTCCCATTATCTCAATAATATTTGTTTAGGGTATAATTCCGTGGATTTCTTCCTCAACCATGCTTAAGGACTTGATATCATCCTTCATGCACAAAACATTGAAACAATACCAAGTCTCTCACTCGAAGGACAATGATCCCTTATATGGGACATGTTATGTGGTTTATGGAATTGTTTATGGGTCTTAACCCTTAAATGCATCATCTAGGGTCAAAGGTAATTAATCCCCTCCCTTGATCATATCCAATTCCTCATGACCACCTCATTACTCATCTATAGTATGCAAAATCTCATAACGATTCCCATATTCCACATAAAGGCCACATATCACTCCTAGTCCGTTAAAAAGTTCCACATGTGACCACTTGTAAACCCCATCTGTTATGATGAAAATCACAAGTGAAACTTTCAAGATACATGCATTATGATTAAAGATAGAATTTCACCTTGGAAATGTATGCACTTCTATTAGGATTGTATTCTATGGTTAGAAATTATCTTGATATCATGTGTTCCTGTCTCATTGAAAATCAATTTGACAATACAAACACTTGTGACCCCCTCCCTTGTGTTTCACGGTAATGATTCCTCTTCCATTATTAATTTTCTCATAGAGTGGCCCTATCAATTCCATACATTAGTAAGCATTGTTTCTTCATCCATCAAAATCCTTTCATGTTCATATGATCCCATGCCCCATTCCAAAATTTACAAGTTGTCGTTTTCATTCACGACAATTATTTGCCATTATCTATACAGTGATATGATTTAACAAATGATGATGATGATGATGTTCGAGTCTAGAAACCCTCCCACACTGTAAATTCCTATTCCTAGTAAAACCATGCCAAATTTTAAACAAAGTTGACACATATATAAAAAATTTCAATGTTGGCCCCATGCAGAACATTAATTAATTTATAGGTATGGTTTTTGTTGCTCGAATTGATAGTGTTAGTCATGATGATGATGATGATGTCGATGATGATGATGACGATGATAATGATGATGATGATGATGATGATGATGATGATGATGTTTGAGCCTAGAAACCCTCCCACACTATCAATGCATGTGCTTAGTCAAACAATGCCAAATTTCAGACCAAGCCGACACATATATAAAAAATTTCAACGTTGGCCCCACGTAGAACATTAATTAATATATAGGTATGGTTTTTGCTGCTTGAATTGTTAGTGTCAGTCACGATGATGATGAAAATGATGATGATGATGATGATGATGAAAATGACAATGATTATGATGATGTTTGATTCTAGAAACCTTCCCACACCGTCAATGCATGTGTCTAGTCTAACCATGCCAAATTTCAAACCAAGTCAACACATATATAAAAACTTTCAATGTTGGCCCCACGTAACACATTAATTAATCTATAGGTATAGTTTTTGTTGCTCGAATTTCTAGTGTCAGTCATGTTTGATGATGATTATGATCATGATGAAGATGGTGATCATGGTGTTGATGTCATATGAAATGATGAAGATGATGATGATGATGATGATGATGATGATGATGATGACGACGATGATGACGATGATGATGACGATGATGACAATGATGATGATGATGAGGATGATGATGATGATGATGATTGAGTATGGAAACCCTCCCACACCGTCAATGCATGCGTCTAGTCAAACCATGCCAAATTTCAGACCAAGCAGTAACATATATAAAAAAAATTCAACGTTGGCCCCACGTAGCACATTAATTAATCTATAGGTATGGTTTTTGCTACTCGAATTGTTAGTGTTAGTGATCATGATGATGATGACGATGATGGTGATGATGTTGATGATGATGATGTTTGATTATAGAAACCCTCCCACACTGTCAATGCATGCATCTAGTCTAACTATACCAAATTTCAGACCAAGCTGACACATATATAAAAAAATTTAGCATTGACCCCACGTAGCACATTAATTAATCTATAGGTATGGTTTTTGCTACTTGAATTGTCAATGTCAGTCATGTTTGATGATGATGATGATGATGATGAAGATGGTGATCATGATGTTGATGTCATATGAAATGATGAAGACGATGATGATTATGATGATGATGATGATGATGATGATGACGACGACGACGACAACGATGACGATGATGATGATGATGTTTTATTTTGGAAACCCTCCCACACCATCAATGCATGAGTTTATTCAAACCATGCCAAATTTCATACCAATATGACACATATATAAAAAAATTCATCGTTGGCCCCATGTAGCACATTAATTAATCTATAGGTATGGTTTTTGTTGCTCGAATTGTTAGTGTCAGTGATCATGATGATGATGGTGATGATGATGATGACGATGATGATGATGATGACGATGATGGTGATGGTGATTATGATGATGTTGGAATTTGGAAACCATCCCACACCGTCAATGCATGCATTTAGTCTAACCATGCCAAATTTCAGACCAATCCGGCACAGAGATATATATATATATATTTTCAACGTTGGCCCCATGTAGCACATTAATATTTAATCTATAGGCATGGTTTTTGCTACTCAAAGTTTTAGTGTTAGTCATGTTTGATGATTATGATGATGGATATGGTGATCATGATGTTGATGTCATATGAAATGATGAAGATGATGATGATGATGATGATGATGATTATGATGATGACGATGACGATGACGATGGCGATGATGATGATGATGATGATGATGACGATGATGATGATAACGATGATGATGATGCTGATGATGATGATGATGTTTGATTATGGAAACCCTTCTACACCATCAATGCATGTGCCTATTCAAATGATGCCAAATTTCAGACCAAACTGACACATATACAAATTTTCAATGTTGGCTCCATGTAGCACATTAATTAATCTATAGGTATGGTTTTTGTTGCTTGAATTGATAGCATCATCCATGTTTGATGATGATGATGATGAAGATGGTGATCACGACGTTGATGTCATATGAAATGATGAAAATGATGATGATGATGATGATCACGATGATGACGATGATGATGATGATGATTATGATGATGATGATGACGATGATGATGATGATGATAAAGATGATGATGGTGTTTGTGTTGGAGACATTTACCACCTTACACGCTCATTTTGGTCAATTTGGCCTAGTTAAACCACTATCCTAAGTATTATTGACTTAATTAACATCAAAGGAGTACTAGATGACATCAACTAGATCACATCCATGCCTACCTCCAGTCAAGGAGGGTAACTTAGCCTTCTCCTACATTCAAGGAGGCTAACTGGAGCACTCTGGGGGTGATCTGAGTGTCATTAATGCACCATCTTGCTAACTGATGGTTACAATTAGTTAAACAGAGTATTGAAGGCGCCCTCCATCATTAAATTGATTATTTATTGATTATTTAATGAACTGGAGGCAACATAGGTTCCTCCAACCACTTTTGATGTTCAGTTACACTTCAGTTAACCTCATCGGGGTTCATTGGAGTCATTGATGTGCTAGCACTTGATGGTTGGCTTGTTGTGACATGTGTCTAACCTCTTTCAGTTAAGACTCAGTCATTTATTGCACTTCAACTTCAGTTAGGGCTTAGTTGAGTCAATTAGGGTTTTGATCAGTGGTTAACTTGAGTGTTGACTCTGGCTTACATTCAGTTAAGCTAGACTCACTCATTCAATTTGAATGACCTCCTTGGGAATTAAAATTGCTTTGTCATTAATGCTTGCAGCATGACATTGTATTGTATTACTCATTCTTTGTGTGAATATATAGAGCGGCTACTCAATTGGTAGCCCAATTACACCATTTTCATGACTTATCGTTATTAATCTTTGATGAGACTTGTGTTTAGTCCCTAGATCACTATGCAAGTTTAATATGGTATCAGAGCTCATGGAGGGACGAAGCTTAGATCTCTCAAAAACAAGGTTTTTGATAGATCTTGCATGAAAATTGAGCAATAGCTCAAAAATCCAACACTCCACCAGAAGCCAAGGCTTACCACTTAATAACCCAAGTAAATAACTTGTTGATCAAACTTGCTTGATTGACTATGCTGGGTGTGATGAAAGCATAAAATGTGTAGGCTGTCTGAGCTTACATTGCCCTTTTTGTTGTGATTTTCAGGTTTTCTACAGGTGAAGCATTCGCTCTAGCAGATCTAGATGGCCTCCTCAGTAGATCTTTTGACTCCATTCAATTTCCACTCATGGAAAGGAGACATGGAGATTTAGCTGCACTCCATAGGACTCTATAGATTCACCATGGACACTAAAGATGAGCTTGGTTCTGCTATAGACAAATCAAGATTCTTGGACAAGAAGGATGAAGCATTCGGATTCTTGTGCCTCTCTATTTCCCGAGATGTTCTTTTCCATCTTTCGGGATTGAAGACTCTAAAGGAAATTTGGGACAAATTGTAAACCCTATATGGAAATCAGGATGATTTGAGAGTTTACCAGCTTGAAAATGAATTGATGTCTCTCCAGCCTTCCAATTTCGAGACATTGAATGAATTTTTCACAAAGTTCAAGCACACTGTCTTACTCTTGAAGCAATGAAAAGTGCAGAAAGTGGATGATCAGCTCATCCTCACCATACTCTCCAAAATTGAAGCTAATTATTCAATTTTTGTCTCTACATTCCATGTGGGGAATCTCACAACCCCTGGATGGAAGATACCTACACTCAATGCCTTCATTGAGTCCCTAACAAGTGAACGTGATAAGCTTGTCTAGATGGGGATCATCAAATCCTCCCATGATCAAGCCCTCCATGTCTCAGAGCCCAAAGATCTAAAGGGTAAAGGAAAGCAGTAGAAGAATCCAAAAACTAAATTTGAAGCTCCTAAGCCTAAAGTTGAAAACCAGCAACATGATGAATCTTTCGGCTCAAGGAAGAACAAAGGAAAAGGGCACCATGGAAAGGAAAAATTCAAGTGTTCATACTGCAGGAAGGGCTTCCACCTTGAACATGTCTGCATGAAGAATAATATTGATCAAGCTACCTCTCTCCTTGAGACAAATCATGGAAATCTTCTGGAGGAGATATCAGCAAGATCGGGAACCACAGCATGAAAAAGGTCATGCCCTCATGGCAAGCACTTCGAAGTCCAAAGTAATCTTGATTGATTCTGGAGATTCAAACCACATGATGGCTGAAAGACAATCCTTTTCATCCTTGGAGACTAGAAAATCCATCCCCATCCACATGGGATATGACTTCACCATCATTTCAGAAGGACAAGGTACAATTGATCTTGAGAATGGCTATTTTTCAAATGTTTTATATGTACCGTCTCTAGCATCAAATCTCCTTAGTGTCTATCAGATGACACATATAGGAGTGCCTAAGAGAGTTTCTTTCATCCCAAATGATGTTGAGATAATGGATCTTGCATTCGGGAAACTCATTGCTAAAGGCCTTGCAAACCATCATGCAAAATCCTATGAGTTCTCTCACTTTGTTGTGGATGCAAAGCCCACCGCTCTGCTAACTCATGGAAATGAAGTTAGTAGGCTATGGCATGAAAGGTTTGGCCATATAAATTTCAAATATTTGCACCAATTACAGAAAAACTCCATGGTTGAAGGTCTCCTGATCGTCAAGGAAACCACTGGAAATTGCAAGGGTTGTTTGATTGGAAAACACCCTGAGCACAAGTTCGATCGGGGGAAGGCAAACCGAGCTACATGCATATCAGAGCTGATACATTCTGATATCAGTGGTCCAATGCCTGTCACATCCATGAATGGATCAAGGTATCTTCTGACTTTTATTGATGATTTTTCAAGGTACACACGGGTCTTCTTTCTCAAAAGAAGTCTGAAGTATGTGAAAAAACATTTGAACTGAAGGCCTTGATCAAGAATGCCTCTGGGATTAAGATCAAGACCTTGAGATATGATAATGGTGGAGAGTATTTCAGTAATGAGTTTCTACACATATGCTCCCAAATTTTTATTCAGGTCCAACATTCAATTCCCTACACTCCCCAGCAGAACGGAGTAGCGGAAAGGAACAATCGGTCTCTCAAAGAGATGACCACCTGTATGTTAGAATCAAAGAATTTGGCTGCAAATTTGTGAGATGAAGCCATGCATGCTACAGCATAAATTCAAAAAAGGGTTCCACACTCATCATTGAAAGGGAAGACCCCTTTCGAAGCATACTTCAGACACAAGCAGGATGTATCGAACCCGTGGGTGTTTAAGTCCACTGCATGGGCCCAGATTCCACTTGATAAAAGAAGGGCTTTCCAACCGCAAAGCATAGAATGTATTTTTATTGGGTATCCTGATGAATCAAAATGGTTCAAGCTACTGGATATCAAAACAAAACAGATCATCATCGAGAGAAGTGTCAAGTTCGATGAGCCTCTTCAGGAGGTGGAACTAGTGAAGGAGAAAACTGTTGATTTTCCTTCCTATTCTACTAAATATTTGGATGATGAAATTGGGGGTGATGACCCTGATTTGGATCCTCTGATTTCTGATATCAGTGTGCAGCAAACATCAGAGGCTGAATCAGAACCTGAAGTACAAAATCATCTCCCCACATGGGCCTGACAGACACTCTCTACCGCAGGAGATAACATTGGAAATCTGGATGATCCAAGGAGAACCCGGTCTGATTTCCAAAGAGCAAGTATTACGCTCTCTTGTCCTGATAATTTTCTATCTGAAACTTGCTATTTGATGATTATTTCAGACCCAAAATCCTACTACCATGCTCGGAAGGATCCAATATGGCAAGTTTCCATGGATGAAGAGATTAATTCTCTTTAGAAAAACACTACATGGGAGCTAGTTTCTCTTCCTCCGGGAAGGAAATTGGTTCAATGCAAGTGGGTGTTTCAGACCAAGGTTTCTGCTGATGGCAGCACCTACAAATATAATGCAAGGCTGGTGGAAAAATTCTTCTCTCAATTCCAAGGTGTGGACTACCATGAGACCTTTGCACCGGTTGCAAAAATGGACTCCATCCACCTAGTTTGGCAATTTCAGCATCTAAGCACTGGGAAGTGCATCATATGGATGTTAAGTCAGCCTTTATGCATGTAGATATTCATGAGTAAATATACATGAAGCATCCTGAGGGCTACATCACTGATCCATCTTTGGTTTGCAAGCTAAAGAAGTCACTATACGGGTTAAAACATGCCCCAAGAGAGTGGTATTCCAAGATGGATGCCTTCCTTCTCTCACAAAACTTCCAAAGGTGTAGATCAGATCCAAATGTGTATTTACAGTAGTCTGATGGTAATTTTATTATTATTTTTTTATATTTTGATGAATTACCGATCACACGTAGCACAGTTGCTTCCACTTCAGCCATCAAAACTGCTCTCCACAATGCTTTTGAAATGAGTTATTTGGGGCTCCTAAAACAATTTTTGGGGCTCAAAATTGAGAAAAATTCTGATGGGATTATGGTCACTCAATCAAAATACATATCAGACCTGTTAGTAAATTTTAACATGGCTGAATGTAGGCTTGCACCATTCCCTTTCCTTTCAGGGATCAGCCTTGAAGAAGTAAAAAGCACACCTCCCATGGACTGCACTATCTATCGACAGCTGATTGGTAGCTTGTTGTACTTGACAAATTCTTGGCCTGATATTTGTTATACCATGAATGTTGTATCAAGATACATGCAGCAGCATCATTATATTCATTGGAAGGCAGCCAAGAGGATCCTCAAGTATATTCAGGGAACCAGGACCTACGACATTCACTATGTTGCAGACTCTGAGCTAGAGCTGGTTGGATACACAGATTCCGATTGGGAGGGTGATTCTATTGATCGGAAGTCTACTTCCAGATATGTATTCATGTTTGGTGGTGGCCCCATTTTCTGGTCTAGCAAAAAGCAGGCTTCCATAGCACTATCTTCACCAGAGGCCGAGTATCGAGGAGTGGTGAATGCTTGCATCCAAGCAGTTTGGTTGCAAGGCATTCTTTCATAGTTTTTTCTTGGTAGTAGTTTTTCCACTGTCCTCTTTTGTGACAATCAAAGTGCTATTAAAATAGCCACAGATCTAGTTATTAGGCAAAGGACCAAGCATGTAGAGATCCACGTGCACTATATCAGGGAGCTAGTGCATGACATGACCATCATTCTGGAATACTGCCCGACTGATGAGAAAATTGCAGACATCTTCAGCAAGATATTTTTAGAAAATAATTTCACTTACCTATGTTCACTATTGGGGGTGAGTTCATCAAGGTGACTCAGACTACTTTCAGTGTTCAGCTTGAGGGGTGTTTTTCCCATTGGGTTTTCCCTCTTTTCCTCACTTAGTTTGTTTTTTAGCATTGTTTTCAGTTTCAGCATTGTACAGGGTGACCTATGGCCTTAGTTGCTGGGGCCCTAGCATTTTTATGCATTTTATGTTTTCTAACTCCTCCTGAGTATAGCTTAAGGGGGGGTGTTGGAGACATTTACCACCTTACACACTCATTTTGGTTAATTTGGCCTAGTTAAACAACTATCCTAATTATTATTGACTTAATTAACATCATAGGAGCACTATATGACATCAGCTAGATCACATCCATGCCTACCTCCAGCCAAGGAGGCTAACTTAGCCTTCTCCTACATTCGGGGAGGCTAACTGGAGCACTCCGGGGGTGATCTGAGTGTCATCAATGCACCATATTGCTAACTGATGATTACAATAAGTTAAACAGAGTAGTGAAGGCACCCTCCATCATTAAATTGATTATTTAATGAACTGGAGTCAACAGAGGTGCCTCCAACCACTTCTAATGTTTAGTTACACTTCAGTTAACCTCATCGAGGTTCATTGGAGTCATTGATGCGCTAGCACTTGATGGTTGGCTTGCTATGACATGTGTCTGACCTCTTTCAATTAAGACTCGATCATTTATTGCACTCCCACTTCAGTTAGGGCTCAGTTGAGTCAATTATGGTTTTGATCAATGGTTAACTTGAGTGTTGACTGTGGCTTATATTCAGTTAAGCTAGACTCACTCATTCAATTCAAATGACCTCCTTGGGAATTTGAAATTCTTTGTAATTAATGCTTGCAGCATGACATTGTATTGTATTACTCATTCTTTTTGTGAATATATAGAGCGGCTACTCATTATGTAGACCAATTACACAATTTTCATGACTTATTGTTATTAATATTTGATGAGACTTGTGTTTAGTCCCTAGATCACTGTGCAAGTTTAATAGTTTGATTCTGTAAACCCTACCACTCCTTCAATGCATGCGTCTAGTCAAACCATGCCAAATTTTATACCAAGCCGACACATATATAAAAAATTTCTACATTGGCCCCACGTAGCACATTAATTAATCTATAGGTATGGTATTTGTTGCTCAAATTGTTATGATGATGATGATGACTATGATGATGAATCTGATGATGATGATGATGATGACGATGATTATGATGATGTTAGTTATGATGACGATGACGATTATGATGATGACGATGACGATGATGATGTTGATTTTAATAGGACGACTCTAAATTATATTAATAACCCCCTTAATTCACACCAAAATCCTTAAATTGATTGAAAGGATAAAGAATTACATTGACTATGATTAGAACATAACATTGAATTGATAGTTATTTGGCTTGTGATTCATTTTAGAGATTTATGAAATGCTACAAACAACAAACATCAATACTCGATCGCCATGTCATCGTTATTGAAATACGGTGGAGATATGCATATTTGTGTTTATACCATCATTATTGAAATACGGTGGACTTAAGTATTGAAAAATAAAATTCCAAACAATATTATCTACAAAGTTGAACATCAAATTAAAATTGATAAGATTTAACTTACCAATAGGTGGAAGCACATTGTTCACAAAAATAAATATTTCTTTCTCTGCACCTATATTTATTCTCTTGCATATCATATGTACAAATTGTCCCACTATAAAATCTGTTGGTCGAATCATATGTCTGTAAATACAAAATGATGATCTATTCAAATACAATCAAAATGAAATATTATTTGTATCTTCTATTTAATGGAATTAATTTCTTTTGCAAATCAAAATATATAATAATAGTTAAATATTTAAAAAGTCAACATATCAAAAAGTAACTTATTTACATAACAAGACTTGGATCTTACAGGTATGCAATTTTGATAATTGTCATGGATTCTTTTAGCCTTATCTTTTATCCTCTCTATAATATGATGTCATTAATGTTAGTTTCTCTTTTTAAAACAAATAAGATAAAATAATATGTATAAAATTATTGAATTTTGAGTACCAATAAAATTCAATATTTCTATCGCAAGATTCAATCAAAATATATAGAGTAGATATATTGTTGCATACCTCATACACTTCAATAGACTTCATCATCTTATTCATCCAAGTCATCATCTGTATCATCTGATGCAGATTCAACATTGTAAAGATTGGACATATCATCATCGTCATCTAAGTCAGTTATGATCATCATGTCATCGTCGATATCATCTTCATGGGAATTGTCTGCTACATCATCTGATTCAACTAATTCTTCGACGTCTTCTTTTGGAACACGGTCATCTAACTCAAGCTGATCATGATCTTCATCATCATATTATTCTTATAAACCCTCTTCATTATCTTCCTCTAGGTTATACATCACTGGTATTCCCCTTGGATCGTGTCTCACAACAAATGACCAACCCACTTTACTTGGAACCTCAGAGTAAAATACCTATTCACATTGGCTTGGGAGAACATAGGGATTCATTCCTAGCTCAAACAACATTTTATTTACCATGGTAAATCCATTATCATGTTCAATAATAGTTCTATTGGAATCACATTGATTCAATCGTAACCTATACCATTTGACAACAAACAGAACTACCTTGAAGGATTAGATGTCAAACTGAAGAATATCTTTCAGATACCCATAGTATCGATTTTCTGCAAGTTCCAGATGTCTGTCACTTCTATAGGAAAAATAGGTCACCTCAAAGACTGCAAATATCCCACAATCAGATGTTTTCTTTGTTTCATCCAACCTTTTGATGCGATATCTATAGTTGTTGCACACCATAGCCTTATGGTGTTTTACCTACAACAAGCCATACAAAAAAATATTACATAATGATTCAATATTTATGATTAAGTGTATGTTTATGCCATACACGAAAAAAAAATCAACATGTACATCAATATGTAATTTGCAACAAACAAAAAAATAGAGTGGTTGATTAATATGCTTGCCTACTTATCTTTTAAACCATATGCTAAATCGATTTCCCTTTGTGTAAGATTGGTATCTCCATTGTGATGTGATGCTTTAACCAATGAAGCCACACCTTCCCATGATATTCCATGACTAGATTGTTGGTATCGTTCAATCCATACCTTTATCCAATCAATATTGTTTGCAATGTATAAATGATTTGCATCCCACTCTCGACCAACTGCTTGATGAAAATTAAAATTAAAATTCAATACAAATGTATATTATCTTAACAAAGTATACACTATTATTTGATGCAATATATTGAATATAAAAATAGAATATGTATGATATATATACATAAAAGTCAATAGTCAAGTGTATTATAATAATTAACATCCACTAGCTAATAATTACCTTTCACCTTCCTCGATCTACCTTTCCCATTCAGGTACTCCCCTTCAAAATTGTTATTGCATTCCGGATCACAAATGCGACGTAAATTGACCTTTGATGCTAAATTAGGAATATACTCACTAACATACAACATGTTTTGGTATACCATTTATCCCTCCATCATAGAACCCTCATCATGTTCTCATTATCTAACCAAACCCTTCATAAATTTCAAGTGCCTCTGAACCATCCACATGGACCATGAGTGCACAGGTCCACACAATTCAATATCCTCGACTTGGTGTATGAGGTAGTGTTCATGTGCATTGAAAAATGCTGAAGGTAGATGCTTCTACATTTCACACATGAGACGAGGAATTTCTCTCCTCTAATACTTTATATATTCTTTATGGATTTATTTATATGACAACCATCTACAAGTGATGCAAACCAATAACGATATTTAACAAAAAAAAAAATTAATTACATAACATCAATTAGTGCACAAAAACAAATATAAGTTCTACGATGAATTAAAGAAACACTAAGCACGTGCAAAAAAATCGCTATTTACCTCATGTATTTCCTAATATTATATACAACTTGTTTGACATTGTTGTCGAAGTTGTTCAGGAGAGAGAGAGGTAGAACATACTGTAACAATATACAAACCACATCATTTTTTAAGCACATAGTAGACAAAAAAATAACAACAATATGCACTGGAATTAAAACAACAATAATACCATAATAATTACCTTCATGAAGACATGCCAATCATGCATTTTCACCCCCGCAAAAACACTTTTCTTTGTTATGATATTCTTCATGTTCGCACAAAATCCAGTGGGAAATTTAATTTTCCGCATGACTTCTTTTACAACATTACTTTGTTGCTCTGTTAACATCCATGGACGTGAGTTTATATTAATTTGGTCTCCATTTCTATGAAATTTAATGACGTCTTTCATTGCATGGTTTCCTTATTGAATGTCTTTGCAAATTTTGACAATTTTTTCTTTGTCGCTCCTTAGATCCAATATTCACCATAGTGTTTCAGTCACATTCTTTCCAATATGCATTGTATCAAATAGATGAGCAATTTTTAGGTGCTCATAGTAGGGAAACCTACTGAATTGTTTAGGATAACTTTTCATTCCTCATGGAAGCCCATTAATTCCTTCATGATCAGGAAGGACATCATGAATCCTAGTTTATAAAGAAATTACAGAAATCAAATATGGCCACTACAATAAACAACACACAATTAAAAAAAATACATAACAATTCATATACGATGATCCATACGTACCATCTTGACGATTTCTATTATATTGCAACTTCCAAAGGTGAGGTATCATTCTCGGTGGTTTTAATTCAATCTCTTTCTTCCCATTGGATAGATTTTTTTTTGTTGTTCAATACCTATTATTATTAGAGAGAAAGTGCCTATACTCATCAAAAACCTCCTTTCTTAAGCTTTTTGAGCGACGAGATTTGATCTTAGGACCACAAACTTGACATGCAAAATTTCCCTTTGTCTGAATACCTACATATAGATATGGAATATCTATGTCAAATATAATTATATATAAATTGAATGGAATATTTATAAAAACATGCGTGCATAGTACTATATTAACATAAATTTAAATGCAATTAAAGTGGAACTTAAAAATACAAACCACAAAAATGGGTTAACCCTGGGGCATCGTTTATTGTCCATACAAGCATTGCATGGAATTGAAATCTCCTTTGTCCTATTGGTCTAGATACGTCATACATACTGATGTCATTCCATAATGTTAGTAGTGCATCTATAAGAGGTTCGATATATACATTCATATCTTTAAGTTAGAACTTACCGGATTGATTTAAAGTACATATAAAATATGTAATTATGAGAACCATTAAAATATATAAACCATGCATAGGAGTAAAATTATNATTATGTGCTCCCTCCTTATTGACAACCATGGAGGAATGTTATTATTGATAACAAAAATAGGCCACACCGTGTAAATGGATCTCATCTATGCAAATGGATTAACACCATCTTCTACCAAATAAATCCTAAGATTACAGGGGTTCTTCTTTGAAGTGAGGCCACTTTTCCTCCATATCTCTAAATGCAGAACCATCTGTAGGAATTCGAATAACATCATCTTGAATTATGTTCCTTGCATGATAATCCATAAATTGCGCTATGTTTTTGCACCTGAATAGTCGTTGCAAACGTGGAATGATGGGAATATAACGAAGAACCTTGCGAGGCACCTTTTTTGTCACTTGATGTGTTCAATATCTACTCATATGACATTTCATACATTATTTTGCAAATTCATGTTGATTATAATATATAACATGGTCATTAGGGCATGCATGAATTGCTTCATAATGCATTCAAATATCTTTCATGATGGCAGATAAATCTCAATATGTGCAAGGTAAAGTATTTGATGGTGGTAAAAAAAATTCAGCTATGAAGCTACAACAAATAAAAATAAAATTTGATTTAATATAATATATAGATAATATTAACAAAACACATTTAATCCATATTAATTTGAATTATGAATTAACAATATAATTATTAGAGGAACAAAGATAACCTTTATCACTATCATATATATGTGATGGATTATTTTATATACCTTAACATCCATGTGATTGATATGTTTGAAAGACCATTAACCTTCAAGTTCATTATCAACAATATAGCAGATAGAAGATTTGTGTTGGAGCCTTCATAAAGGGGTTCGTATGCCTTCTCAAGACGAGGTATATCGTGAACATCATCAAAGTCATCAATATTTTCATGATAATTTTCATCATCATCATCCATTCTAACATTAAATGAATCATGGATCAATGTATTTGTTCCATCATCTTCAACTACATTATCAGTATGATTATATTCTTCAATATGATCATTAACTTGTTATCCATTAAGCATAGCTACATGTTCCTCCGGTACTTGTTCTAAAATCACTTCCTCTAGACGATATGCCATAGGATTGATTTCCTTTATAATTACATGAATACATAAATAAATATCAGTTAATATAGGAAATATTAAAATAATACATACATTTACTAAAGAAATAAATATAAAAAAAAATTATAATGCTAAACTTACAAATCGACGATATTCATTCCCCCCCTCAGTGTGTCCATGTTCCCTACAATGTTTTGTGGTTGTTGTGATAAATATTATTCTCCTCTTAAATCCCATGCAGTGACTACATGAAAAATAACATTTCCCATCACCCATTCTTTTTGTTGCATCCCACATTCTATCAAGCAATTGTCGATTTTGTTCATTTGGATCAGGAATATTGCTATTTGACATTTTGTCTCTAAAATATTGAATAAAGAGTATCGACAATCTTAAAAAATCAAGGTCCACACATCACTATTTCTGCAAACCGTGGTTTGTCGAAGAATAAAATAATTTCCACAAACCATCCATCAAAGAAGAAAACGATGTTCACAAACAGTCCGTCAACAAATAAAATAATTCTGCAAACTATCCGTCAAAGAATAAAACAATTCCTCAAACCATCTGTTGAAGAATAAAATGATTTCCACAAACCGCATGTCGCTTCTATAACAAACATGTTGGAATGTTTCTGCAATTTATATATTTTCAAATTCAACTATCATCGAATAACCGACGATATTAACCTAGTTACCGTTGCAAAAATCCTAGTTACCATTGCAAAAAAATATGCCAAATACGTCATAAATCCGGCGAAATTGCGTCCCATATCCAACGACTATGTTGTCAAAAATCTGATGATAGTGGGGTCGAAAATCCGACGACAATGGGGTCAACAATCCGACGACGGAGGTGTCTAAAATATGACAATAGAAATTTAATCCGGAAATTTGGAAACTAATTCTAGAATATAAAAAAATAATAATCAAAATTCGTAATTTCAAATTGAAATCCGACAAAATAGTACTTTTCATCAGATTTTGTCGTTGAAGTTTGGGTTCAAATCTTGTTGTGACTAATGTTGACTCTCAGTGAGCCTCTTGCCTTGGTGGAGGATCTATCTTGCTTTGACAACTTGATATAGTTGGATCTTCTGCTGGAGGCTTCCCTTTACATGTGTGTACATGATATGAACAATGGCTGATTTTTTCGTGCAGCCAAGATTAAGCTTTGTAGGTTTCAATTGCTCTGCCACCTCATATGTTTCCAACAGTGGTGCAAAATGTGGTTGAAGGAGCTCCACATTAAATACTGGGTGCAAGCCAAGTAATGGAGGAATGATTAATTTGGAGGAATTGTCACCAACTACCTTAGTAATTTTGTATGTCCTATATCTAAGTGGAAGAATATTTCGATGGGGTCACGTGAGCCTTTATTTTTACAAATTCAACCAAACCTTATCCCCAACTTGGAACTTCTTTGGAACTCGATGTTGGTCATGTCGTTTCTTCTATTTAGTACTGGCCTTTTCCAAAATTTCATCTACCTGTTGACAAATGTGTTGAATGTTTTCAACAAATATGGTGGGCTTATCAACCTCAGCCCGAGCATGGGAAGATTACTCCTATGTGGATGCAAGGGAAATAGATACATCTATTGGGGACAGTGATTGGAAACCTAAGCACACCTAAAAAGGGATGTGACCGATAGATCTATAAAGAGATAGATTATATCTATGTTGAACATAAGGAAGGATCTCATCACATGTGCAGAAATGTTTAGAATTGTACATTCGCAAAAAATGCACAATCATTTGGTTGACTACCTTTGTTTTTCCATCAGTCTAAGGGTTGAAGGAAGTCGATTTGGTGAACTTGGTATCCATCAATCACCATAGAATACACCAGAAAGTGCTCAGGAACTCACTGTGCCAATATGAAATGATAGTCTGTGGCAACCCAAACATGCTCAAAGAATAGCTTAGCAGTGGATTTGGTAGAGATGCTCTTCTTGCAAGCTATCATAATGACCATATTATAAAAGAAATACATGACCACAAACACACAATCAGTACCATGCTTAGTTGAAGGTAGTCCTGACGTGTATTAAGCCAAGGAGATGAATTCCCATGGCCCATTTGGAGTGAGAAGGGGGGGTGCACAACCCTTGATTTTTAACGTATGGTTTTGCGATGATGCATGAAGAGGAGGATATGATACACTGAACGTCATCTTGATAGAGATTGGGCCAATAAAAATACTTGTGCAATACTACCACTTTCTTTTCAATACCAAAGTTCCCTACCACTCGACTGTAATGCGCTTCCCAAATCATCTTCGCATGCTCTCTTGAAGGAAAACAGAGATGGACTAGGTGGCATAGAATTCCTTCCTGAAGATGAAAGTCTTCCACTGGTGTGCCCGCACACAAGTATTGATAGATAGGAGAGAACTCAAGGTCATTGTGATATAGTTGAGGCCACCCAAAGGTCTCGTGGCCACAAGAGTTGAGCACTGTGGTTAATGCTTCCACTATAGGTCGACTGAGGAAATCAATGACTTGATCGGTACTTCCCTTATTATATTTAATGTTCAGGTGGAATTGTTGCAAGTAAGTGGACCACTTCTAGTGGTGGTCATTCTGTAAATTTCCTTGTGGTTGCATGAACTACAAGTTCCTGTGATTAGTGTGGATGATTGTTTCTTTTCCAAGGATGTAATGCTTCCATTGGTGGAAGGATTGGACAATAGAGTACATTTACTTGTCATATGTGGGGTACTTATGGGCTATATCTAAAATTTTCTCACTGCGATATGCCACTGGACGACCAAGTTGAGTGAGGACCGCACTAACAACGTAGTCTGAAGCATATGTCTCGATCTCAAAGGGTTGTTGTATATATGGTAAGGTAAGGACAGGAAACAAACATAAGAGTTCCTTGAGATCCTCAAATGCATGTTGTTGTGGATTGGAAAAGATGAAATTGGCCTTAGATCCACCTTTGGTCACCTGGATAATGGGCTAAGAAATATTAGAGAATCCCATCAAAAATATGCCATAGAAGTTTGCAAGCCCTAGGAATTTGTGAATCTCTGTGAGAGTCATCGGGTTCGACCAACCATGAATGGGTTGGATATTGGACAGATCTACATGAACACCATGTTCATCCACAATGTATCCTAGATATTGAACCCTTTCTATTCCAAATGAGCACTTTTCTATATTGACATATAACTTGTGTTGTCGCAGGGTGTTGAGGACATGGTGAATATGTTGCATATGTTTTGCCCATGTTCGAGTGTAGATGAGGATATCATCTATATATATGACTAAAAAGGAATTGGTGAATAGTCATAGAATGGAATACATCATCCTCATGAAGGTTTCTAGAGCATTGGTCAAGCCGAAAGGCATGACCAACCACTATAAACGACCTTCGTGATATTTGAAGGTAGTCTTCTAGGCATGGGTCTACTCAATTGGCTCTTGATGACAGTTGGAATTGAGGTCAATCTTGTTGAAATGATTGGCCCCATTAATTTGATCGAGGAGGTCATCAATACATGGAATGGAGTACTAATTTCAGAATGTGATATTTTTTAGAGCCTACTAGTCAATACACATTAGGGGAATTTTGAGGTCTAAAATGGGCCTCCAAACAAAAAAAGTACAATCAAAATCAACTTTAAAAGAACCAATCACATTCCATAGAATGACATCATCGCTTATAGTTGAGGTGGCATTGCTTGAGTTAAAGGTATTTACTTGTCAAATTCTAAATGGTGGATACAAACTATAGTTAACTACACTCATAATGAAAAAAATAGTCATACATTAATTTCCAATATGATATTTATATACTCAGTACTTCTAAAATAAAGTACTTTTTTATATAATTAATATTTTAATATAAAATATATTATTAAAAACAAAAATAAAATTCAAATTTAAACTTCCATTCATTCCATTCATACTTGCATACTTCACATAATAAATCTGTAATACTTGTATAACATTTATATAATACAATATAATAAAAATACAAGTCATATCAAATTTATATAATATAATATAATAAAAAATACAACTCATGCAAGTACATAAGTACTAAATATGTTTCAAACTTACGAGTACTTGTATGACAAATATGTGGGAGCATTAAACTTATATAAAATATTATATAAGTTATGAGGTAGGTATAAAATATTATTTAAGTTTTAATTCATATTTATTATTATTATTATTATTATATATATATAAATGGTTATAATATTATAGAATATAATATTGTTATAAAAATTATTTTATTAAGTTATATATTTATGATAAGTAAATATTAATATAAATTTAAATTTTAAATATGTATAGATTTAACTTTTAGGTGATTTAAATTAAATAATATTAACTATACTTAATTGTATTTAATATTTGTTTTTAAATTTTAACTTATCATTTTTTTATCTTATAATTANAAGTCTCCATGTCCCATATTTCTTCTGTACCATCATAATTGGGCTCCCACAAGGTGAGGAGCTGGGTCGAATGTGCCCCTTTTGGATTAAATCTAGAATTTGGTGTTTGATTTATTCATTCTCCATGAGGGAACGTCGATATACTAGACCATTAGGTAAAGGTGCACCGCAGATCAAATCAATGGAATGCTTGACCTAATAATGTACTGAAACCCTGACAGGTGTGGTGAATATGTCTTTGTATGCTTCCATGATTTTTTCCACCTATTTCTGTTCTGTAGAGGGGTTCTATGTGGAGGCAGATGATTTTATTGTGATATTTCTTTCCCCCTCATTATGAACCATTCAGAGCACAAATTTCCATGTATTGAATATTACATTCCTACACTGATTCGTTGTGATGAGAGACACTGCAATAGAAAATGTGTCTCTTGTATCATGTAGAGTTTATTTCCCAAAGTAATAATGACACTATGAGGTCTAGAATCATACAAAGCATGATTTTTCCACATATATGGTTGTCTTGATCCACTAGTTCAAGGACTTTTCCAAAGGCCAGATACCTAAGAAATTGTCGATGACTAGATGATCACTTAAATATTCTATGTTTGCATTTATTGGGGTGGAAGTCAATTCATGCCTGGGGGTTTGGTGCGATTTCAGTATGAATTTTCTCTAGGGGAGGGAGGACCTTTATTTGTTACTTGTTTCTGGGTTTTTATAGAGATCTGTCTCCTTTTCTGCCTCTTCCTTTCAAAGGGTGCCACTAGAGGTAGTTGTTTCCTGCACTGCTAGAATGACAGGTGTTGTTATTTGCATTAGGGTTTCATGCTAGTACGAAGAGCTTGGATCTCTACTCTTGATGCTTGTAACCATTGTACTAAATGAGGAGGTGTATCCCCTTCATTTATAGACTTGCATGGATAGGATCCTGGCTTAACAAAATTATAATGCATCCAGGGGTTTCAAGGTCAAACGAAGAGAAAAAACATAGGGCTTATGTGCAACAGAAGGGGGGGAATTGCAGATCGCATCTCATTCTCCTAAAATAAAATTAATCCTACATAATCACAATATCAAGTTTATGGGAGAGAAATTTAATTTGATACATCAATGTTCTCTAAATCCAAATAATATTTCTTAGAGAATAGTGTCAAGTGTTTTTCAAGGAGACAATTTACAATTCAAACCACTAGATGCCAGTGAGTTTGGTATTTTAGTTCATAAAGTCTTATGTAATTGTGATGATTGTAGTGTATTTGAAGTCTCTCTTGTAAGATGGGTTTCAAACCATTTTCTTGAAGGAGTCAATGAGTCTCCTTTGGATGTTATACTAGAAAAACACAAAAGAAGACATGGTCAACATTTGTAATATTGTTGAAGAATTTCCTTTATAGATGATCCTTCCAGGTACTCCACATTGTGAATATACATATGTCAAAGGTAATAGAACAAGGCCATACAATTATGTAAACCAGGAAGTTGGAACTAAAATTTCTGAGATAAATTCAAGCTCAGTACCTTATAGGATTGCAATTGATCAAGGTGCATCCTTTCAAAAAGTGGCACTAAACATTGTTGCTGAAATATTTGTATACCAAACATTTCACTTAAATCGATAGTTGAATGTGTGAATAAGTTTGTTTCATAGTATGAATGGAAATTCAAGAAGACAATATGTTATAAATTCTATGGCATCAAATGATCTTGTCACCAAAGAAGGAGAAGAGAGAAAAAAGAAGCATATTTACAATGAGATTAGACAAAATAGATGTATCTTTGAATTAGAAACATATCAAGGGAACTGGACAACTTTTTGAATTACATGTCAATATGGATTTCAATTTACAAATTTTGTTTTTAATAAAATCAACCTTCTTGGAGAGTGATTCCTACACTTCTTCAATTAGTATTTCTTCAATCAAAGGATCCAACTATGGTACTAAACAACATTAGATCAACACTTCTAGTAATGAACAACATAAGTATCTAACTTCTCTTCCAATTGTTCCAGAAAGAATACACAAGATGCTAATGAGAGAACAAATTCTGACCAAGATGACACTCGCTCATTTTGTCTGACAATTGATTTTGTTTTTTTAAATATTTGTTCCAAAGGATTACAAAAATGGAGGTTGATGAGAGAAAAAATTCCTACCATGAAGACGCTCACTCATCAGGTCCGGCTAAAGGTTTTTTTGTCTTTAAATTTTTTGTTCCAAAGGATGCAAATATTTCCAAGGAACCCATGTCTCAAATTTCAACAATCCATAGATTACTTTGGGAGAAAATGAAGCGAGCATCAACAATCCTAAGAAACAAAGATGAAGCAGTGGTGTCACTCTGTCAATCTCCAACATGATGTAGCGGTGGCAAAGAATGGCTTAGTAGAGTGAGATGTGGTAGGAATCGTTGAGGAATTCCATGGTCTCGAAACATCAAGATTCTGAAAATGTTCAGCTACCACGGGTCTTGGTATTTTGTCTGAGGATGGAGCATGAAAATTTTCAACTACCTCGAAAGTTTCTTGGGAGAGATCAACAAGGTGCTTTGTAGGGTATTGGCTAGGATATCTTATAAAATCAAAGAAAAAGATACAGGAGTTGGTGGAACTATCTGGAGGGCTTCAACAAGATGATGCATAGTAAAAATGGATGTGGGTAACAAGGGATGTTACGTCTCCTTTTTATAGGAGGGGAAACTATGATGGGGTGTCATTACCCATGGTAAAAATCGAATATGAAGTGATACATCGAGGGTCTGGGTTGCTAATTTTTATTTTGATGTTTCTAGTATTTTTATTCGGATATGAAATGATACGTTGGGTGTCTAGGTTGCTAATTTTTATTTTTGATGTTTCTAATTTGGATGTGTGTTTTTTTATGTTTTAGTTTCTCAATTCATGTGTTTTAAATTTTAGAATCCATGTGTTGGTAATTTGGATTTTTATGTTTCTAATTTTTTATTTGATGTGTATGTTTTAATGTTTTAGTTTTTGAATCGTGTTTTTAATTTTAGAATTCATGATGTGTTACTAATTTTCATTTTGATGTTTCTATTTTTTTATTCGACTTGCTTTTTTGTTTTGTTTTTGAATCCATGTGTTGCTAAATTTATTTTGATGTTTTTAGTTTTATATTCGATGTGTTTTATTTTATGCTTTTGTTTCCTTATCCATGTGTTTTTAATTTTAGAAAAACAAATTAGTTTGCAAAAATAAAAATTAATATGTCAAATTAAAATTATATAGATAGTAGTTATGTTAAATTTCCTCGCAAAAAATGAGTTATAAGTTAAAATATTCTTATATGGGTTGTTATGTGATGAATACAACTCCATTAATGAGGATATTGGTCCAGAGGAGTAGAGATTGCATGCGATGGGCAAGGTAATTTTTAGTGGCTAGATTTCGCCAAGTGGCTATTTTTTTGATTTTTTTCAAAAAATAAATTCACTATTTGGTGTCTAATGTCGCCTATATTTACACAAAATATGTTTTTTAATCATAATACTCACAAAAATTTATACATTTCAGTTTTAATTTTATGTTTCATATTTAATATTCACCTACCTAGATATAAACTTGTTTTTTCAATCTAGAACAATTGCCTACAATACTATACTTAAGTATAATATTAGAATCCTTAAAAAATACCCTAGCGATGGGGTGAGCATTATTTAGCAGGACACTACAACCCGTTTAATGCAGTGACGGATACAGAATCTTGCATGCAATCGAGGCAATTTTGAAATATTGAACATGAGGGAGGATGATCATACCAATGGAAATGATGACCATATTCATTACTAGATCCTACAATGAAGGCTTGGCTTGTAGAAGTGATCAGAATAAAGGAAGATGACAATGCCATGAAACTCAGTGGTTCTGGCTTCGCTCTCACTTTATTAAAAACTCTATTTACTATTTTACTATGATAATACCGAAATTATATTTTATAAAACTATAATAATATAATATCCAAATTCCAACTTCCAAACATAGTAACCTTCACTAAAGAAATATAAAAAAATATTAAATTAATATTATTTTTGTGCCTTTCCATTTTGTAATTTTAATTGTTTCTTCCTAAAACTAAAAATTTTTCTTCTTCTTGAGCCTAAAATATTACACACAATCGAGGTGATTATAAAATATTGCAAACCTACAATGAAGGATCGACATGTAGAAGTGATCAGAATAAAGGAAGACGACAATGCCATGAAACTCATTGGTTCTTCCTTCACTCTCACCTGATTAAAATAATTGTTTGTTATTTTGTTGTGTTTAGGTGTTTGACTCACCTCACTTTTGTTTTTATGTCATCATGTGGTAAAAAATTTCCCTTCATGGGCTGGTTCGTCTTCTGCAACCATGGTTTCCATGGATGCATTATTTTTTTGTTAAATGTACAATATCAAGAGTCATTCTCCATGAGACTTGTGTTGTATCAAGTTTGGAACTTATGTTGTATTAAGTTCATATAACTTATGTTGTATTAAGTTAAGATATTTTTGTTATATCAATTCCAAAAATTATGTTGTATTAAGTTCATATATCTTGTGTTATATTGAGTCCTATTCATGAGACATTCTTGTACTATGATCTTGTGTTGTATCGAGATCAAAACCTTGTGTTGTATCAAGGTCGGGGACTTGTGTTGTATCAAGTCTGGAACTTATTTTGTATTAATTTTAGGAACTTATGTTGTGTTAAGTTCTGGAGTCTTGTGTTGTATCAATATTGGTCTTGTGTTGTATCAAGCCTAGTCTTGTGTTGTATCAAGACCACATAGCTTGTGTTGTATCAACCAATGACTTGTGTTGTATCAAGTCACGAGGTTATACTATGTGATGTATTACTAATCATGGTCATTAGAGATGGATAAATCTATTAAGTCTTCTCTAGAGATTGATCACCTCTAGAGTGAATTACTTTAGCATATGAATATATGGTCCAGGGTAATATATATGATCATGAGTATGTGTGACAATTCTTCTCAGTATAATATGATATGATATATGATTAAACATATGCCATGTAGTAAGATAAATATATAAGGAGTAAAGAGATTATGAGAGAAAGATATTTCGTAGTGAAATCAAGTTATAAAGCTTCAGTTAAATATGAATGCATCAATTAGTGCTTTAGTTAAAGCATCAGTTGAACAATTGATGATCAACATTCACTTAAGTAAAGAAGAGCTTAGTGTTCATCAATCAACAAGATTTAGTTATTAATGGTTAACTACGTGATTAAAGAAAAATGGAATAGTTAACTAAATTGTTTACACTTTAGTTAGACTAACAAAAGACACTTAAGTTAATCAAAGGATGACACTTCAGTTAAAGAAAGTGTTTTAAATGTCACACTTGAGTTGTTGCACTATGACACTTATGTTAGCTTGTTAACTAAGTGATCAGTATTCATTTAGAGATTGAGTTAACTCCAATGTTAGTTAGCTATCAGTTAATATCCATGATTTAAGGTATGGCACATTAGTTGTGCATAATGAAGATTCAATGAATGAATTGATTGTTCAAAAAATGCAATTGGAAATTGTAATGCACGTGTGGATAATTCTCATGCAACCATCACTAGGGTTTGCATGGCAGTCATTATGGTTTGTTATTAATATGCCAAGCATATGAAAAGTTCATAACAATTGTAACAATGGATCTCTCTTCTTTATTGTTCTATATTCTCTCTTATCGAGCAATCTACTTATGTTGTAAAATTAATTCTCTACAATATATCTATTGTACTCTGAAGAATTGCTAGATTTTTCATCCTCTCTTTTATGAGGATTTTCCCTAGGGTACATCTTGTGTTGTGGATGAATTATTGTGTGTGATTGAATTGTTAATTATTACAGGTCCTCAGTATATCATTGATAAAAGTTCTAAATTTCAAGCATCTTCATTTTTGTTCAAAACATTAACATGGTATCAGAACATGGGGCATGAAGGAGCTTAGTTTTTCCCACTCAAACTAAATCCTACATGATCTTGAGGAGTTGAGCAAAATATTGAAGCCATGGCATTAATCTCCATCAAACCTAAAGACCAACTTTAAGGTACTTCCAACTTCAACGGATGGAAGGCAAGGGTGTTAATCATTTTTGAGGAGCATGACCTAGATGCCTACGTGACCTCAGTAAGTGATGAGCCTTTTTCCAATGCAGGGTGAATTCAAGAGAAAGTCAATATGCACAATTCTCGTCATTTTTCAGGAGACAAATTTTGTGGAGTATTTATGATCAATCCATGAGGAATCAAACAAACCCATTGAAAACCCACCCCCCAAATTGGCTAATTTAGATTAATATCAATAGAATTTAAATATTTTGCAATTGTTTGAGAGATACAATCAGGCCTTTTAAGATGAAATTTTCATAATTCGTGTTATGGTTGTCTTTCCAAAACTAGATGAATTGATTGAATGACCAAGGGATTTATGGATTGGATATTATCCTTCTACAATGGATCTTGTGTGTAATGAGATCCTAATAGATTTTAGACTCATTCAAAGAAGAGTATGATGATCGTTGGAAGCCATTTTTCCTGAATAAGATATTTCACTCCAGGTTGTATTGGATCCAGTTTCCCCATGTATAGATTCACTACCTCCTACATGCACTCAAATTTGCAACGATATCAAGATCGAGAGGCTCTAGTAATATCCGTAAGGAAGCACAGATGAAGATGGAGCACACCAAACAATAAAAATATAAGTACTTGCATTTTTATTATATGTTATTTAGATCTATATGCTTTTGAATATTTTCATTACAGTCATATAGAGATTCATATTCCTGGGATTATAAATTGTGAGCATATATGTTGGTTGTCTTTAATTTATTGGAAAATAACAAAATTCATAAAGATATGAATATAAAGCATGCATGATTGTTTCATAAGATATGAATATAGAGATACATGATTGTTTCATAACATATGAATATAAAGCATGCATGATTGATTCATGAGATACGAAGGTTGGGCTACATGAGTGTTCATAAAGATATGAATATAGAGTTGCATGATTAATCATGATATATGAATGTTGGGCTAGATGATTATTTGATTATCATATCCTTTTATAAAATCTGATTTTGTTTTATTAAAATCTGTATTTCGGGAATTAGGAATGATGTTATGGTACACACATGATTAAATTCATATGTTACAATCTTTCTATTTATTGGTAAATAGAAAACCCATGTTAAGAAGAATAAGGGGTTGCATAAATATTTATGAGATCTAAATATAAGACTAATATATAATTGCAAAACATTACATGAAATATGAATGGGGTTATGTTGAAATATCAATTTAATGTGTACATAACTATATGAACCACTGCAAATACATCGAAGTATTCATGTGATTAAAATTCATGAGATATGGTTATACTGAAACATTGGTTAAAATGTTTTGCATGTCAGTGTGTGTTGTTTGTCATTTTATTGAAATGATTGGATTATAAAAGGTTGCTAATAACTTGATTGGATTTGGATTGTATGGGAAAACTATATGCCCTAACCTACAAGTAAAAATGAAATGTACTGAATGAGGAGTAATTCCGATGGTTAATATTGAAAGAGAGCGGGATGTTGTGAAGCAAGAAGCTTCTAGTAGCAGATCGGGAGGTTCCTATGTATTAGGATGAAGTTAGAATAGAATCTCTAATCCTATTATGAGGGATGCAAAGACTCTTGAAGATAATTAAATTATCTTATTTACTTTCATGTGTCAAGAACAGCTTCATACATAGATGAGCATGAGTCTTCGTAATGGAGGACCTAGATTATGATTCTCACATCCTGATGGTGAGAGGGAGGAGATTGATTTTCTATCTCCTGAAGAACCAGTAAAACTAGTTGATGTATCTTTTGTTAAGAGGATACATGCACAATGCTCATATTTAGAAGGAAGTTAAGAATTGTATTCAAGAACCTTGTTATGATTATTATGATTAGTGGTGTGGCAGACTCCAGACAAAGATTTTCCTCAGTTAAGGAGGATGTGCAGTAAAAAAGCGTAAAGAGTTTCAGGATGATGGACTATAAATCCATGTCCACACATATGAAGATAAATCTGAAATTTAGTAATTTTTTAGTTCATATTTGGAGGATCTCAAGCTAGTTGAGATGTATTTGGTTAGTCATAGGTCCCAATATTGGGTATATGCTTTGTAGTATGTACATAGACATATAAAAAGCATGTTTTGTGGTACCTACTTGGTACAAGTGTATATAAACTTATATACGTCTCAATCAATGGAATAAAGATTCAAAAATATATGAGATTTGACTAGTATAGTGATCAAGGAAATATCACATGTGTTACTCTAGATAGAGCATATTGAAAAGCAATAAATATTTATGAGGTTTCTAGTCAGTTATATTTGAAACATGGTACATATCCATAGATGAGAAGCATTTCCATCATTCTTACTAAACCTCTTTCTAGTACAAGATTGGTACAGTACAGAAAAACTCCTCTAATTGAAGAGGGAGTATTGATGTGTCTTCACAGGAGGTAACAGATAAAGTCCGCACTAGTTAGTCATGGTACATGACTCAGGTAGCCAGGGGCTATGATACCTTGTGGAGAGAATCCACATGAGCAGAGACATGGTCAAAGTCTCAAATACTATTGATATTGAAGATGAGTTATAGTCTAGACTGTCAGAGAATAGTTAAACATCTCAAAGAGGTATTTGGGGTGCTGCAATATAAAGAGGAGAATCACTGAGAAAGTGATAAGGAATTGAAGAACACCACAGAGAATGGAAATCTCATAGATAACTTCTCCAATTAGCATAAGATTCAATAATTCAACAAATGTTGAAGAATGAAATAAAATATGAGACTTTCCTTTTTCATGATATTACACATTTGTTATATAATCATGTGTATGATGGATTTAAAATCCATGGTTTCCATTTTTTAGAAACTATATTCTGGATTGGATCCAGATGCTTCTACTATGTGTAAGTAGCTTGTTGGTCTTTGAGCCACCCTATTTTATTTTATGATTACTACTAAGCATATGCTTGAGTACCTTTAAGGTACACTTGAATAGGATATTTATTGTATTTTGATGCATGGGAGACTGAATATATGATTGTGTTATCCAACTATTGTTTTATCCTAAGCTAAGCGATGTAAATTGCAGCTAGTACTACAAAAGCTAAGTGTATTATACTAGTACTGCAGAAACAAGATGTATATCAAAGAGTACTACAAAAGAAAATGTGTTTTTCAAATAGTGCTACATGTTGAGGAGTAGTGTAGCTTGGGAAGCTACCTACTAGAGTGAAAGACTTGACCCTATAGTTATTAGGTGTTAATAGTCAAGTTTACTGAAAACCCCTATGTGTGTTATGATAAAACACATTGAAATGAAGTTTTATTTTTCATCGAAGTCATGGTAATGTAAGAAAAGATTTCAGTACATAGCTACTAATGAGAATATTTCAAATTTGTGGAAAATTCATTGTTAGTAACGAAGTTGAATTACTTCTGAGATAAGCTTGGTAGGCAGGAAATTCCTGGTAAAGCATAGAAATCCTCCCTCACTGAGAGGGAGTGTTAAATGCACAACATCATGAGTCATTCTCCATAAGAATTGTGTTTTATAAAGTCGAGAACTAATGTTGTATTAAGTTCATATAACTTATGTTATATTAAGGTAAGAGACTAGTGTTGTATCCAGTCTGGAACTTATGTTGTATTAAGTTCATATAGCTTGTGTTGTATTAAGCTAGGAATTTTTGTTGTATCAAGTCCTATTCATGAGATATGGATGTACTATGATCTTGTGTTGTATCAAGATCAGAACCTTGTGTTGTATCAAGGTTAGATACGTGTGTTGTATCAAGTCCAAAACTTGTGTTGTATTAAGTTCAAGAACTTATTTACGGTATTAAGTTTTGGAGTCTTGTGTTGTATCAAGACTATATAGAGTGTGTTGTATCAAGCTATGACTTGTGTTGTATCAATACATAAGGTTATACTATGTGATGTATTACTAATCATGGTCATTCGAGATGGATAAATATATTAAGTATCCTCTAGAGACTAATCACCTCTCGAGTGAATTACTTTATCATATGACTATATGGTCCGGGGTAATATATACGACCATTAGTATGTTTGACAATTCTTCTTAGTATAATATGATATGATAGATGATTAAAAATAGACCATGCAGTATGATAAATAGACAAGCAATAAAGATATTATGAGAGAAAGATAATTTGAAGTGAACTCAAGTTATAAAGCTTCAGTCAAATATGAATGCCTCAATTAGTGTTTTAGTTAAAGCATCAATTGAACTATTAATTATCAATATTCAGTTAAGTAAAGAAGAACTTTGTGTTCATCAATCAGCAAGATTTAGTTAATAATGATTAACTATGTGATCAAAGAAATATGGAATATTTAACTAAAGTGTTTACACTTTACTTAGACTAACGGAAGACACTTATGTTAATCAAAGGACCATTAGAGGAAATTTGGGGTCTAATATGGGCCTTATAAGAAAACGTGCCAAAATAAGTTTTTGTGAGTTGGAATTCAAGAACCAATAGAATTTCAATAAAATAAGTCAACCATAATGGTTGAATTGACATATTTGTCATTAAAAAAAACTACTTTTTTTGTTCGTATTTTCGACATATCTCATTGTGTTTTTACTCAAATTTCGATCCGGAGAGCTTGTTGGATGCGAAATTTGATTCCGAATCCAATAATTACCCACACTGCATACTTTTGACGGACCCCGCTACCCCAAAAACAAGAAATACCTGAAAAAATGTGATGATGACATCATCATCACATTTTTTTAGGTATTTCTTGTTTTTGGGGTAGCGGGGTCCGTCAAAAGTATGCAGTGTGGGTACTCGTTGGATGTGGAATCAAATTCCGCATCCAAAGAGCTCTTTTGATCGAAATTTGAGTAAAAACATAGGGAGATATGTCGAAAATACGAAGACAAAAAGTAGTTTTTTTCTTTCTTCCTCCAAAATTAATCAATATTATTTTATTATTTTAACTATTATTTTTTTTTTTTTTAGGAGGCCCATTTTAGACCCCAAAATTCCTCTAATGAACACTTCAGTTAAAGAAAGTGTGTTTCATGCGACACTTGAGTTATTTCACTATGACACTTATGTTATCATGCTAACTAAGTGATCAATATTTAGTTAGAGATTGAGTTCACTCCAATCTTATCTAACTATCAGTTAGTATCCATGATTGAAGGTATGACACATTAGTTGTGCATGATGAATATTCAATAAATGAATTTATTATTCAAAAAATGGAAATTGGAAATTATAATACATGTGTGGATAATTCTCATGCAACCATCACTGGGGTTTACATGGCAGTCATTATGTATTGTTATTTATATGCTAGGCATATGGAAAGTTCATAACAATTATAACAATGGATCTCTCTTCTCTATTGCTTTGTATTCTCTCTTATCGACCAATCCTCTTATGTTGTAAAATTAATTCTCTACAATCTATCTATTATACTCTGAAGAATTGCTTGGGTTTTTCATCCTCTCTGTTATGAGTATTTTCCCCAGGGTACATCTTGTGTCGTGCATGAATTATTGTGTGTGATTGAGTTGTTAATTGTTATAGGTCATCAACATATCATTAATAAAAGTTTTAAAGCTAAAACATATCCATTTTTTCTCAAAACATTAACCATTTTTACCATAAGGAAGTCTCAGAGGAGGAGCATGAGATGGATATTTTGGAAGAGGAGGTGAAGCTGGTTAGGGCGTACTTTGAAGAGGATGAGGTTGAAAGGAAATTTGAAGGAATAGTTTTAAAAATGGGTTTCTCTACAAACCGAGTTTCTCATTTTTATAGGAATTTGAATATTTATCGGCACACCAAAACTATGGTATCCTTTGGTATGCGCTCGAAGGAGGAAGACTTCCTCCAACTTAAGCAACAAATGGAGACCTTGGAAAATCAGAATTCTTACTTTATGGAGGTCATCACATGGATGGATGGATGGATGAATGGGGGAATCCTTTAGATAAAATTCTGATAGCCCCCCTATGGCGCAGAACGTTGCAAACCTGCCTCCTTCCTAGTTTTTGCAAACTCGGGACTAGCATAGTTTTGATTGTATGTAGAACCATTCTAGTGGATCTTTGACATGGTTTCCCATCTAGCTAGACAGTGTTTTTTTCTCAATTATGCATACCTTCTCTTCCACCATTATATATATTCCCATAATATATTAATAGTTCTTTAAATTTTTCATTTATTTTTTATTCAAAGGAAGGGACTTTGCTCCTTGTAGCCCTTGATTGACATGTTCAAATGAAAATAATAATTTATATTATTTTGTCAACATAGAAGGATTACCAAGATGTTAACCCTTCAAATTTAAATTTACTTTAACGAAATTTAGGATATTTAACTCTTACCTTTGACGCTAAAGTCGCTTCTCTAAGATGGCATCCATGTGTACCACTCAACAAGTGACATGTGTTGGGTGGTGGACAAAGTGATATTATTTAACATAATTCGAAACTCACTTAATTTGGGGGAACTCTTCTTCAAACATATTGATGACAAACTAAAAATTTAATAGAAACAAATCGGTCACTCCTTCCTCAAGTAGTTTGGTTTTGTTGTTGGGGAAAGTGGATATATATCCACAAATTTCATAGGAACTTTTCTTCAAACTGATTTTTGGAAGACACAAAATTATCACAGAAAGAGTAGTCGCTCATTCTTCAAGGAGTTCTGTTTTTCTTTGGGTAGACTAGTAGATGGTAAGGAGAAAGTGCACCCAATCTTTCTCCAGGTAGGTCCTTGTAGAGTTTTGTAAATTTAGTAGAATATATATGATTTTAGTGATTTTCAGTCCATCGGAGAGAGCTATATTGGGATTGGTGGGAAAAATGTTACTTGTATAATAAGAAATTACTCACTCGTACAATATAGCTAAGTTTTCCAATATAAGTCTTTATACCTATGGTGCTTTCCAAGGATCATTGGACACATAAGTTTTCCAAGGATCATTGGACACATAAGATAACATGTATAGTTTCTTAAAAAAAGTATTGTGGATACAATTGTTTATGTGATGATGTTAAGTAATCTTCAAAACTTCCATGAGAAAATTTGGAGTTTAAGTTCTATCTTTTCGACATTGTTGGGTTTGATAATTTTGCATATTAATATTTGACAACATTTTTTTGTGAGTAATATATGTTCATATTTCTATTGATTTACCACTAGGAAAAATATGCATGCTATTACAAAACATGGGCCACAAATACTCAAATGGTGGATCAAGAAGAGCCCCTTATCCTTCATCATATCGATAGCAGTCTATCCCATTTCTTTACAAAACAAGTTCATCAAACAAAGAAGGTTAGTGAAAGCAAGCCTAAAACACTATTCCTTACCACTAGAGTATTCATTCTTTCTCGAAAAAACTAATCCCCATGACCCTTACAAAATTCAAGTTAGGGCTCTCGACACCCATTCCAATAAACCACAAGAAAAATCAAAAGCTAACAAATTTATATTGAAAAAGGTTCATCAACCATTTTTTACCAAGAAACACATGTTGTAGCAGCCTCGAGAGACTCTGCTCCACCATGATTTCCATGAACAGGTAGTTTTTCAACCTCTAGTACTTCCTCGTTATCAGATACCCCCCTCTGCATATCAATATTCAGGTTGCTAAGAATCCGAAACACCATGTCACCAAATATTTCATGTTCCATTATAACTTTAGCCAATAAGGTGCGGAGAAGCCAAAAGGGACTTAGTTTCACATCCAGTCCATGATCCTCCCTTTTCACCCACATTTCCTCTTCATCCATTTCAGAAATGACTTCTTCGATAGTGGGAGGAGTCTTATTCATATAAACCTTCCCCCATTCAATCACTTTGGGAGCTATTTCATTCCTTCCTGCTCCCCCACAATGACTCCTCATTCATTGGCAGAGAGCCATATCCTCTCTTTTGCTTCTGTGTTCTTTGTTTCCTAAAATAGCAACTGATATCTCTATTCTTGTATCTATCTCCATGGTAGCTTTACATTGTGCCTCAACACTCTATCTATACCTCTCAAGCTGTCACAGATGTTCCAATCTGAGTAAAGGGATCAACATCACCCTTTTGTCTTTCCCATGAATTCCTTGTTGGGAAAAATATTGTCTTGAATCATTTACCTAATATTTAATTATCAACCAGGGTTAGTAGGCTTAGAGTTGCTACAAAATATATGCGAAGGTAGAGAGTATTGTGTTAATAATTTTAATAAGCCAAAGATTGAAAGGTCTCAAGTTGAAATCCTAAGGATCTAGTATGAATAAGTTAATGAAAACAAAGGTAACATCAAACTATTTATAAATGTCCGGATATAAACAATGTTATGACAATAAACCATTCTATCTAGAGAGATTTATTTTTACTTGAGAAAATGACTTCATTTAAAAAAGGATTTACAATGAACAAATAAAAACTATACATGCACACTAACTAAATCATTTCAATTCCACTCTCCTTGATTATTCTGAAGGTAGGCATTTACTGCCGCTGGGAAATTGGTTAGGAGAGGTATCAAAATGGCTCTCAAAAGAAGTATAAAAGCTAAAGGGAATTAAGTCTAGTTTGATCTCCACAAAAATGTGTAAACTGAGAAATGTCCAGTTACAAGAAATAGTAAACATGATTGTTTATACATAAATAAATCCTATTTACAAAATACTATATGAGGGTAGACATAGTTTATGGACAAACATAAAACTTACAAAGATGATTTGAGTTCTATCTTATAGATCTTTTTCACAAATGTATAATTAAAAGAACAAATTATATTATAAACACATAATATATTAATTTATGTAATTCAAAGCTTATATACAAAGGAACAACTTAAATCAAAGGCTTAATTACAGATCAATAAGATGAGTTAAATTACATAACATCATTCCTATGCATAAGGTAAAAAGAAAGAAGGAAAAGAAGTGAGGTTTAACAAAGGGGTATAAACAATCTCATCTAAGGATCTCTAAGAGAAAATATAAATATTATCTAACCTTTATCATCAAGACAAAATAAAAAAAAACTAAGAAAATAGACTTCAAAACAAATTAGAAACACACAAGACTGAATGAAGAACTATATAACAGGTGAAAATGAAAGTCTGTATAAAAGGTGGAATAGACTGTCTATATGACAGTCTATTTAAAGAAAATGTTAAAACTTTAAGGAAACATTAAATTTAAATTCTTTATTGAAGGGCAGTTGCCTCATGCTTGTACTACTGCAAAGCAAGAAGTAAACCTACTTTAATGACTGAATTCCATAGCAATATAACCTAAGCTAATTTCATAATTCAAAGTATCCTTTAACAAACTAACATTCTCTTAAGCAAATTTATGATAAAAATTGGAATAAACAGAACTAAATTCACTATAATTTAAATCTAGAAATCAATCAAGGAATTATAAAGACTTTGCGAAAAAATTGAAAACTATATTAGACACAACCGGTTGCTGACTAATAAAAAGGAACCTACATGCTCAACATAATATTAAACTGAAATCTATGCTATAGGAAACATAAATGATGACAGAAACGAAACTACATAAACAACTTATATGCAAAATTATACTAATTGCAGAGGAAAGAAATAACAAAACCTACACAAAGATTTAAAGACTTTGTTTGTCGGGGGGACCTCCCAATGAACAAAGTGATACATTTTCTAATCAAACTCAATCATACACAGTGCAACAAGACTTTCATTAAATTAAAAGGGTAGCGTTACAAAGTTTTTCAGATTGAACTAATCAAATAAAAGACAGAAACTTAGACTCCAAACTTCAAGAAGCCCGTTCCTAAGTCGCATGACAGCGTATGTATATACATCACTCAATGGAGGCAAGCAAGTCAACCCTTTAGTGGTTGACTACTCTTCATGATAAGGCTATCATAATGTCAAATAAGTGCATTAACAACTGACAACTAACAACTCCTCTTCTGTCACAGATCAGGTTCCTCTGGCGTGCGATGTGGCTTATGACTTCAATCCAAATCAAAGTCGGCATCAAGGTGTCATGCAGAGATATGAGATGGGCACTTCTTCCAGAAGAAGACTGATGCTAAGATGTCGACGCATGGTGATGACAGTTCCTAGTCATTTTCCTATGCCTTTAACGTACATAAACATGCTACCAACAATGCACGGTTTGTTTGGTGATCTAAACAACAATTTGGATACGCTCTCCATATATCTAGTTAAACGTGTGTTTGCTTGTTAGCCTGCCTAAAAGACCATATAACCTGCAAACAATAATACACATGAATTAATATAGAGAATGTGCTCCATATCATGCCAATTTAATCATTGAAACCATAAAATAATGATAATAAACAGAATTGATATAAACCTTAATTTTATTCATAGCTAAGGCTTAAATAGTGAGCTGCATGGTGAAAAAAACACTAAAAAGTAAGAAAACATGTGTTAATATGCGAAGTATTGAACCCAAAAATCATGACAAAATAGGGACCAACATTCCTTCAATGGTGATTTAAAATTCACATCAACAACCTCTCCTAGGACATCTCTTCCACCTCCATTTTTTTTCTTGTCTTCACATGGGAGATAATCATCATAATGAAGGATGGTAAATTCCATTCCTTCCTTTCGTTGCTTGAAAGTACTATCCCTCACCCCTCTCCTATCCTTTCCTTAGATTATTGAATGCTCAAATCTCCTCCCCTAAAGCTTGGCATACCATTATCGCCCTTCACAAATATTTGGTGTCGAAACCTCCCTCCTTAACCTTGTACTCAAGGTGTCTCTCCATGAGTGCCTCTTTATTCATTTTGTACCACACCCTCTCTACCTTGTGGTCAAATTTTCCCGTAGTCACCACATCTGGGAATGGCTGTGGCTTCACACAAAGGAATCTGTGTTTTTATATATTGATGTTTGATATATTTTGATTTGATGTGTATCTATAATTTTGGTTGTTTCTAATTTTTGGAATGCATGTGTTTTATTTTGATGCTTCTAATTTTTTTATTCGATGTGTTATTTTTTATGTTTTAGTTTTTCAATCCATGTGATTTTTAATTTTAGAAACCATGTGTTGCTAATTTTTATTTTGAGGTTTCTAATTTTTTTATTCGATGTTTTTATGTTTTAGTTTTTGAATCCATGTCTATTTCATTTCAAAATCCATGTGTCGTTAATTTTTTGAATCCTTTTGTTTCTCTGTTTGATATTTTTTTGTTTGGGTATTTGTCTCCCCTCATTAGAACTGGTCTTATGGCATGCCATGGTAGAAAGTCCCTCCCTTCAATGACTTCTTTGAATCCTGCAACCAAGGTTTCTATGGAAGCAACCAAGTCCCTCCCTTCAAAGACTAGTGTGAATTGTGCAGCCATGGTTGCTATGGAAGGAGCAAAGTCTCTCCCTACAAAGACTGGTTCAATTATCAGTTTCCAGATAATAGTTTAGAATGTTTTAGTATATTTACTCCTGAATAAAAAACATTATGTGGAATATATGAAGTTCCATGTGCAGATTAAGTGATTCAATTGTTATGTGTTTAATATATAATTAAAAAATGAGCAAATTAATATAAGTGTTATGGAATATATGAAGTGTTGAGTTTTATTGAATACATTACATATTCCTCTTCAAACTACATATTCTATATTTTTCCTATCTGAATTAATATTAATGTGGGGTTTGGCAATACAAGTTCTTTTTACCAATTGTGACATGCTACCAAGGAATCCTTATGAAAATTGTAGTAGGAGGCACACTATTATAGACATTCATAAGTATAATATGGATATTGATTATTATAAAAATTGGACTAATCATATTCAAAGATAAAAACTTTGGAAAAGAAAAATGCACTTTTTGAATTGAAATTCACACTTTTTGAATAAAAAAAAGTGCACTTTTAGGGTTCAGAAGTAGTAAAAAAAACATTATTTTAATAGAAAAACATAGTTTTGAAACCCAATATTGCTACTTTTAGAACCTAATTTCACACTTTAGAAAGGTTGATATTGAAACTTTGAAAGGATAATTTCACGGTTTTTAAGTCCAGATTTTCCTAAAAAGTCTAAGTTTAATGAAATAGGTGCTTGCAATGAAAAATATGGGTATCCTCAAGAGCTTTCCTCAATATTAAATACCAAATTCTTCAAGGTTGATTATGGAAGAGAAAATAGATAAATCATATTTTTAACTATATTTTGGTGAAGTTGATCACTGGGGGGATCCTACATTCTATGGTGAATGGGGTACAATTCATCTATGATGCAACCATTGGATTAAATTTAAGGATGGATTCAGAAGAGGTACCAATAACTATGCAAAACTTATTTCTTCAAAATGTTCTCTTATACTAGTACAAGAAAACAATTACTAGAACGTACATGCATTTTGGGATTCACAACTTGTAATTAATTGGACTAAGGGCTCATATCAGTTTGAAAAAATTCTCCTAGGGAAAATTCTCAATGAGATCCATATTATTAAAATTAATCCATCTCTTTGTATATTATTGAAGTTTGACACTGTCACGTCCCTAATCACCTCTTCCACCCTTTCTAGTCCATGGGGTGCCTCGATTCAGTCTTCAGGGAACAAAATGGAATAAACAATGATTCATACACACAACATACATACCTATCCATATCCATAACCATATAACAAACATAACATTGCATAAACACATAACAACAATGAATTATTATCTTTGAAGAAAAATGGGTCTAAGCAATTGGATGTGTAGCATAAAAACTCCACCCAATCATAGGTATAAACTATGATACCATTCTGAGAAGGGAAATGAGTCCAATAGGGCAAAGGATACCTACAATATTTTATGTCCTAACTTCAAACCCAATTATTCTTAATGCTTATCTAAATTCTCATCAAAATATCCTATATTAGGAATATCACTTAGACTTCACAACCATGGAACTCCTTCCAACTAACTCACACAACACAAATAAGGAATTTACTTTCACTAATCGACAACTCCCTCAAAAAATCGAACCTTTACAGTGCTTACTAGTGTGTGCAATAAGAATCAAAGCTATTGTGTGCCTTTCAAGAATTCCAGATAGAATTAACCATGGCTTCTCAAGCATATCATGGGGTCAAATATTAGGCTAAGGTTCCTATATTCTCACCTACAAATAACCTAGTTTCATTCTCAATCTGGTCATGGTATAGGTTCAAGAAAATGAACTATCCTCGGTCCCATTTACTTTCTCTTGTCACCACTCTGTGACATTTCTGGTCTTGACTTAGCATAGTCTATGTAGTCTCTCTTCTCATCTTTTGAACCGCTCAAATGATACAATCCCATGGAGATACAAATATGGATGAGAAATAAATTGACATTGCTTATGATCCTATAAGGAAGGAATCTTTCAAGGTTAGAAAAGGTAGATCCACCCTGACTATTCCATAACTACGTGAGAGTACTTTCTTACTAACCCTGTACCATAATTCAATTATTGAATAAATAAGTCAAGAAGATGTAATTTTATCCTTCAAGGAACAAGGTAGGATTAGACGAATTCTATGGCTAACACATGGAAATATATGATTACTTTCCCATAGGATCTCTCTTTCCTCTTCCCACTCTTAATGCTTCCTTACAAGACCATCTTGGGCCTTTTTATATTATTTTTCAACATAATATATATATATATAGAATGAGTCATCTTGACAATATAGCCACATGGACCAATAGGTATATTTACATTATACATGCCTAGACATTCACTAGTGGGGCCTTAGCCTTGAGCACCCCACTAGGAATCCATACTTAGCATAATTACATCATTTACATAATCTAATTGGAAACATTCTAGGGGTCAAAACCAATATATTACATTATGCTCTCCAAGAGAATAACACTGTCCCTGGTGTTCCTCAAAATAAAAATATAAATGGGTAAGTCTCTTTCATGGCATCCTCTAGATCCCAAGTAGCGTGACTAGGAACGAAATGCTTCCACTACACATTTACATGTCTGATGGATTTGTTCCAAAGTAAGGTTACCTTCCTATTGAGGATTCATATTGGCTATAATTGACAATCTCCCTTTGGTTCCACTTGAATCACATCCCAATAAATCATATGGTTAAGATCATGTACAAATTTCTTAATCAAAGAAACATGAAAAACATTATGAGTTATAATGTTGGCAGGAAATGAAATCCTATATGCAACTGGCCCTATACTTTCTAACACTTCAAATTGCTTAGAGTATCTAGGGGAAAAATTGGCATAACTTTCAAGATTCAAGTAACTATTCCTGGGCCTCACCTTGAGGTAAACATGATCCCCAAAACTAAATTCTATATTCACTATGTTGTTATTAGCATATATCTTCTACGTGTCTTGGGATACCTCGAATTTTTCTTACTTTTGAAATTTCTTGTTCCATTTCCTTAAGCATTTCTAGCCCAAGTAATTATGTTCATTGTATTATCCCAACTTACATGAGTTCTAAATATTCTTCCATATACGGATTCAAATGGACTCATTCTCAATGATTCATGATGCCCATTATTGTAGGAAAACTCTACCAAGTGTAGATAGTCTTCCCACTTGGATGGATTTTCCATAACATACATGTAAATCATGTCCTCGATCACTTAATTGACTCTTTCTTCCAGTCTATCTATTTTTGGAAGGTAGGAATCACTAAGATTAATCCATGCACACAAATCAACAAAGAGACTCTTCCAAAAGTTAGATGTAAATTTTTTGTTCCAATCGGATACATTTTCCTTAAGTAACCCATGCAATTTGAATATCTCCCTCATGAATATTATTGTTGCTTCATCAAGCTTATAAATAGATTTGACTGGTATAAAATGGGTTTCATTGTATATATTATCCCCCACAACCATTATGGAATCATGTTTCCTTGGAGTAGTTGGTAACCCTGTGATAAAATCCATGGTTACTACTTCCCACTTCCACTTTGTAATCTGTAATGGATGTAATAAACATGTTGGGTGTTGATGCTCAACCTTTACCTACTAATATTTCATGCATATTGAAATATAATCAGTATATTTTTCTTCATTTCTTATAAAATTATTATTTCCTTGTTTTAGAAATTGTATTTTGGTATCCTAGATTACCAGGATATGACAGCTTATGGATTTCATCCGTAAAAATATTCCTATCTTCCGCAATGGTGTTTGTTTGTGGGCAATGGAATACCATGGGCCATTTAACTCAATACACCCTTATTCTTTTACTTTATTTGAAGAAGTGTTAATAAAAATGAATATTATTTCCTTTTCTCTGTTGAAACAGTGACAACTACTTTCCCATGGATTTGTATATTGGCATCTTTCTAGACTCCTATTATTTATCCTTCGATTGAAACAAGACATCCCAAGATATAATATGGATAAATGCACATTTGATTGGTCAGTTTTATGTAGTTGTGTGAGAGATGTTATATATCCATGTAATCTCGTAGAGGAAAATACAAATGTAATGTCCCCATTTTTTATAGCACCATGGAGAAAACACTATCCCTTTATATCCCCATGGGTCCTAGTGGAAAATTAAATTAATTAATAAGGAGTCAATTTTGGCTATATTAATTTTATGTAATTAAATAAATCATGAAAGAATGATGGGGACCACAATTTTGGAATAATTAATTTTCTAATTATTGTTTATGAGTTGTAATTTATCTAGGTGGCTCAAGAGGGTGCATAGGATGGAGGATAAATCTTATGACTTGTCTCCCAGATAGAAAGGCATTTAAAGGTAGGAAAGTATTGAAAAGCAGTGAAAAGCATTGAAAAACAAGAAAGCACTGAAAAGCAGTGAAAAACAAGAAAGCACTGAAAAGCAGAAAAGCAACATAAAATCAAGGAAAGCAGAAGTTTCCATATTGTCATTAAAAGAATTAAAGGAAACCTAAAGCATAAAAGACAAGAAAGGAAGGAAATAATCTCAGGAAAGCTATAGGTCCTGAATTTAGCCAAGGAGGATGCACTTAACGAGAGAGAGTGGGTCCACATGTGCCAATAACGTACCAAAGATATACTCTTTTAAAATAATTAATTTATTATTATTATTATTATTATTATTATTATTATTATTATTATTATCATCATCATCAAATAATTTTTTAAAAGGAGGTTCAACACTCAATTTCACATCTTTTTCTAGTTTTATTATTGAATTGAATAGCTCTGAGCTTTTTGAGACTTGGGAGATGTGCCCCTTATGTTCATCACATTAGTTGAGGATTTATATAGAGATTGTGGAGGAAGGTATCCAATATTTCTCAGTGAGTTTTTTTGCAATTATTTCATGTCAATTCCATATCCAATCCACTTCCATTCAAGTGTTCTCATGTTCCAAAAATGTTGAAGATTTCAACAATGTTAGAAGGTTTTCTACAGTATTTATAATTGTATGTGTTAATGATGGTGGATAATGAGTTCATGAGTATTTTATGTTGTACCTATATTCACGTAATGTAAATTCTTTCCTCTACAAACCAATGGGGTAAATTTCTTCATTTTTTGCAGCTCTATCGTTCTCTTCAATGAATTTATACTCATATGCTAGTTTTAATGGTAAATCTAGCTAGTTTTCAGAATTGTTGTAATAACATTACTTCCACACCTCCAAATCACATTATTTGATTTGATGTAGTAAGAAGGAACATAAATGTACCCATACCATCCTTCATATCATAAATTAATGACCCTTATATTCCCCTAGAATTGATATGGAAATCTCCTAGTTGAGATGTCTTGAATTCTAAATTATCTTCCTAGCTTCCAATATCTGTCAAATTGAGTACAATTGTCTATATTAGCGTTTTCAGAGTAGGTTGGGGTATATAAATATCATACACTTCGAATTATGCTCCTGAATCCATTGAGTTCCACATAAGTCATGGTTTCATTGCCTTGAAGCCTTTGGTTTAGCCAAAGGATTCAACCCAGGAGTCATGCACCCAAAAAATGTGCAACTGTTGAAGTTGGGTGTCTATCTAAGGATGTTGTAGGATTTCCTGAGGTTGTAGTTTAACTCAGTACCAAGTTTGAGAATAATAGGAAAGGTTTAGTGGTGTTCGAAGAAAGTCTGAAACAATCTAGCAATTTTTATTTTTTTTCCTAGTGTGCCTTTTTATTCGGAAGAGGTACACTACATTGGTATCAAAACATGGTCATTTGCACCTATGCATTGTGATTATCAATTGAAAAATAAAAAATTGCAACAATGAGGTTAGTTCCAATGGGAGATGTTGGTATCAAACAGTATGAAGAAGAAGAATATTTTCTGAAAGAAATAATCTATATTGATGGAGGCCTCCCATGAGATGAGGATGGTTACTTTTGTGACAAAATGTACAACAAGGATAGAAAATACAAACCACCAATGTCTAGTACTAAAATGGTTTTATAAAGGATAATAGAATCATGTGAAAACATGCCTCACTGCTATCAAGAGTATCTTACTTTGAGGGAAGAGATACGTAAAGCTTTTTCTTTCGAAGAATATATTTATTAAATGTATGGATTCTTTCATAATAATGAATATGAGGAATCATTGAAGAGAAGCAAATCAAGTTACTCTTCCACTCCAAGGAAATAACAAGTAAATGGAATTTTAAGTGAAGCTTCATTGGATGCCATTGTTTCAACCATGAAGAACTTTTTTGTATCTTCTTCAAGGAGAGATTCCAAGGATCTTGATCCTAAATCTACCAAGGAGAAAGGTGCATAAATTCACTTGAAGGATAAAGAGAAAAAGAAAAATCATCTTTCTTGTGAAAGAGAAGAGGAGAATTAGGATGAAATTCCAGTCTCTTCCCATTCACATAAGGATTTGGAGCAGAGAGAATCATTGGTGGTAGATTTGAGTCCTCCTTTGGACAACATAGGGGAATGGCATGATTGCATTGATCCACTCCAAGAAGAGGATGAAGTTGAATCACAAAGGTATGATAACATTTATTATTTGTATAGTAGACATACTCCTTTGTGTGACCATGAGGAAGCATCCATTTTGAATGTAAATGATATGGAGGTATAATCTTTTGATTCTGATATTCAAAATGTAAGTGTTAAACATAGTTCCATGCCAATGGAGGAAAACAATGAAAGGTACGAAGTAGTAGATATGAGCTCACATGAGTTGCATGATTTCCCATGTGATGTACAATTGTGTGAATTAGAGATCCAACTCTTAGTCACTGAAGAGAATATGTTGCAAGTGTGGGTTATATCAGATGGTGCACACAAAATTATTGAAGATATTATGTGGAGGACTCAGTTGGAGGAAAGGAAAAGAGGATCTGTTGAAGGTGTCACTAGTGTCTAATTGTGCATCATAAAAGAAGCATTAGAAGATATGAAATCAGCCTACTTGCAACTATTCATGGATCAGGATATTGCACTCAAGTATGATGAAGACAAGGATGGGGAGGTAGAGAAGCTACACATGGATTTGGGAGGATCGCATCCTTCATCTTGCACCACTAGCATGCAAAAGAAAACGCCAAGGATGTAGAGAAGCTATGCATGGAGTTGGGAGGATCACATACTCCTGATTGCACCACTACCAATCAAACATACATGGCTGTTAACACACATGTTTTGATGGAGGATCCTCATGTGAGGTGTTGGGTGTTATAACGTCTAGATTAATTCACCTAATATTTAATTATCGACCGGGGTTGGTAGGCTTAGATTTTATACAAAATATATGTGAAGGTAGAGGGTATCATGTAAATATTTTAACAAACAAAAGATCGAAAGATCTTTCAAAATGAAAAACTGAGTCAAACTCCTAAGAATTCAATTATTTGAAGTAATTCAACTGAAACAAAATATTAAACTAAATAATTGACAATTTATTCTATAAGCAAATAACTTTAAATTGAAAATGATACTATCGACAACTAATCTTTAAATTGGAAACTAAGATGCAAGGAAAACCTAATTAATAAGCAAGTAGAATTTACTTAATAAAATAACCAAGTAGAAAACTTAATAAAGAAAATTAAATAAGAAGAAACAAGTAGAAAACTTAATAGGGATATCTTTGAGTTATGTCCTAAAGTATCTTTTAGTAATCACACAACGAAAAAGGAATAACCAAAAAACATGCTAAAAATAACACACACAATACGGAATTTTACATGCAAATGGATAAATCAATACAAAAGCATAAACACAAAACAATACATTAGTAAAGAAATCAGAAACAAACTCAAGAAACAAAACATAAAATAGCTTAACACATATTCAAGGTGAAAAAGAAGTAAGGTAACTTTTAATAAACAACCTAAAACACTCTAACTTTAACTTCAATGTTAAATAAAACTATCATCTAACTATATTAGTCAAAGCATACTTCAAACATTAAAGAAACAGAACTGAAAACAATCTCAAAACACATTAACCACACTAAAAACGAAACTATGTACTGAATGACAAACTGAATTGTAGGTCTGAAAGGGGTGGTCGAATGATAGTTTAAACATGTTGTTCGAATGACAGTATGCACAGTTAAAATGACATAAATTAACCTAAATGATCTAATCTTTAGATAAATTTGTGCAGATGTAAATCTAATGCACAAAGACAATAAGTAAACCTACTTATTAAGCAAATTTAACAATGAAATGGACAAACAAATTCATGAAAATAAAGAAATCATTGCATGTTAATAAACAAACTGAAATTCAAATTGCATAAACTTATAACTTATAATAGAAAGGAAATAAATAGAACTGGATTTAAAAGCAATCTATTATATCTGCTTGTAAATAAACTGAACAGTAAACTATAAATGAAATGATTGAAAGAAAATTCAAAAGCAACTATGTGCGTAGTTAACTATCTAATTTCAGAAATAAAATGCATTACAAGAAAATGAACTGATAAAACAAGCTATAAATTAAACTAGCTACAACATAAAATATGAAAGAAATAAACAAGAAAAAGGAAGAAAGCTCTCGTTGATGAGGGGCCCTCTCAGCAATCAGGGGTGGCACCTGGATAACTTCTACTCAAACGTAATTTTCAATAGCAAAGCATACAGCTCTTTATTCAAATGACGGAATATAAATACAATGTTCTTCTCCAAAAACGACTGTCTAACAAGTAAAAATGTTCAATTCCTAACTCTGCACAAGAAGGTGTTTATATACAACATTTACAAGGATGATCAAGTTGACCCTTTAGTGGTCGACATCTCTCAAAATTTAGTCGATCATAAAGGCATATAACTAATCATTGGCCAACGCACAGGATCTTCCCTTCTTCAGCGCAATTCTGGTTCTTTTCAATGTGATGATAAAAGGCTCCTTCTCCATTGCAAATGGTCTTCAAATGTGGTGCATGTCTCCTTCCTTAGTGCAGCAGGTGGATTGGTGGTAAGCAGACGAGAGTGCACGAGCAAGTCTTCTAGAGCGCGAGCTTAATACATCAACCCAATGCGTGGTTGGTTGGTGAGGTGTCGACAAAGAAGGCTGCAAGATGGTGGATTATCTAGAACACGAGCTTAATTACCCAGACGCGTGGACAGCAGGTCGTTTGCAGGATGTTTCACATTATAATGCCTGAAATCAATCTTCAACAGTGCGCAGTCTGGTTAGCGATCTGGATAGAAAGTTGAATAGTGAGCTGGACCATGAACTGGATATGATAGGCATAGATCTAGGATGAACGGAATGTCAGTTTGTTGGTGAGATTCAGGATTAAAGTCTGCAGTAAAAAGTTTTAATGCCTGGAAACTACCAACGAGTTTTGTGTAGCGAGCTGGATGACAAGATGGACGTTGAGCTGGACGTGCTATGCGCATGGCAAAATGAATGCATACGTGTTGTTAATTTGTCCCAAAAATATTATAAAACCTGCAAACAAATATACAAATCAATTAATATATCAAATGTTCTTTAATAATGTAAATTTTAATTAATAAAATGATAATAATAAATGGATTTTATATAAACCTTAAATTCATACATACCTTGGGCTAAATGATGATCTGCGTGACATAAAATATACAAAGAGATAATAAAACATATGTTTAATTGAGTAATTTAACTGTAAAAAATGATAACAAATCTAGGATAAACATTCCCCCAAACCGGAGAAATGCCAGGTCCCACTGAGCAAAAATAAAGATAACAGATCACACTGTCATAGCGAATTTTGAGACGTGAGCCAGCAACGAGCATATACATAAGTGAGTAAGTTCATAAGGTTTAAAATTAATTCAACCATGTCCAAAGTAAAACTCTGGACAGGTTGACCATATGACATGAAAAGTATAAATCACATTTATAATCAAGACAATTGATTTTTTAATAATTTACATGCATGATTGGGTAAGAGGATAAGGTTGTCAATAATGAAATGATAAGAATAATTTATAATCATCCACATGAAGGTAAAACATTATTTGCCAAAAACGTGCTATAATATTGCAATGTTTTATTCATATCATCATTTGGTATTTCATTTGGACCTTCATTCGATTCTTCATATAGTTCTCCATATTGATTTTGCTGTAAAAATATGCTTCATGCTATAATCAAGTTCCACTGCTTATATTATCCTGAAAACACTTATCATTTGTCAGAGATAAATAGATCTATAAAAAAATAAAAAGTAAAAACAATCTAATTTTCCCAATTCATCTTCCCCCAAACCAAAGATATGGCGTGTCCTCAAGCCATAGAAGAGAGAAGAATTGATTGTTCCAGAAAAATAAAAATTAAAGAGTTCTATTATGTTGTTTATTATTTTGCAAGAAAAAGAAAAAAACTAACTAGTAAATGGAAATGATTCAGATATGTATATTCATGAAAAAGATAACAACGCTTAGAAAGACCGCTTGAATGATAATAATTTAACCAAAAGAATGCCACAGAAAAAACTAGTCATCTATGCCTCATTTTAAAGATATCCTGTCATCACAAAATATTTAAGTTTACCCCAGAGTATGTGAGATTTACAATCTATGGGTCCCATTTCTAGGATAATGACATCCTAGGTATATGTTGAATTAGATGACCAAGGTCAAACCCAACTTACAACCATTCTCAAACAACATGTTAAACAATTGGCCGTGACATGTTTATTCTAAAAGAATTTTTTATATGATCATTGTTTTATGACTATGTGTATAGTAGTCCATTAACCAAATCTCTTTTACCAGGTATTGCCCCTCTACCAGCAGGCCTATTCAATACCTCGACGGGTTTACCTTGGTACCATGCAAGCATAGTCCCACTACCAGCAAGCCTGTTTAGTAAACCGACAGGTTTACTTGCATTTATTGAGCTTGTGTGTTTTGAGTTTTTACTTAGCATTGACCTGCTACTAGCAATCCTATCCAGTACCCCGACAGGTTTTCCTTGTATAATGATATTAGATATATGGAATTTGATTGGTACTAGAGCGTGTTAAGTCTTGCTAAACACATAATTCAAAAAACAATTCTTCTAAATTAATCTTATAAGTAATTTCATAATGGCCATAACCATAGATCATGTCAAAATAGAATAACTTAAAGTTGTTATTTAACCTTACAGTCCTTCTTCTTCATAAAAAGTAATGTTCCCCACAGAAAAAAATTCCACGTACTCTCGAATTATCACCAAAATACATGAGAGACCGGTTTTGATAATAAGCATAACATGAACTAGTAATCCATAGGTGTAAGATGAGATTGTGAAAAATATGATAATGAAAGTAGGTATGTCAAGCAACTGTTCAAAAAAAACAAATCAGAAATATACATGTCTCAATCAAAATACCAAAAATCATATGAATCATAGAAGAACTGGCTAAGAATGATATACTGAAGATTATAAATTTTTAATTTCCACTATAAGCTGCAAATTTCAAAAGTATCCCCAAGAAAGGTTAAGAAACCTGATGAGTATTTTAACATACTTCCCTTTTCCAAGTAATACTCCATGAGCTTCTTATAGAGATAGAATACTTGTAATCAAACTACAAAACCACTTGTTAGATGATTCAATTTATTCATGAAAACATATATAATAAAAATAAAAAGAGTCCCTTGTAAACAATCTATTAGAAATGACTCTTATTTATTCAAAGAACACACATATTTACATATATACAAGTGATAATAACCCAAAATACTTTTCAAGGATCAAGAGGAGGAGGAATAGCTTCTCCTTCAACTAATTCCATTTCATTATGCTCCAAAACATTATGTATAAAATCCTGTTTAGATGTCGGTTGATGATAAATTCTGAGTCTATGTCCATTTAATACAAAGGAGATTTGTGAACCATCAATTGTTTTAATTTTTACTGACCCATTGTCAAAAGCTGTAACTACTTCGTATGGGCCCATCCAACGGGTAGTTAATTTTCCTTTGAAATTTGTAAATCGTGAGTTGAATAGTAGTGCCCAATCTCTAGTATTAAATTGCTTTTGTTTAATAAATTTATCATGCCATTTCTTTCATTGATTATGTATTAGCATGGTTCTTTGGAGTGCATCTTGTTTGATCTCATCTAACTCATTAATCTACAATAAGCGTTATTTTTGTGATTCATTCAAATTCATGCCTAATTGTGCTGCCATACAAAAGGTTTTAAATTGAAATTCAATAGGTAAAAGGACTTGTTTTCCATACACTAACTCATAGGGGGTATGTTCGGTAGTGTTTCTCCATGTTATCCTATAGGCCCATAAAGCCTCTGGGAGTCTATCTACCCAATCCTTATGATGTAAGTGAATGGTTTTGGTTAAAATGGCTTCTAATACTTTATTAGTTGATTCTACCTGGCCATTAGCCTAAGGGTGATAAGGTGAAGATTTGCAATGCCGGATGCCATATTTCGTAGTAAGTTATTTCATTAATTTAGAAGTAAATTGAGTACCTTGATCTATGACAATTTCTCTAGGTACACCAAACTGGGTGAATATTTCTTCATATATGAATTCTACCACTGATTTCTTTGTAGCTCTAAACAAATCTTTAGCTTCTACCCATTTGGTGACATAGTCCGTGGAAACTAGGATATACTTCTTTTTACAAGACATGGGAGAAATTGGTCCTACAAAATAAAGAGCCCATTTCTCAAAGGGTTCAATCATAACTTGGGGTTATAGGGGCATCTGATCAGATGACGTAGGTTTACCCATTCTTTGGCAACTATCGCATCCTTGACATATTTGGAAGAATATTTAAAAATGCTTGGCCAATAATAACCAGAATGTAATACTTTGTATGTCCTCCTCTTATTATAAAAATGTCCTCCACATGGTCCATCATGGCATGCATGGAGGATGTCTGACATTTCATCCTCCCGTACGCATTGTCGAATAATAATATCTGGACCAATGTGAAAGAGATCATTATCAACCCAAGAATAATTGGAACTCTGAACTATAATACGATGCTTCTCATGAGGGGAAAAATGGTTTGGTAATTTCCCAGTTGCTAAATAATTGGCAATATCTGCGAACCAAGGGGTATGAACAGATATAGAAAATAGATGTTCATCAGAAAAAAGTGCCGTCAACTGGTTTAGTACCGTCTTCATGTTGAATACGGGAAAGGAAATATGCTACTCGATTTTGTTTACCAGGTCGGTCAATGACGGTAATGTTAAATTCTTGCAATAAAAGAATCCATCAAGTCACTCTACCATTAGTAATGGGTTTATTCATTAGAAATCTAATGGCAGAGTGATCGGTATGCACAAAAACTTCATAACCTATAATTTAATGGCGAAATTTATTAATAGAATAAACTACTGCCAAAAATTCATTTTCAATAAGAGTATAATTTAATTCGGTAGGAGTCAAATTCTTACTAAGAAAATAAATATCATAAGGTGCTTGTCCCTCTTTTTGGCCGAGGACTCCTCCTATGGCCGTATTAGAGGCATCAATGGATATATGAAAAGGAAGGGACCAATCGAGACCCCTAAGTATTGGTGCCACCGATAGTTTAGATTTTAGGATTTCAAAAGCATTTTGACAAGATTATGTCCACTGGAATTCTACGTCCTTTGTAAGCAATTTAAACATTGGTGCAGCTATTTTAGTGAAATTTTCAATAAAGCGGCGGTAATAGGCTGTATGACCAAAAAAATTCTAACCTCTTTTTTCATTTTCGGAGGGGGGAGGCCAACAATGAATTCGATCTTAGCAGGATCTGCCTTAATTCCTTGGGAGGAAACATGGTGTCCTAAAACTATACCTTCTATCAGTAACTTTTTACATTTTTCATGACTAAGAGATAAATTCGTTTCTTGACATCAGATCAAGACCTTCTTGAGGTTTTCAAGGGCTTATTTAAAGGTATTACCATAGGCCGTAAAATCATACATGTACACCTCCACACAATCATGTATAAGATCAGAAAATATTCCTAAGACTGCTCGCTGAAAAGTGGCAGGTGCATTACATAGGCCAAATGGAAAAATTTGATAAGCATATGTTCCCCAAGGGCATGTAAAAGTGGTCTTGTCTTGATCTTCAGGTGCTATTAAAATCTATTTATAACCACTATATCTGTCAAGAAAGGAAAAATACTATGTACCTCACAGGGTGTCTAACACTTGATCAATAAAAGGTAAAGGAAAGTAGTCTTTAAGTGTAGATTTGTTTAGCTCCCTAAAATCAACACAAATGCGCCATTTTCCTGTGACTTTCTTTGGGACTACTACTAAAGGAGATACCCATTTACTATTGGAGATAGGACAGATGAAACCAGCAGTAAGGAGTTTTTATAATTCTTCTTTTACGATATCCTTTAGAGAAGGATTCATCCTCCTCTATGGCTTCCTTATAGGTGAAATGTTTGGATCCATATAAATATGGTGAATGCAGGTGTCAAGGTGCATACCCTTCATATCGGTGTATTCCCATGCAAATGCTCCAGGTTGTTTTTTAAGGACTTTAAGCAGCTGTTCTTGTTGGTTTTCACTTAACCTTGTGTTTATATGCAGAAATTTTCAGGACCAACCTTGCAAGGTATGGTATAGGGTCCCGTATGCTCTTTAATCGTGAAGACATAAGGTGTTTCTGTAAACATTGAGAGAGCCATATCCTCTTGAAACTCATCTCCAAAAATCTGATCGAATTGAGAAAAATACTAAGGGAAATATGTACAGGTTGTTGAAGAAACAAACTGGTTTAATGCATTCTCAGTGGTCTGCTCCTAAAGTGCCAAGGAGAAATCACTAGGAAGGGAGAGTTCATCAAAGTCTTCATCCCCAAAAGAACAATTTAACCACCATGAATTTTCAGTTATTGGTTGTGTTGGGGAGTATAAAATAAGTCTTTGTGTGGACAATCCATTGGAAATAGTCATTTCTCCATCCCTACATCCTATAAAATCATTTGCGGTAGCTAACCATGGTCTTCCCAAGATAATAGGATTCCCTTTAGAAGGATCCTTTGATTCTACAACCATAAAGTCGACAGGGTATTCCCATTAGGCTACCGATACAACAATGTCATCCAGGACTCCAGCGGGTTTCACCGTAGTAGGGTCTGCTAGTTTTAAGATGGAAGGAGTAGGTCAGAGAAATTGTCCTAACTGTAAAACTTCTAAAACTGCGGTGGTCATCATGTTAATACCAGATCCTAAATCGATCAATGTATTTTCTATGGTGGTGTTGTTTATAATTACAGTCACTACTAGAGCTCCTAGGTTTGTATATTTTACAATCCGGTATTGATCTGTCATACATTCAAACGTATCTCCTATAACATGAATTGTGAGAGGGTCATTTTGCTTCTTTCCTGGGATTTTAAGACATAGCTCCTTTATTATCTTGTTGTAAATTGGTATGTCTTTGATAGCTTGTAATAGAGGGATTTTGATACATATATTCTTTAATTCATTCAAAATGTTATAATCCGGATGAACTACAGATTTTTCTATTATTAGTCTTTCTAGAAATGGAGGAACTCTTTGCTCCTGAATAGTTTCTTGCAGAGGATGGGTGTGTACTAGGACCTTTGGAATGTTCACATACTCCAAAACAACATCATTCACGGGTTCATTCGAATCCTTTGCTTCTTCCTTTGGTTCATGAATGATGACTGATGGCTTGGGGTTTATAATTCACAACTCTTCACGATCATAATTGAATCTCATGTACAAGTACAGTCAAAATAAGGTATGATGGAAGAGTTTGCAACTCAATGCTATTAAGAGCTTGAGTTGGTTTATTATTAGGTTTAGGTATTGGTTGCACAGTTAATAATGTCGGTCGAGGAGGATTTATATTCTGGAAATGATGAGGTTGTTGTGTGATAAAAGGAATTGGAGGTATAAATCCAGGAAAAATTTGCTGGAAATTTGTTTGATTCTGAGGATAAGGATGATTAGGTGTAGGGACAGGTTGTGCCTAAGGATATGGCTGTCCTCTCCATCCTTGTGACCAATATTGCTGTTGTGGAAATTGAGGAGGAGGGTACTGGGGTGGCAAATTCTGCCAACTTGAATTGTTCCATTTTTGAGGTGGTTGATATGGAGGATAATAGAGTGGAGGTTGTGGTGGAAAGCTCGGATATGCTGGTTGATCTCTAGGTTTCCAAGGAGGCCTCCTAGATGTTTCAGCTACATCCCCAGTCGTATACTATCAACAACTAATCTTTAAATTGGAAACTAAGATGCAAGGAAAACCTAATTAATAAGCAAGTAGAAAACTTAATAAAATAAGCAAGTAGAAAAATTAATAAAGAAAATTAAATAAGAAGAAACAAGTAGAAAAATTAATAGGGATATCTTTGAATTTTGTCCTACAAGTCTCTTTCAGTAATCACACAACGAAAAAGGAATAACCTAAAAACATGCTAAAAATAACACACACAATACTGAATTTTACATGCAAATGGATAAATCAATACAAAAGCATAAACACAAAACAATACATCAATAAAGAAATCAGAAACAAACTCAAGAAACAAAACATAAAATAGCTTAACACATATTCAAGGTGAAAAAGAAGTAAGGTAAATTTTAATAAACAACCTAAAACACTATAACTTTAACTTCAATGTTAAATAAAACTATCATATAACTATCTTAGTCAAAGCGTACTTCAAACATTAAAGAAACGGAACTGAAAACAATCTCAAAACACTAAAAACAAAACTATGGACTAAATGACAGACTGAACTGTAGGTCTGAAAGGGGTGGCCAAATGATAGTTTAAACAGGTTGTCCGAATGACAGTCTACACAGTTAAAATGATAGAAATTAACCTAAATGATCTAATCTTCAGCTGAATTCATGCAGATGTAAATATAATGCATAAAGATAGTAAGTAAACCTACTTATTAAGCAAATTTAACAATGAAATGGACTTAAACAAATTCATGAAAATAAAGAAATCATTGCATGTTAATAAACAAACTGAAATTCAAATTACATAAAATTATAACTTATAACAGAAAGGAAATAAACAGAACTGAATTTAAAAGCAATCTATTCTATCTGCTTGTAAATAAACTGAACAATAAACTGGAAATGAAATGATTGAAAGAAAATTCAAAAGAAACTATGCATGTAGTTAAATATCTAATTTTAGAAATAAAATGCATTACAAAAAAATGAACTGATAAAACAAACTATAAATTAAACTAGCTACAACAGAAAAGATGAAAGAAATAAACAAGAAAAAGGAAGAAATCTCTGGTTGATGAGGGGCCCTCTCGGCAATCAGGGGTGATGCTTGGCTAACTTGTACTCAAACGCAATTGTCAACAGCAAAGCATACAACTCTTTATTCAAACGATGGAACAGAAATACATTGTTCTTCTCCAAAAACGAATTTCTAACAAGTAAAAATGATCAACTCCTAACTCTGCACAAGAAGGTGTTTATATACAGCGTTTACAAGGATGAGCAAGTTGACCCTTTAGAGGTCGACTACTCTCTAAATTTAGTCGATCATAAAGGCGTATAACTAATCATAGGACAACGCATAGGATCTTCCCTTCTTCAGCATGAGTTTGGTTCTTTTCAGTGTGATGTGGCGCATAGGCTCCTTCTCCATTGCAAACGATCTTCAGATGTGGCGCACGACTCCTTCCTTAGTGAAACAGGTGGACTGGTGGCGAGCAGAGGAGAGTGCAAGAGCGAGTCATCTAGAATGTGAGCTTAATACATCAACCCAATGCGTGGCATGTTGGTGAGGTGTCAATGAAGGAGGCTGCAAGATAGTGGATTATCTAGAACGTGAGCTTCATTACCCAAATGCATGGACAACATGTCATTTGCAGGCTATTTCACATTCTAATGCCTGAAATCAATCTTCAACCGTGTGCAGTCTGGTTAGCGATCTGGATGGAAAGCTGAACAGTGAGTTGGACCGTGAGCTGGATATGATAGGCGCAGATCTAGGATGAATGGAATGTTTGTTTGTTGGTGCGCTTCAGGACTAAATTCTGCAGTAACACATTTTAATGCTTGGCAACTACCAATGAGTTTCGTGCAGCGAGTTGGATGACAAGCTAGACATCGAGCTAGACGTTCTGTGTGCATGGAAAGCTAAATGCGTACTTGTTGTTAATTTGTTCCAAAAAGATTATAAAACCTGCAAACAAATATACAAATCAATTAATATATCAAATGTGCTTAAAAATGTCAATTTTAATTAATAAAATCATAAAATGATAATAATAAATGGATTTTATATAAACCTTAAATTCATACATACCTTGGGCTAAATGATGATCTACGTGACATAAAATATACAAAGAGATAATAAAACATATGTTTAATTGAGTAATTTAACTGTAAAAAATGATAACAAATCTAGGATGAACATGAGGCTTGGACATGAGGAAAACTCAGAATTGCAAGCGTTCGAGGAGAGAACTACCATGGGGCATGTTGGACAAGTATTGTATTTGATGCAATAGGACGATGACTCTGCCCTTAAGGGTGAAGAAATTTACTCTAAGTGAGGTGGCTGATCACATTTCATATGGACCAATGAGACAAAGTATCTATTTATCCATTAATTGGGGTTATAAATACATAAAAACATTGGAAACTCAAGGGTTTGCAAGGCTTGCTCACATTGGTAAGGATACTTTTTGCTTATATGATGAATTTTTTTGTTTAACTGACATCATATTACCATGTCAGTTGTCTCAAGGGTATGTATTGCATCCCTTGGATACTTTTATGACACATGCATCCAAGGATTTGGTTTGTATTTATATGGAAGGATGGGAACCATCATCATCTTCCAATCATATAATGTTGGATGTATCCAAGCAAGCAAGCAGTCAGCTGGAAAAAGAAGAGATCCAAGTATTGTTGGATATAATGGAAGAGATTTTAAAAAGGATGGGAAGTATGGAATTCCAATATGGACATGGGATAATCGTATCCTATGGAGTGACAAGTTGCTCCAAGTGACCAAAATATTGATAATATTGCAGCATGAACAATAGGATCCTGGAGGACAAACTAGCTTTGATTTCCAGCAGTTTATCCATGAGGATAATTGCTTTGGTTTCCTACATGGGAAATCATATGAAGGATGGACTCACTATTTTCCATATTAGTGGATTTGGAGTCTTCCAAATAATCTTTTTGTTGATATTGTGTAGTGTAGAGGTGGAAGTAGGAGACACTTACCACTACTCATGTTCATTTGGGACCCTGGGATCATCCTTGGATTCCATTGTTCTAGTGGGAGAATTCACACCATTGTATGGGGGGTAATACACCTCTTGATAAGTATGAGTTGTATGTGATCAATTCATTTCCCAAAATTGATCTCCACCTTGGCCATCATCATCATCGATTTCGATTGGAAGAATAAATTTTGCAAGAGACATCACCTCGTTTCCATTATGACCATTCTAAATTTTCATGCATGAGCATTCACTTAGTTGATGCACCCATGGATTAATTATCTTACATGAGTAGAGAATACATCAATAACTTTGGAAAGATTGATTTTATTCTATTTCTTGACATTTTGGATTATGATAGGATGTTGAAGAAGTACTCTTTGGGTTTGGAATCTAGGTCATGTACTTGGGTAGAGCAATCATTCCATATCAATTTTTTTGAACATGAAATTGGAAGAATAGAGATATTGTATTTTGATCCTATGATTGAGAATGGTAAGGATGGTGCACCATTTAGAGGATCCTTCCATTTCATAGCACATGTGGTTTCCCAAGTAAGGAAATGAGTCTCCTATGGGGATGGTAATTCTCAAAGAATTCTCAATAGGATAAAGAAAATGTTACATTAATGTTCCCATGCCACATCCCATGAAGTTACCCATTATACATGTAATGGCTAAGAGAAAACAATGCTTAAGGAACAAGTTTCAGGTTGAAATTGACCGCATTGATTCAAGGTCAATCTTAACACATACGGAGCTCAATGTATGGTATCCAGAATGGATTGTATGTGAGTCATTGGAAGGATTGAAGTATGAAAAGTGGTGCAACACATCTCAATGGTATGGGTTGTGTTTCAAGAATAAAAGTTTACAAACACGTGATCATTATTATTCCAACTGCTACAAGAGAAGTTTGGCATTGTGCATGCATTGGTCAAATTCAATTCATGATTTGCAACTCAACTTGCAATGGAGTGCTTCATAAGCATGATTATTCATGATTTTATGGAGAAGGATGATCGATGTAACTTTAAAAAGGGGTCATCTATGAAGGCGATGAAGTTCAAATGGTGAATGCAACATCTTGCAAAAGTTTGTGGAAAAGTGTCTAAATGTTTCTTCATATTTTCACTTGCTTAAGGACAAGCAAATTTTGGGAGGGGAGGATTGTAATGTCCCCATTTTTTATAGCACTATGGACATGCCACTACCCCTTTATATCCCCATGGATCCTAGTGGAAAATTAAATTAAATAATGAGTTAATTTTGACTATAGTAATTTTATGTAATCAAAAAATCATGAAAGAACGGTGGGGACAAAAATTTTGGAATAATTAAATTTCTAATTTTTTTTTATCTATAATTTATATAGGTGGCTCAAGAGGGTGAATAGGATAGAGGATAATTATTATGATTTGTCTCCTAGACTGAAAAAAGTCAAATGCATGAAACTAAAAATCAGTGAAAAGAAGGAAAGCACCAAAAAGCAATGAAAAGCATGAAAGCACTGAAAAATAGGAAAGTAGCAACAAATAAAGGAAAGCATAATTTTCCATATATTCACTAAAAGTAGGAAAGGAAACCTAAAGAAGAAAATACAAGAAATCAAGGCAAGAATCTCAACAAATCTACAAGCCCTGAATTTAACCAAGGAGGGCACACTTGATGAGAGAGAGTGGGTCAACATGTGCCAATAACGTACCAAAGATATCCTCTTCTAAACTAATTAATTATTTTATTATTTTCATGAGAGAAGTTCATAAAAAGAGGTTTACCACTCCATTTCACATCTTTTTTTTCAGTTTCATTATTGAATTGAAAATATCTGATCTTTTTGAGACTTAGGAGATTTGCCCCTTGTCACCAGTTAGGAGATGTGCCCCTTTTGTTCATCAGATTAGTTGAGGATTCATCTAGACATTGTGGAGGAAGGTATAAAACCATTCATACCAAGTCTAATTGCAGATATTCATGTCATTATAGATCCAATCCACTTCCAATCAAGAGAGCTCATGTTCCAGCAGTGTTATAAGGTTTTCTACCGTATTTATAATTATCCATGTTTTTGATGGTGGATGGCGAGCTCATGAGTATTTGATGATGTAAATGCAACGATGTAATGTAAATGATTTCCTTTGCAAACCAAAAATATAAATTTTCTTCTTGTTCTACAATTTTATCCTTCTCTTCAATGAATTTGTGACTCGTATGCTCGTTTTGATGGTAAATCTAGCTAGTTTTCAGAATTGTTGTAATAACCTAACTTCCACAACTCCAAATCACATTCTATGAGTTTTTTCAATAAGAATGAACACAAATAGAACTATCCCAGTATTCATATCATAAATTTGTGACCCTTATATTCCCTTAGAATTGAGTTGCTAATCTCTTAGTTGAGTTGTCATGAATTTTAAATTATATTCCTAGCTTCCAATCTCTATCAAATTGAGTACAATTTTCTATCTCAAAATTTTCGAAGCAGGTTGGGGTAGATACAGACTATCCACTTCCATTTCTATGACATAATCCATTGGGTTCAACATAAGTCTTGGGGCCATTGCCTTGAAGCCTTTGGTTTAACCATGTATCCTACCTAGTCAAGATGCACCCAGAAAATGTGCAAATGTCGAAGTTGAGTGTTTGGATAAGGATGATATAGGATTTCCTAAGGTTGTAGTTGACCACAATACCAAGTTTGGGAAGATTAGGAAAGATTTAGTGGTGTTTGAAGAAATTCTGAAACAATCTAGCTAATGTTTTTGAAATTTTTGCCTAGTGTGCCTTTTTATTCTGAAGAGGAACACTACAACGAAATTGTTAATGTGAGAAATGATTGTAAGCCTGTTTGGTTGTTGTAATTCTCCATTTTTTTAACAATATTAATATCGACATCATTTCCACGTGGATGTTTCCCTATTAAGCGTTTTTTCACGTATTAAAATATCTATGTTCTTTGAGTGATTTTTATTGATCTCTTTAAGTTTATGCTCTCGCTTCTAAGAAGTGGTGGGAGGTCATAATAATAAAAATTGGCTTTTTATTGAAATTGCGGAGGACAAATGCTTTCTAGAGCAATATTATTTGGATCATCGCACCCATCGCATATCCAAGGAAGCAACAATCTAAGGTCATCACCACACTAGCCCTTATTATGGAGCGATGAAGAATGGAAATATTTATGAATTTAGTTTTTTTTCAAGAGATTATCGCCCCTAGCTTCATCGTGAGGAGCAATGACCTTTGAATAAATGGGAGGTATAGTTTTTTGTTTTTTTATGAAGTGAACTTTGGATTTTTTACTAAGCATATATTTTATACCATGTGGATGTTATAAGATGATGCGTACGTCATATTTAAAAGGTGAATGATTACAATGTTTAAAGTATATGTTTAAAGGTTAAAAAAATATATCAAAGCATACATCGAGATTAAAAGGTGGATCATGGTATTTTTTTTTTGGTATAAGTATAAAGGCTAGATTTTTGCTTAAAGGAATCTATATTATATATTTTTCCTTTTAAACTTGACTCTTTTTTAATTAATATTTTTTTTTGGAGTTGAGCTTTATAATATTATAGTAATCAGCTATATTAAAAAATATTGGTTGTGTAAGTTTTGGTCAGGTCACTTTTCAAAATGGAAGGTGTACAGAGTGCAAAGTTTAAGGTGGAGAAATTCAAAGGAAAAATAATTTTGAGTTGTGGAAGCTTAAAATGTGGGATCTACATGTGCAACAAGGTTTGCAAAAAACATTAGTGAGAAAATCAAAGAAGCTCGCAGACATGTCCGACGAGGATTGTGAAGATATGGATTCAAGAGATCTTAGTACCATCCACTTGTATCTAGAATATGAAGTCTTGTTTAATATCGTTGGAGAAGAAACAACCACGGGTTTATGAAACAAAAAGGAAATCATATACATGAAAAAGTCCATGACGAACAAAATCTTCTTGAAGAGAAAGTTGTACACCCTATGAATGATTGAAGGTACACAAATTCATGATTATCTAAATACTTTAAATAATATCATTTATCAATTAGAGAGTATGGAAGTAAAACTCGATGATGAATGAAAGGAAATTACTTTTCTATGTTGACTTTCTAGTTCTTTGGATCATCTAACCACATCTATGTGGTTTCCTACAACAAGCAGTTTAGATTATGATATTGTTTTTGTAGCTTTGTTATTTGAGGAGGTGCATCTGGATCAAAGTCAAAAGTCAAGAAGAGTAAGTTAAAGTGTTGGCACTGTAATAAAGAAGGCCATTTGAAAAAGGATTGTTGGCAAAGAAAAACATCCAAAGAGGGATCATATAAAGAGGAATACACAAAGGAAGCAAATGAAGCTGAAATAAGTTGAAATATGATTGACGTGGTACTATCTATTTCTAATGTTTCATCATCATGATTGGTTGTTAGATTCTGGTTCCTCTCACCATGTGTTCCTTCACAGAAATTGGTTCTCATCTTACCAAATCATTAAAAATGGTGTTGTTTCTATGGGAAATGATATTTGCTATAAAATTGTTTGGATTGGTAGTATCAAGGTTAAAATGTATGATGGTACTGTGTGAACATTAACAAAAGTGAAGCATGTACCCAAACTTAGAAATGACTTAATATTTATGGGTGTTATAGATTATGTTGGTTATAAATTTACAGTTTTAGGTGGATTACTAAAGGTGTCCAAGAGAATCTTAGTAGTTATGAAGGCTAAAAGAATCGGGAACATTTATAAGATAGAAGGAAGTGTTGAGATAAATCATGGAGTTGTATTCTCTGAAGGTGCAAGTGGCTCTACTTGTTTATGGCATCAGCATTTGGGTCATATGAGAGAGAAAGGGATTAATATACATGTACATCGTAAGTTACTTCCTAGATTACAATATCTTAATTTTAATTTATGTAAGCACCATGTGTTTAGAAAGAAGTCTAGATAGAAGTTTTAAATAGGGAAGCATATAAGTAAAGGTATCCTAGATTATATCCATTCAGATATTTGGGGAGCCACCCCTACGGTTTCTTTTGGAGGATCATCATATTTTGTAACATATATTGATGATTTCTTTAGAAAAGTGTGGATCTATCTACTCAAAAGAAAAAGATAATGTATTTAATATTTTTAAATAATTTAGAGACTTGGTTGAAAAGAGCACTGACGGGTCAATCAAGTGTTTAAGAACAGACAATGGAGGTGAATTCACATCCAAGGAATTTGAAAATAATTGCAAGGAAGATGGGATCGAAAGACATAAACCATGGTTTATAATCCTCAGCAAAATGGGGTTGTTGAATGCATGAATACGACTCTTCTAGAGAGAGAAAGGAGCATGCTCAGTAATCTCAAGTTGCAGCAAGAATTGTGGCAGAAGCCGTTCTTACAACATGCTCTCTGGTAAATCGATCACCATCAAATGTAATAGATTGTAAGATTATAAAAGAGGTATGGACATGTTACCCCTGTGGTTAGTCAAATCTTAAATTTTTTGGTTGTGATACTTATGCTCTTATTCCCAAGAATCAACTTTCTAACTTAGATCCGAAATAAAAAAGATATGTCTTTGTTGGGTATGTTGATGGAGTTAAGGGATACAGATTGTGGGATCGTATTTCCCATTAAATCATCATTAAAAGATATGTGATATTTGACAAATTGTCTCTCATTAAATCAGACATGGTATATGGTCAAATGAAACAAGCAGAAGTACCACAGTTTCAACAAATTGAGTTGGAAACTTGATCATCTACATGAGAGGAAGAGAATGAAGGCGTTCATGAAGAACCTCCTACAGAAGAAGATGAGGTTACAAAAAAAATCTAGGAAACTGAGGAATCACTGCAACAAACCCTACAAAGGTACACATAAGTCAAAAAATTTCCTAAGAAGAATGAAGATTTTGCTTCATATGTTGCTTTGATTTCTAATGATGGGGAACCTAGTTTTTATCAAGAAGAAATGGAGGTATATCAAAGTGACAATTGGAAAAGTAGCAATGAAAGAAGAAATGGATTCCTTGGGAAATAATAAAACATGGGGCCTAGTAGAAAGTCCAATGGATAGGAAAGTTGTTGGTTGCAAGTGGGTCTACAAACTAAAGAAAGGTGTTGATGATAAAGTTGATAAGTACAAAGAAATAATGGTAGAAAAAGGATATTCTTAAAAGGAAGGTATTGATTTCCATGAAATATTTTCACAAGTTCTTAATTTTTTTTTTATTTGACTAGTGTTAACACTAGTCACTTTACTTGATCTTGAGTTAGAGTGGTTAGATGTTAAAACTGCATTTCTACACGGACATTTATATGAGGATATATAAATGGAACAACTAGAAGGGTTTTTTCAAAATCGCAAAAAAATATTTGTTTGCAAACTCAAGAAGCCTTTGTATGGACTAAAACAATCTCTTAGGAAATGGTACAAGAAGTTTGATTCCTTCACGGTTAGCCAAATTTTTACAAGAAGTGAGTACAATTATTGTGTTTATATTATAAAGTTGGAAAATGGAATATTCATTATCTTGGTGTTATATGTTGAAGTTATACGTGTATCATGGAAACGCATGGTTGAAATTAGTAGGTTATTAAAGGCTCGGTTGGATAGGACATTTTATAAGAAGGATCTAGGAGTAACAAAACAAATCTTGGGCATGGAACTACATAGAGATGGGAAAAATGGTAAGTTGTGGTTGTCACAATAGAAGCATGTGGAGAAAATACTTAAGAGATTCGTTAAGAATCATGTGAAACCGGTAAATATCCCTTTGTCTTCCCATTTTAATCTTTCTTCAGGTTTGTGTCCTAATAATTATAAATAAAAGAAGTATATGTATTGTGTACCTTATGCGAATGCAGTATGAAGTTTGATGTATGTGATGGCTTATGTTGGAGACATTTACCACCATACACACTCTTTTTGGTCAATTTGGCCTAGTTAAACCACTATCCTAAGTATTATTGACTTAATTGACATCAGAGGAGNCGTTCAGTCAAGGAGGATAACTTAGCCTTCTCTTACATTCAGGGAGGCTAAATGGAGCACTCTGAGGGTGATCTGAGTGTCATTAATGCCCCATATTGCTAACTAATGGTTACAATCAATTAAACAGATCAGTGAAGGTTCCCTCCATCATTAAATTGATTATTTATTGATTATTTAATGAACTAGAGTCAACAGAGGCACCTCCAACCACTTTTGATGTTCAGTTACACTTTAGTTAACCTCATCGGGGTTCATTGGAGTCACTGAAGTGCTACCACTTGTTGGTTGGCTTGTTGTGACATGTGTCTGACCTACTTTCAGTTAGACTCAGTCATTTATTTCACTTCGACTTCAGTTAGGGCTTAGTTGATTCAATTAGGGTTTTGATCAGTGGTTAACTGGAGTGTTGACTATGGCTTACATTTAGTTAAGATAGACTCACTCATTCAATTCGAATGACCTCCTTGGGAATTCGAATTGCTTTGTCATTCATGCTTGTAGCATGATCTTGTATTGTATAACTCATTCTTTGTGTGAATATACAAAGCGACTACTCATTTTGTAGCACAATTACACCATTTTCAAGCCTTATTGTTATTAATATTTGATGAGACTTGTGTTTATCCCCTAGAATACTGTGACAGATTAATATGGTATCAGAGCTCACGGCAGGACGAAGCTCAGATCTATGAAAAACAAGGTTTTTGACAGATCTTGCATGAAAAATTGAGTAATAGCTCAAAAATCCAGCACTGCACCAGAAGCCAAGGATTACCACTTAATACCCCATGTAAATAACTTTTTGATCAAGCTTGCTTGATTGACTATGCTGGGTGTGATGAAACCCTAAAATGTGCAGGCTGGCTGACCTTCCATTGCCCTTTTTGTTGTTATTTTCAGGTTTTTGACAAGTGAAAGCATTTTCTCCAGCAGATTCAAATGGCTTCTTTCGTAGATCTCTTGACTCCGTTCAATTTCCACTCATGGAAAGGAGACATAGAGATCCAGCTACGCTCTAGAGGACTCTATAGGGTCACCATGGACACTGAAGAAGAGCCTAGTTCTGCAATAGACAAATCTAGATTCTTGAACAAGAAGGATGAAGCATTGGGATTCTTGTGCCTCTCTGTTTCCTGGGATCTTATTTTCCATCTTTCGGGATTGAAGACTCCAAAGGAAATTTGGGACAAATTGGAATCCCTGTATGGAAAGAAGGATGATTTGAGATTTTACCAGCTCGAAAATGAATTGATGTCTCTCCAGACCTCCAATTTGAAGACCTTGAATGACTTTTTCACAAATTTCAAGCACAATGTCTTATTGTTGAAGCAATGCGAAGTGGAGAAAGAGGATGATCAGCTCATCCTCTCCATACTCTCCAAACTTGGAGCTGATTATTCATTTTTTGTCTCTACATTCCGTGCAGGGAATCTCACAACCCCTGGATGGAAGATGCCTACACTCAATGCCTTCATTGAGTCCCTAACAAGTGAACATGATAAGCTTGTCTAGATGGGGATCATCATATCCTCTCGTGATCAAGCCCTCCATGTCTTGGGGCCCAAAGATATGAAGGGTAAAGAAAAGTAGCAGAAGAACCCAAAAAACTAAATTCGAATCTCCTAAGCCTAAAGTTGAAAACCAGCAGCATGATGAGTCTTCCGGCTCAAAGAAGAACAAAGGAAAAGGGCATCATGGAAAAGAAAAATTCAAGTGTTCATACTACGGGAAGGGATTCCACCCTAAACATGCCTGCATGAAGAAGAATCTTGATGAAGCTACCTCTCTCCTTGAGAGAAATCCCATCAATATTCCTGAAAGCTTTCGGAGAAGAGATCAGCAAGATCGGGAACCACAGCATGAAAAAGGTCATGCCCTCATGGCAAGCACTTCGAAGTCCAAAGCACTCTTGATTGATTCTGGAGCTTCAAACCACATGATGGCTGAAAGAGACTCCTTTTCATCCTTGGAGACCGAAAAATCCATCCCCATCCACATGGGAGATGACTCCACCATCATTTCAGAAGGACAAGGTACGGTTGATCTTGAGAATGGCTATTTTTCAAATGTTTTGTATGTACCGTCTCTGGCATCAAATCTCCTTAGTGTCTATCAGATGACACATACAGGAGTGCCTAAGAGAGTATATTTTATCCCAAATGATGTTGAGATAACAGAACTTGCATCTGGGAAACTCATTGCTAAAGGCCTTGCAAACCATCATGCAAAAGCCTATGAGTTCTCTCACTTTGTGGAAGATGCAAAGCCCACAGCTCTGCTAACTCATGGAAATGAAGTTAGTAGGTTGTGGCATGAAAGGTTTGGCCATATAAATTTCAAATATTTGCAGCAATTACAGAAAAACTCCATGGTTGAAGGCCTTCCGGTCATTAAGGAAACCACTGGAATTTGCAAGGGTTGTGTGGTTGGAAAACACCCTGAGCACAAGTTCGATCGGGGGAAGTCAAACCAAGCTACATGAATATTGGGGCTGATACATTTTGATATCATAGGTTTGATGCCTGTCACATCCATGAATGGATCAAGGTATCTTCTAACTTTTATTGATGATTTTTCAAGGTACACATGGGTCTTCTTTCTAAAAAAGAAGTCTGAAGTATGTGAAAAATTCTATGAACTGAAGGCCTTGATCGAGAATGCCTTTGGGATTAAGATAAATATCTTGAGATATGATAATGGTGGGGAGTATGTCATTAATTAGTTGATGCACATATTCTCCCAAAGTGGTATTCAGGTCCAACATTCAATTCCCTACACTCCCCAGCAGAACGGAGTAGCGGAAAGGAAGAATCGGTCTCTCAAGGAGATGACCACCTGTATGTTGGAATCAAAGAATTTGGCTGCATATTTGTGGGCTAAAGCCATGCATGATGCAGCATGCATTCAGAATAGGGTGCCACACTCATCCATGAAAGGGAATACCCCTTTCGAAGCATACTTAGGACACAATCTAGATGTGTTGAACCTACGGGTGTTTGGGTGCACTGCATGGGCCCGAATTCCACTTGATAAAAGAAGGGATTTGCAACCGCAAAGCATCGAATGTATATTTATTGGGTATCCTAATGAATCAAAAGGTTTCAAGCTTTTGGATATCAAAACAAAAGAGATCATCATCGAAAGGAGTGTCAAGTTCAATGAGCATCTTCAGGAGGTGGAACTAGTGAAGGAGAAAACTACTGAATTTCCTTCCTATTCTACTCAATATTTGGATGATGAAATTGGGGGTGATGACCCTGATTTGGATCCTCTGATTTTTGATATCAGTGTGCATCAAACATTAGATGCTGAATCAGAACCTGAAGTACAAAATCATCTTCCCACATGGGCCCGACAAATACTCTCCTCAGCAGGAGATAACACCGGGAAATCTGGATGATCCAAGGAGAACCCGGTCTGATTTCCAAAGAGCAGGTATTGCGCTCTCTTGTCCTGATAATTTGCTGTTCGAAAATTTCTATTTGATGATTATTTCAGACCCAAAATCCTACTACCATGATCATAAGGATCCGAGATGGCAAGTTGCCATGGATGAAGAGATGAATTCTATTCAGAAAAACACTACTTGGGAGCTAGTTTCTCTTCCTCCGGGAAGGAAATTGGTTCAATGCAATTGGGTGTTTCGGACCAAGGTTGGTGCTGATGGAAGAACCTAAAAATATAAGGCAAGGCTGGTGGAAAAATGTTTCTCTCAGGTCCAAGGTGTGGACTACCATGAGACCTTTGCACCGGTTGCAAAAATGGACTCCATCCACCTAGTTTTGGTAATTTCGGCATCTAAGCACTGGGAAGTGCTTCATATGGATGTTAAGTCATCCTTTATGCATGGAGATATTCATGGGGAGATATACATGAAGCATCCTTAGGGCTACATCTCTGATCCATCTTTGGTTTGCAAGCTAAATAAGTCACTATACGGGTTAAAACAGGCCCCAAGAGAGTGGTATTCCAAGATGGATGCCTTCCTTCTCTCGCAAAACTTCCAAACGTGTCGATCAGATACAAATGTGTATTTACATAATTATTATGGTCATTTGATTATTATTTTTTTATATGTTGATGACTTACTGATCACAGGTAGCACATTTTCTTCTATTTCAGCCATCAAAACTGCTCTCCACAATGCCTTTGAAATGAGTGATTTGGGGCTCCTAAAACAATTTTTGGGGCTCGAAATTGAGAAAAATTATGATGGGATAATGGTCACTCAGTACAAATACATATCAGACCTATTATTAAAGTTTAACATGGCTGAATGTAGGCCTGCACCATTCTCTTTCCTTTCAAGGATCAGCCTTGAAGAAGGAAAAAGCACACCTCCCATGCACTGCACTATCTATCGACAGCTGATTGGTAGCTTGTTGTACTTGACACATTCTCATCCTGATATATATTATGCCATGAATTCTGTATCAATATACATGCATCATCCTCATGATATTCATTGGAAGGTAGCCAAGAGGATCCTCCAGTATATTCAGGGAACCAGGACCTACGGCATTCACTATGTTGCAGACTCCGAGCTAGAGCTAGTTGGATACACAGATTCTAATTGGGAGGGTGATTCTATTGATCAAAATTATACTTCTAGATATGTATTCATGTTTTTTGGTGCCCCCATTTTCTGGTCTAGCAAAAACCAGGCTGCCATAGCATTATCTTCATCAGAGGCCAAGTATCGAGGAGCGGTGAATGCTTGCATCCAAGCAGTTTGGTTGCAAGGCATTCTTTCAGAGTTTGATATTGGTAGTACTTTTCCCATTGTCCACTTTTGTGACAATCAAAGTGCTATTAATATATCCACAAATCCAGTTACCAGGCAGAGGACCAAGCATGTAGATATCCACATGCACTATATCAGGGAGCTAGTGCATGACAGGACCATCATTTTGCAATACTGCATGACTAATGAGAAGATTGCAAACATATTCACTAAGATATTTTCAGAAAAGAAGTTCACTTACCTCCGTTCACTATTGGGAGTGAGTTCATCAGGGTGATCAGACTACTTTCAGTGTTCAGCTTGAGGGGGGGTTTTCCCACTGGTTTTTCCCTCTTTTCCTCAGTTTGTTTTTGAGCATTGTTTCAGTTTCAACATTGTATACGGTAACCTATGGACTTAGTTTCCATGGCCCTAGAATTTTTATACATTTTATGTTTTCTAACTCCTCCTAAGTATAGCTTGATGGGGGGTGTTGGAGACATTTACCACCATACACACTCTTTTTGGTCAATTTGGCCTATTTAAACCACTATCCAAAGTATTATTGACTTAATTGACATCAGAGGAGCACTAGATGACATCATCTAGATCACACCCATGCCTACCTTCAATCAAGGAGGCTAATTTATCCTTCTCCTACATTCGGGGAGGCTAACTAGAGCACTCCGGGGGTAATATGAGTGTCATTAATACCCCATATTGCTAACTAATGCTTACAATCAATTAAACAGAGTAGTGAAGGAACCCTCCATCATTAAATTGATTATTTATTGATTATTTAATGAACTGAAGTCAACAGAGGCACCTCCAACCACTTTTGATGTTCAGTTACACTTCAGTTAACCTCATTGGGGTTCATTGGAGTCATTGAAGCACTACCACATCTTGGTTGGCTTGATATGACATGTGTCTAACCTACTTTCGGTTAGACTCAGTCATTTATTGCACTTCGACTTCAGTTAGACTCAGTCATTTATTGCACTCTGACTTCAGTTAGGGCTCAGTTGAGTCAATTAGGGTTTTGATCAGTGGTTAACTTGAGTGTGTACTATGGCTTACATTCAGTTAAGCTAGAATCACTCATTCAATTCGAATGACCTCCTTGGGAATTCAAATTGCTTTGTCATTCATGCTTGCAACATGATCTTGTATTGTATTACTCATTCTTTGTGTGAATATACAGAGCGGCTACTCATTTTGTAGCACAATTACACCCTTTTCATTCCTTATTGTTATTAATCTTTGATGAGACTTGTGTTTAGTCCCTAGATTACCATGACAGATTAATATTTTATACTAAACCATGTATTTCACATGTTTTTGGTGGTGGAAATAGATACATGGAAAATTGAGGTAAAGAGCATTGGGAAGCAGTGAAATGAGTGCTTCGATATCTTAAAGGCACAAGTAATTATTGAATCATCTATAATCGTTGTAATGATTTATCATGTGGCTATGTCAGTTCAGATTTTGTAGGTGACTTGGATAAAAGGAGATCCACTTCAAAATATGTTCTTACTCTTGAAGGAGGGTTTATTACTTGGATGTCAAAGCTTCAAAACATAGTTTCTTACTGCTACCTGGGCTATTACATTCTTAAGCACTCTATCATCCAAACTTTTGATCAGTTGAATGCCCAGTTCATCCTCCTGCCATCTAGAATGCAATTGATTCAAGTGCTCTTCATGCTCTGGTAATTCATCTAGCCTCTTCTTGGTAGATGTTTGGAAGTGGTTGTAAGTTGTAAGCACCTTTCTACAGAACTCTATGCAAACTCCTTTAGTTCTCTAGGCTTCCCTTATTAGTTCTTCAGCAACTTTATTCCCAAATTCTATCAGCTCATATTCCATTTTCACTCTCTCGGAATCTTTAATCGGTGCATTTGCTAGAGGTTCCTTGGTTGTTTCCAACCAAGTAAAATGCCCTTGAAGGATTTCCAGGACATCCTAGGTCTTGTCTTTAAATTGAGAAGCTATACCTGAAATGTCTTCCAACCTAGCTTGCACTTGACGGACATTCAACACTTCATCTACTATCTGGATCTGCATCTGATATATTTTATTTCTAATCATGAGGGAATGCTTTTTCAAAGGTGCTACATCAATTCTTTCCTCATTTTCCACCTTTAACAATACCTCCAATGAACTCTTATGTGCCTCCAATGCGACTACCTAGGTTTCATATTGTTTTGCCTTCTGCTCAGCAGTAGTCTTCTGCAGTTCCAATTCTACAACCTTGTTTTCCAAATTTCCTCTCTCCTTACTTAAATCTTCATTGGATTATTTCAAACTATCCCGCTCCTCTTCTAAAGCTTGGTTTCCCTGTTGAATCCTTTCAAAGTTTGATAGGGTAGCTTCATATTTTCTTTTGGATTCTCGGCCTACCTTTTCTTCCTTCCTCAAAACTTCCTTCATTTTCACCATCTTCCCCTTATACTGCTCAATGGTTTCTATAAGCTTGTCGACATTGTGAGCATTGGCATAGGAATTTGCAATTCCCATAGAAGCCACTTGCTTTGGGTGTGTTTCTACATTACTCATGATCGTCCTCTCTGTCACTGTGGTCATTGGTAGCTCAGTCCCTACCTTCAAGGTTTTCTCTGTCCTCCACATAATGGATTTCATTTTAGGATTGAAACGAATATCCTCCAAGCATGGCACATCGTATTGTTTATATGGGGTAAATGGTATTATCCCCATTTTAGCTATGGGGAGATGAACCTCAGTAAGGATGTTTTTGGATGTGGATGGAGGGTTCTCTGAGTTATCCTGAATAGGGCTTTGCTCCTGACCTTTACCATCTACAACTCATTCATTTTCCTAACGTTGCCCCTCTATGGGCTCTTCTATAGCTTGTATTCCTAGCTCAGGGTTTACAACTTCTCGAGCAATAGATTTTTATAACTCTGAAATTTTATCCGAAACAACTTATGTATTCTTTTGTTTGTCAGCTTCTGCTTTATCCCTCTATGCTTCCTCTGCTAACAATTTCTTTGCTCCTGTTGCAAACCTACGAGCACTTTCTTCTTGGGCCTTCTTAACAGCTTCTCCACCTCCTTCATTTGGTTTTGGATTGATGTTGCTACTTCCCTTGACCCCAGATGTATTTCCCTTCAAACACTTACTCAAAGCTTCCATGTTGTAGATATTCCTGAAGACTTGCACCTCTTTATCTACATAGTCTGCATATTCGAAATGCACCTTGTGAGCTGCCTTGTAAGCTGCCACCTTTCCTTGTGAATCATTTCGGTCAAACCTTTTCTCTCCAAAATGGAAAATATCCATTTCTTTGATGAACTCTGGAGCATTCTTGACTTTGTTGAACTTGTAGCTCCCTACATAGAAAGGTACTCGTGGGAACACAGCTTTCTTTATATCAAACAAATAATTTCCAAAACCATCCAGAAATACTTGTATAACTACTTCTTTGTGTATTATGTAATTAGATGCATATTTGGGCAGCAGTGAGGGTGCTTTGGTGCCTCCATACATCCTTATATACGTGCCTTCTTCGGAGAAAAAATAATCTCCATACTCTTTGATTGATTCTACAGCTCCCTCTAACAAACATGGACACTCCTCTAGAAAGATCAACTTATACAGGGACCTTATGAACTCCTCACATATCAACTAGTAATGGTTGTGATATTTATGGGCTCCCTAAATCTGATATGTTGTGTAAATAGGGGCCTTCCCCCCTATCCACACACATTTAAGCCTCTCAAACTTGTTTCGGTAGATTATGCAATCTATCAAAAAGGAAGACATAAAAAATTCTGATTTGCTCTGTTTCAAACCTTCCTAAGCTGCCTTGACACATTTGGACAAGTTCCTGGTAGCTATATCTACCCAATTAAAAATTGTTCCTTCCATGGATACATAGTACATGAGGGGAATCCAACCAAAATTATACATCTTCCCATCATCCCTACCATACAGCTTGCTTATCATCAATTTTATTATCTTGAAAGGGGTTCAAAGATGGGTCGTCTCATATTATCCTAATTGTTTGTGTCTGAAGTTCTTTCCCTTGGCCACCATCATCTTTGTTGTGGCTGTATAATCAAACTTCAGACTTTTAACCCATTCTATGGTTACACTTATTTCTATTTTCGGTAGACTATAGGCTATTGAAATGAATGCAGGTGAGAACGATGCAACAGGCTTTCCCTCCTCATCATTTATCATCATTCCCACTGTGTCTATTTTTGGCAACATCCATCGAATGACCTCCACACAGGGAAAAATCTCCAGCGTAGTGGCTATTTTAGTTATCACGGACCTCAATATGTTCCCGTAAACAGCTAGGTCTTCCATACGAGCTTCTAGCACCTTTCTTTCAACTAGCATGGGGTAGATCTGGCCCCATTTGAGCTCAAGCTCTGCTCCTATGATTGCCTTAGTGTCTTCATACACTAATTTAGTTCTCACTGCTAGTGAGACCTTAATAACTTCTGTGTTAGAATTCCTCTCGGCAACCATAAGATTCTTCCTCCCCTTCTTCCTCATGATGTCTGTGGTAAGCTAAACCTGTGAAAAATGGAGCTATCTTAGTTTTCATATTTTAAACCAATGATTATCAATGTAAGCATACAAATAAACACATATGTATACATATCCGACAGCATTAAAACCCTAAATTTGTCTTAATATGTCAGTTTCATCCATTAGAAGAGGCAATACAGGGCACGGGTCAGGGTTATGGCTATACAAATAATGTCAGTTACAAGAAACCATGTTAAAGCCTCTGTGGTCTTCCCTTTTAGCTGTGAAACCCCCACTCATCCCCAAACATTCTCTCCCATAGGCACAATAGAGATTCACAATTATGGCGGCGATGCCCTAGGATAAAACCCAAGCCCAACATCCCACAGTCGATACATAAGAACCATCCATCTATAGAATTTATGCAGGATAAGGGGACCATGGCCCATACCAATTCCCTCAAGTGAGCTTCCAACTGGATTCATGCCATCAAAATGCTCGGCTCCCTGAAAAATTCATCGTCAACCCAGCCGACTGGGAAAAACGCCTCTAGGAAAACAGATGGGCTTTGCAGGAGGGAAAACCTAAACTAAAAAGGCCAAACCTAAATGAAAAATAAGGGCTTAAAAACCCCTTATAAACCGGGCAATGACACAACCTAACCCACCACACATTAACGATGGACAACTTTGCAACCTTAACAAATCAATCATTTGAATAAGAAAAATGGAAACCTACCTATCAGGTTATATGTTCAACACGCAACAGAAAGAAACCAGCTAGGATGTACCACGTGAATTCCACCAAGAAATCCACCCAATAATCTCAAACATAAAATGCTCTCCAACTCCTAACCGACTCCGTAAGGTAAAAATGGTAAAAATACTTCGCAATTGGCAAATAAAAAGGCTTTCCGGGGCTTTAAATTTGTCATTAAGACTTGCACATGTGAGACAAAAAACGTCGTCGGCGCCAAAAAATTATGGCTAAAAACTTGTAGAACCACTCGTCATACCGGGTCAAACAGGAAGAAGCATCTGTCATAGCAGCTCCCAGAGACCAATCCAAAAGATTAAACATGAAGTCTACCGCCGTAGCGGGCATGACTTGTAAAGCCCTCTGTCGTAGTGGGATTGAAATAAATCAGGCACGCAAACGGAGAAAATCACCTGCTACTAGCGGCTTAATCATGAAAATCGATCCATTGCGGTGGCTTTGATACCAAGAGAATGTCCATAGTAGCGACTTGCAAATGGAAAATGGTCCGATGTTGCAGATAGAAATGAAAAAACGCACCCACCATAGCGGCTCAAGCTCAAAGAAGAATCTGTTGTAACGGCTCCAAGCTAGGAAACCATCAGCGACTACGGATCAAAAATCATTTTCTTCCTTAGTGAAAAAATGAATCTTTGGAACCTTTTATGATGGACAAAAAAAGTAAAGTTCAACAATCAAATTTAAGCAATCAAAGGAGAAAAACTAAGATCTTCAAAAGGGGCCCTAAAAAATAACAAAAAAAAAATTGGGAGCTTTTGCAGCAACAACAATTGGCGACTTGCTGGCGAACACAAATCTCTGAAAACTAACCTTTAAAAAAGAGAACTGCTCTAAAGTATCTTGTTAAAACAAACTTTATCAGATTTCTTTAAGATGCCCAGAATTTCAGAATGCAAGTTTTATAAAAGTGAACATTGATTATGGTCCAATAGGATAGGGGAACCAGGCTTTCAAAGTCTCGATAACTCTTCTGAGGCCAAGATATGAAGGTCAGTTTACTTCTGTTTTCTTACTGCTTCCAACTTAGACACCACAGGATTGTCACAGGGTGTGAACAGATATATTCATTTGTTCCTCATTCCCATGCCTTTTTCATTATTTTGATGCTTTTGGACTATTGTCCTTTTAAGTCTTCCCAGATTTCTTTCTTCATTTGAAATTTAGTTTAGGTTCCTCCATCTATAGTGTCCTTTTGTGTGAGCGATATTTTTCTTTTAGCTCACAGACAGAGAAGAACCTTTGAGCAATCTTATCCAAACTAATTTTATTCAGTATGTCTCTTGATGTATTTCTTTCTTTTTGGGAGATTTAACTCTTTTAACCTTTTGGATTTCATTTGTGGCATGGGATTATTTAAATACCATACAACTTTTCACCATGCTTCCTTTCCATGGGTCTTTTGTTGTTAGCTTCCTAGGATAGACTTTAGTGTGAAGTGAATGGAGCCTCAAAATAGTATTCTAGACTTTTCTGACCTTAGTTATTTTATAGGGTTTAAATGGGACTTCAATGTGTTCAAAATCTATTCAGACAATCTACTAATGTTAAAGGATCTTTCATCTTGATGTATGCAAATAGAAAACAATCTTTCAGTCAAAATATTTTCAGTTTATCGAGAGCTCTAATGAACTCCAACGCCAAAGGTTGTGCTAGTTTATTCAAAACATAAAGTAAAGCCAACAAAAATGCAATGAATCATAATTTAAGAAATTAAAGTGTAAATAAAGCAGAAATAATCTAAGGAAAACAAACAAAAACAAATCAAAAAGTTTATTTATGTACAAAGAAAAACCAAACAACATTAAGAAAAATATGGTTTGAGAACTAAACCATTTACCAGCAAGTTCTCTTCCCACCCCTGTAAATCTTGTAATTTTCAGGTTGAGGGGCCTAACTTCTCTGCAATCTGAAAAGGGCCTATCCATAACTGCTAAAATTTAGTGTGCTTTCCCTTCTCATCATGTGGGTGATCCTATTTAAGAACCAAATCACCTACTTCAAATTCCTTCTTTCCGGCTTTGTGCTTATCGAACCATCTTTTCACTATTTCCTGCTGGTGTTTAAACCTCTCTTTTGAGTTAGATATATACTCTTCCAATTTTAGCAGAGTATTGATTTGGATTTGCAGGACCTCATTTTCAATTTCGCTAGAGGCTTGAGCTAGTTGAGATGAAGGAAACAAGATATTGGGAGGAAGGATGGCTTCTTTCCCGTAGACTAAAGTATAGGGTGACACACCTAAGTATTTCTTGGGTGTGACTCGGTCAGCCCAAAGTACATTCAGAAGGGCTATGTGCCAACTTCTTTGATTTTCTATGACCGTTTTCTTCAAAATCCTAATGAGATTTTTATTTGTAGATTCTACTAAACCATTACCTTGTGGATAGTAGTTAGCATAATAATGTAACTTAATCCCTTTCTCATTTGCAAATGTAGTCAATCTAATAGATGAAAAATAAGAAGCATTGTCAAAAACCAGGGAAATTGGAACCCCAAACCTGGTCATAATATGATCTTGCAAGAAGTCCATAACTGCATCTTCATTCACTATTCACAACGGGATGTCCTCTACCCATCTGGTGAAGTATCTGTTGCTGTCAAGATGTACTTGTGCTACAACGAAGAATTTGGATTTATATCTCTGATAATATCAAACCCCCATAGCTCGAATGGCTCGAAACTAATAATTGGATTTAATGGCCCTACTGCCTTTGCTTGTCTTCTGCCACTTCTTTGACAAGTATCACATTTCCTAACATAAGCATGAGCATCCTTGAATAGATTCGACCAATAATACCCAGTCCTCAAAATATTATGTGTTGTAGTATCTCCTAAGAAATGACCTCCAACAGAGCCATCATGTAACTCTATAACAACCTTAGCTGCATCTTTGCGTTCCAAGCATCTGAGAAAAACTCCATCATAGTTTTTTCTAAACAGAACTCCATCAATAATCTGGTATGAGACTAAATTTAAGCGTAACGCTCTCCTCTGCTTAGAATTCCAGTGTTCAGGAAACTATCCTTGTTGAAGATAATGAACCAAGTCTCTATACCAGGATTCTGGAGCTGTAAATAAAGGACATACATCAATCATGTGTAACTCAACTTCATTCTTCCAATTGCTATCTTCATTTTCCTGACTCTCAGTCATTAATTTGTAGATCCCTTTCCCTTTGAATATCGTCGTTGGTTTGAATTCTAAGTCGTATCCTTGTAAGAATGTTACCTAGTTACCTCTTCTTTCTCCTAACTCTTTCTGTACGAAAAGAGATCGGACTGCCAGGTGTATAACTATCACTTTGGTATGGTTCTTCAGTATATATTAATTGCTTCACTGCCTTAAAAACTGCATAATATTGCTTATCAACTGTGGGGTAATTCAACTCATCCCCTTGTAGGATAGTGCTCATAAACGATATGGGGTACTCATCTCCCCCTTCTTCTTTTTGCGAGAGCACTGCTGCTAATGAATTGTCTAAAGCAAAAGTGTACAAGATGAAGTCTTTTTCAAGGTTGGGACTTTTAAGGGATGGCGCATGAGCTAATGATGTTTTGATCTTGTTAAATGCACCCTTCTCTAAAACAGTCCGCTTGAATTGGACACTTCGCTTGACCATTTGTTGCAAAGGTTTGACTATTTGAGCAAAGTCTGGCACAAACCTTCGCACAAAATTTAATGTCCCCATAAAATACTGCATGCCCTTTTTATTATGGGGTAAAGGGATCTATTTTATTGATTTAATCCTCTCTGGGTCGATTGAGATCCCTTTCTTCGAACACACATTTCTTTGGATTTAAAGAAATGCCATACTTTCGACAACGTTCAAAAATCTATTTTAAATGAAACGCATGTTCTTCTCTTTTCTTAGAAAATATCGTGACATCATCCAAATAAACCACTGCACTCCATCCAATCAGACTGTGGAAATCTATGTCCATAGCCCTTTGGAAAGTTGCTCTAGCGTTAATGAGTCCAAAGGGAATTCTCCTGTATGCAAAAGTCCATCACTTAGTTCTGAAAGTGGTCTTCAGTCTGTCTTCTTTCGCTACTAACACTTGGTTGTAGCATGAGAATCGATCTAACAGAGAAAACCGTTCAGAGCCTGAGACCATCTGTAATATCTTCCCCATGGGTGGGACAAGGTAATTGTCTTTATCAGATGCACGGTTTAAATTTCTAAAATCAACACAGAGTCTAATTTCTCTAGACCTCTTTCGTACTAGCACCAAATTTGAAACCCATTCTAAATGTCTAACCTTGAATATGATCTTAGCATCAAGAAGCTTCTTCACCTCACTTTGAATTAGAGGTTCTAGTTTAGGGTGCATCTTCCTTAGAGGTTACTGGAAAGGCTTGACTCCAACTTTGATTGGAATGACATGTTGTATAATTTTGGTGTCATAGGTGTTGAGGTCTTCATATGTCCATGCAAAGACATCTTTATATTGTCTGAACAAGCTGATGAATTTTCTCCTTTCCTTAGGTGAACAACACTTCCCCAGGTTCACATATTTGGGATCAGCCTCTGACCCTAGATTTATTAGCTCGAATTGCAAAGACGAACTGTGTGTCTTGATATTTGTTGATCTTCTAAACTTGGTGTCTAGATTGAACATATGTTCTAGTGTTCTGATCCCTTTAGGAATAAAATTTCCATTCTGGAGGTTTGCTTGATTTTATTCATCATCTATTACGACTCCTTTGAAGGTTTCATCATTCGTTAGATATTCCAAAATTTGTTGATCATCGTCAAACACCCTCATATTGGTGATATTGTCTGGAACAAAAGGCCTGAAAAGAAATTCAATTGAACATCTGTTATTTGTGGGTACCAGCCTTGCAGCTGAAGTAGCTAACAGGTCAACTGCTGCATTCTTTAACCTAGGAATTGAACTAATATTTAATGCATCAAAGTTTGTCAGTAAATCCCATACTTCATTTTGATAAGCCTTCAAATGTGGTGATATGCAATGAATTTTATTTCGGACTTTTTTAATAATGATTTCAGAATCTCCATAGACTTTTAGAATTTTTACTTTTAACTTCATTTCCTTTTTTAGTCCCTGGACTAATGCTTGGTACTCAGTTGTATTATTAGTGCACTCAAATTCTAATCTATAGGAAAGGAGATATTTATTATTTTTTTTGGGATCCATCAAGCCATAGCCATCTCCTAATCCTTCCAGGTTTTTGGAACCATAAAAATAAAGAATCCAAAATTTTTCTACCCCTTCTAAAATTTGAACTACTATCTACATCTGAGACTAAATCTACTATATTACAATCAATATTATCAGCCCGTGAAAACTGAAGGAGATCGGGTTGGGCATCTGATGTGTCATTGGCTTCTTTAGCTTGATAGTTTCCTGGTTCAAGCTAAAGGAAATAGTTCCCCAAAACAGAGTTAACTCATTCATTCTTCCCCTCCAACTTTGTTATGTTGTGTTTCATCTGAGGCTCCCTCAACACCTTTATCCGATTCTAGCAACCTTTGTACGGAAACCACAAATGTGACCAGTCAGATGCACAATAACCATATAATTTCACTAACCAGCCCATATGCATCTGGTATGTCTGCTACCACAATGTCTATATACTGGCAAACCCTCTCATCTGCTGACAAACATATCAGAACATCCTCCATTTCTCCTACCACTTTAACTATAGTCCTATCTAATTGGACAACTTGACCTGCAGTCGGCTTGGGTTGACCATTTATCTACTTGCAAACTGAAAGCGGAATAACATTCATTGATGCTCCAGATTCCACCAAACAGTTATGTACGTTGAAGTTCAAAATTTCAAAAGTAAGTAGGAATGTTGGTGTTCTATATTTAGATTTCCCCCCTATACTTGCTTCACCAATCTCTTCCTTAGACTAGTTATCATTATGGGATTTCATTATAGGTGTCTCAAGTGCTTTCAACAGCTTTTCTTTTTGTTGGGGTAAGTTGCACATTTCAAACAAAGAGATGTTTTCCTTAGTCTTTTTAATATCTTCTATTATGTCGTATCCCATTTCATGCTCGGTGGAATTCTTCTTGACATTTTCAACTTTGTTTTATGTAGACTTCACAAGAATACTGACTATCTTGGGATTCTGACTTGTGATGACAAACTCTGGTATACTAATGGTCTGAGTATTATTTTTTATCTTTTTCATGTTCTCCTAAAGTTTCTTTATTTTGGGCATGATCGTGTTATCTTATTTCAATGGGCCCTGACTCCTTGTTGTAACATTTGTTTCTAATTCCTCCATGAATCCTTCATCCTCTACACTAAACAGGGGTGCACAATCCCATAAAGCCATAGTATCTTCTTGTATCTCTGTTGGTTTCCGATATTTCTCTCCTCCATCCATATTTTCTGTTAACTTGGAATATAGTAACTGATTCATCACTAAAGTCATCGAATTTATCCACTGTGGGAATTTTCTTTCAGAATAAGGCTGCTGGTGGAATGTACAGAAATTTTCCATCCCCACTTCAATTAATTTCATAGCAAAGGGACTGTGAGAGGGAGGCTTGGATGGACCACTATCATCTCTCTTTTTGTAATAAGGTTTGAATTGCTTCTTGTCCTCCTTATCTTTTTCTATGTCAATTATTTTATTCAAAATTTTCTGCACCATTTTGACCACACCATCTAATTCCTCTGACCGCTCATCTTTAGGCTTAGTTAACAACAAAGGATTTATGTTTCCAAAATATTTTTCCTCTGATTGTGCAGGATATTGGTCTATACTCTCCATTTCGGTTGCCACTTTCTCAGATTCATCATATGTTTCCACTAAGGTGGGCTTAACTGGTCTTTTGACAAACATACCTAGGTCAGGACCAAGAGCTAAAGTATAATACTCAATTAAGGTGTTCTCAGTAGGTTTTATAGCTGCATCAAAGTTATTCAGATGGGAAGAAAACCTCTGAGTGAAATTATGCACCCTTTATTTCTTTTCCTTTCTAAGGGCAAGCAATTATTTCGTTAAAGCAGTAGCAGTTCTCTGGGTTTCATAAATGTTTCTAAACAATCTCTCAAAGGTGTTCCAATTTGGGATTTTGTATATGATATTCAAGTGCCTAATCTAAGTGCAATTGATAGAAACAACAAAGAGTTCACAATGGGATGCGCAGGTTCTTACCTGCCATCTTATTACCCCTTTTGCTTCTAAATCACAAACAAATAACAACTATGCAAAGCTAACTAATTCTATCTAGTCCTATCCCTAGGGAGAAAGATAGTTGTTCATAATTCAGAATGCATGAATACATATGGAAAGATAAACATAGAGATAGCTCATTGTTGGTTAAAACATTCATCACTCAATATACTGCATAAGTTTCATAAAATAACAGAAAACCATTCATAACATGGAAGTAATTCATAAGTCAGAATGATCTCATAGTTCATAGAATAAGATGAAACAGAAATAATTCGACATTCAACCAATCTATAGCATGCATTTGAAACTTCACAGCTCCGTCTCCAGCATAATATATGGCTTTCTTTATTATAAAAGGAAGTAGTTCTTCTGACAATAAACTTCACAAAAAATATAGCATGGAAAATTCCTTTATTCATCGAATTTATCTATACTTATACAATTTGATATGTCCTTTGGTCTTCCTGCTCTTTGGGCTTCCTTCACAAATCGGTTACAAAAAATGACTTTGTCTCCTAGTGAGTTCGCTAATTTAGGAAAAATATAACTATTACAAAATATGTGTCAATTAAACAAACATTCTAAGTGGGCCCAACCACCTCATTAATGAACTGCTTCCATGTATTGGAATATGTCACTATTGTCTCAAACTATGATGGCTCTAGAAATATTATCCATCCTAGCTGGAATCAATCGAATTTGATCTTTCAATAGATGGTTTCTTACTGCAACCTGGGCTATTACATTCTTAAGCACTCTATCATCCAAACTTTTGATCAGTTGAATGCCCAGTTCATCCTCCTGCCATCTAGCATGCAATTGATTCAAGTGCTCTTCATGCTCTGGTAATTCATCTAGCCTCTTCTTGGTAGATGTTTGGTAGCAGTTGTAAGTTGTAATCACCTTTATACAGAACTCTCTGCAAACACCTTTATTTCTCTGGGCTGCCCTTATCAGTTCTTCAGTAGTTTATTCCCAAATTCTATCAGCTCATATTCCAGTTTCACTCTCTCGGAGTCTTTGATCGGTGTATTTTCTGGAGGTTCATTGGTTGTTTCCAACCAATTCAAACGCCCTTGAAGGATTTCCAGGACATCCTGGGTCTTGTATTTAAATTCAGAAGCTATACCTAAAATCTCTTCCAACCTAGATTCCACTTGATGGACCTTCAACACCTCATCTGCTATCTGGATCTGCATCTGATATGTTTTATTTATGAGCATGAGGGAATTATTTGTGAAAGGCGCTACATAAGTTCTTTGCTCATTCTCCACCTTTAACAATACCTCCAATGAACTCTTTTGTGCCTCCAATGCTGCTACCTAGGTTTCATATTGTTTTGCCTTCTTCTCAACAATAGTCTTCTGCAGTTCCAATTCTGCAACCTTGTTTTCCAAATTTCCTTTATCCTTACTTAAATTTTCATTGGATGATTTCAAACTTTCCCACTCCTCTTCTAAATCTTGGTGTCCCTGTTGAATCCTTTCAAATTCTAATAGGGTAGCTTCATATTTACATTTTGATTCTCGGCCTACCTTTTCTTCCTTCCTCAAAACATCCTTCATTTTGGCCATCTTCCCCTTATAATGCTCAATGGTTTCTGTAAGCTTGTCAACATTGTGAGCATTGGAATAGGCATTTTCAATGCCCATAGAAGCCACTTGATTTGGGTGTGATTCTACATTACTCATGACCATCCTCTATGTCATTGTGGTCACTAGTGGTTGAGTCCCTAGCTTCAAGGTTTTCTTTGTCCTCCACGTAATGGGTTTCATTTTAGGATTGAAATGAATATCCTCCAAGCATGCCACATCATATTGTTTAGATGGGTTAAATGGTATTAGCCCCATTTCAGCTGTGGGGACATGACCCTCGCTAAGGATGCTGCTGGATGTGGATTGAGGGTTCTCTGGATTATCCCAGATAGGGATTTACTCCTAACCTCCACCATCTACAACTCCTTAATTTTCCTGAATTTTCCCCTATGTTGGCTCTTCTGTATCTTGTATTCCTAGCTTAGGGTTTTCAGCTTCTCGAGTAATAGCTTTTTTAACTCTGAAATTTTATCCAAAATAGATTTTGCTTTATCCCTCTGTGCTTCCTCTGCCAACAATTTCTTTGCTCCTACTGCAAGCCTACGAGCACTTTCTTCTTGGGCCTTCTTTGCAGCTTCTCCACCTCCTTCATTTGGTTTTGGATTGCTGCTACTACTTCCCTTGACCCCAGATGTCTTTCCCTTCAAAAACTTACTCAAAGCTTCCATGTTGTAGATATTCTTGAACACTTGCTCCTCTTTATCTACATAGTCTGCATATTCGAAATGCATCTTGTGAGCTTCCTTGTAAGCTGCCACCTTTCCTTGTGAATCATTTCAGTGAAATATTTTCTCTCCAAAATGGAAAATATCAAGTTCTTTGATGAACTCTAGAGAATTCTTAAGTTTGTTGAACTGGTAGCTCCCTACATAGAAAGGTACTCGTGGGAACACAACTTTCTTTATATCGAACAAATAATTTCCAAAACCATCCAGAAATACTTGTCTAACTCCTTATTTGTGTACTATGTAATAAGTTACATATTTGGGAAGCAGTGAGGGTACTTTGGTGCCTCAATACATCCTTATATACGTGCCTTCTTCGGAGAAAAAATAATCTCCATACTCTTTGATTGATTTTACAGGTCCCTCTGATAAACATGGACACTCCTCTAGAAAGATAAACTTATACAGGGGCCTTATGACCTTCTCACATATCAACTGGTAATGGTTGTGTTATTTATGGGATCCCAGAATCTGATATGTTGTTTATATAGGGGCCTTCCCCCTTTTCCACACACATTTAAGCCTCTCGAACTTGTGTCGGTAGATTATGCAATCTATCAAAAAGGAAGACATAAAATTTTTTGATTTGCTTCGTTTCAAACCTTCCTGAGCTGCCTTGACACATTTAGACAAGTTCCTCGTAGCTATATCTACCCAATTAAAAATTGTTCCTTCCATGGATACATAGTACATGAGGGGAATCCAACCAATATTATACATCTTCCCATCAACCCTACCATACAACTTTCTTATCATCAGTGCTATTATCGTGAAAGGGGTTCGAAGATGGGCTATCTCATACTCTCTTGACTGTTTGTGTCTGAAGGTCTTTCCCTCGGCCATCATCATCTTTGTTGTGGCTATATAATCAAAATTTAGAATTTTAACCCATTTTGTGGTTACACTTATTTCTATTTCCGGTAGACTATAGGCTATTGAAATGAATGCAAATGAGAACGATGCAATAGGCTTTCCCTCCTCATCATTTATCATCATTCCTACTGTGTCTATTTTTGGAAACAACCATCCAATGACCTTTGCACGAGGAAAAATCTCTAGCCTAGTGGTTATTTTAGTTATCCCAGACCTCAATATGTTCCCGTACACAGCTAGGTCTTCCAAACCATCTTCAGGCACCTTTCTTTCAACCAACATAGAGTAGATTTGGCCCCATTTGAGCTCAAGCTCTGCTCCTGTGATTGCCTTAGTGTCTTCATACACTATTAAAGTTATCACTGCTGGTGAGACCTCAACAAATTCTATGTCAGAATCGCTCTCAGCAAACTTAAGCTTCTTCCTCCCCTTCTTCATCAAGATGTCTATGGTAAGCTGAACTTGCGAAAAATGGAGCTGTCTTAACGTTCATATTTTAAACTAATGATTATCAATGTAAGAATACAAACAAATACATATGTATTCATGTCCGATAACATTAAAACCCTAAATTTATCTTACTCTGTCAGTTTCATCCATTAGAACAGGCAATACAAGGCATGGGTTAGGTTTACAGCTATACAAACAACATCGGCTATAGGCAAACCTGTTAAAGCCTCTGCATTCTTCTATTTTAGTGGTGAAACCCCCACTCAACCCCATACATTCTCTCCCACAAGTGCAATAGAGCTTCAAAATTATGGCGGTGATGCCCTAGGGTAAAACCCATGCCCAACGTCACATGGTCAATACATAAGAAACATCCATCTGCGGGCTCTATGTTGAAAAAGGGGACCGCAGCCCATACCAACACCCCCAAGTGAGGTACTGACTGGATTCATGGTGGGAAAATGTTCGGCTCCCTGAAAATTCATCGTCAACCAAGCCAACTGGGAAAAACCCCTCTAGGCAAATGGATGGGCTTTGTAGGCGGGAAAACCTAAACTGAAATGGCTAAACCTAAATGAAAAATAAGGGCTTAAAACCCTATTATAAATCAAGAAATGACACAACCGAACCCACCTCGCATCAATGATGGATAGCTTTGCAAACTTAACAAATAAATCATTTGAATAAGAGAAATGGAAACCTACCTGTCAAGTTAGAGGCTCAACACATGATGGAAAGAAACCGACTAGCATGCGCCACATTATTTCCACCAAGGAATCCACCTAATAAGCTCGAACGAAAAACGCTCTCCAACTCCTAACTCACTTTGTAAGGTAAAAATGGTAAAAAGACTTCGCAATTGGAAAATAAAAAGGCTTCCTGGGGCTTTAAATTTGTCAGTAATAGTTGCATGTGCGAGACCAAAAACGTCGTCGGTGCGAAAAAATTTTGGCTAAAAATCATAAGTCATTAAGGGAATAACCCTGTTACGGCGGCTTGATCTTAACCACCACCTGCTACTATCGGCTCACAAGTTCACAATTCACCTGCTATCTGTCTGCGGATCGGCTATTGAAAACATATCAGCGGGAAGAACAAGATGAAAGCCGTCGTAGTGGCTCCATGCTTCAATAACCTCCGCAACGGCGGGTCCTACCAAGACAATGCCCCCACCGTAGCGGCAGCGCGTCGGAAACCACCCACGCAAAAAANCGGAAGAAGCGTCCATCGTAGCGGCTCCTAGAGACCAATCCAAAAGATGAAACATGAAGTCCATCGTTGTAGTGAGCGTGACTTGTAAAACCCTCCTCCATAGCGAGAGTGAAAGAAATCGGGCATGCAAATGGAGAAAATCACCCGCTACTAGCGGCTTAATCATAAAAAATGATCCAGTGTGGCGGCTTTGATACCAAGAGCGCGTCCACATTAGCGGCTTGCAAATGGACAATGGTCCAATGTTGCGGCTCGAAACAAAAAAATGCACCCGCCATAGTGGCTCAAACTCAAAGAAGAATCCGTTGTAGCGGCTCCAAGTTGGGAAACCATCTGCTGCTGCGGATCAAAAATCATTTTATTCCTTAGCGGTAAATGAATCTTTGGAACCTTTTATGATGGATAGAAAATTCAAAGTCCAACAATCAAATTTAAGCAATCAAAGGAGAAAAACTAAGATCTTCAAAAGGGGCCCTAAAAAATAACAATTTTTTTTTGGGGGGGAGCTGTTAAAGTAGCAACAGAAGGATACAAAATAATGTAAAAATAGTTTTTGATATTCAAAGTGTTATTCATTTAGACAAAAATCCAGCTTATCATAGTAAGACAAATCATATTCCTATTAAATACCATTTGTAAGGCAAGTTATTGATGAAGGTGCAGTATCTCTTGAGAAATTCCATACTCAAAATAACTGTGTAGACATGTTCACAAAACCAATATCATTAGAGAACCTGCAGTGGTACTTGGATCCTCTTGGCTTGTAGGAAAGAAGATGAATAAACAAGGGAAAGATATAAGATAAATTGTTGTCAAGGTGGATATGTTGAAACAATGACAACTAATTTCTCACAGATTTGGAAATTGGCATCTTTCTAGACTCCTATTATTCTTCCTTAAGTTGAAACAAGAAAAACTGGGATAGATTATGGATAGGTGCACATTTAATTGGTCAGTTTTATGTAATTGTTTGAGAGATTTTATATATCCACATAATCCTGTAGAGGCAAATATGAAAGTGCAGGTGTAAAAAATGGTTGTAATCCTATTTGGCTGTTATAATTCTCCATTGTTGAACTATAAAAATATCGATATCATTGCCCCATGAATGTTTCCCTATTAAGGTTTTTTCCATGTAAATATTTATGTTTGTTGTGTAATTGTTATTTATCTTTTTCAATTTAGGATTTCGTTGCCAACATTCTCTTCCTATGATAGTGCACTGACTTATGCTAGTTATCCTTGTAGATAATAGTGTTGGCCTCCAAAATCATAATGGAGATGTTTGTTTGACTTTTGGAATGAAGACCTTAATCAATTTGTCAAGAGTCACCTAAATATTCTTAGCATCCATAATCGAAGTGGCTACGACCAAGTTGGAAGAAACATACAAGCATGGATATGCAACATACTAATTCCCACTCAAAAGAAAAGTTAATGTATTTAATGTTTTTAAATAATTTAGATATTTGGTTGAAAATAGAACTGATGGGTCAATCAAGTGTTTAAGAACAAACAGTGGAGGTGAGTTCACATCCAAGGAATTTGAGAATCATTGCAAGGAATTTGGGATCGAAAGACATAAACTATGGTTTATACTCCTCAAAAAAATGAATTTTTTGAATGCATGAATATGACTCTTCTAGAGAGAGAAAGGACCATGCTCGGTAATGTCAAGTTGCAGCACGAATTGTGGCAGAAGTAGTTATTAAAACATGTTATCTGGTAAATCGATCACCATCAACTGCAATAGATTGTAATATTTTAAAAGAGGTATGGATAGGTTACTCATGTGGTTATTCAAATCTTAAAAAACAATTGTTGTGATGCTTACCCTCTTATTCCCAAGAATCAAATTTCTAACTTGGATTCGAAATAAAAAAAGATATGTCATTGTTGGGTATGGTGATGGAGTTAAGGGATATAGATTGTGGGGTCTTATTGCCCATAAAATCATCATTAAAAGAGATGTCATATTTGTCAAATTGTCTCTCATTAAATTAGACATGGTAGATGGTGAAATGAAACGAGAAGAAGTACCATAGTTTATATAAATTTAGTTGGAGACTCGATTATCTACAAGAGAGGAGAAGCATGAAGAATTTTATGAAGAAAATCCTGCAGAAGAAGATGAGGTTACAGAAAATTTCCAGGAAATTGAGGAATTTCCGCAATGAACTCTACAAAGATCTACACAGGTCAAAACTTTTCCTAAGAAGTATGAAGATTGTGCTTCATATGGTGCTATGAGTTATAATGATGGGGAACCTAGTATTTACCAAGAACCAAAGGAGGTATCCAAAAGTGATAATTGGAAAGTAGCAATGAAAGAATAAATGGATTCCTTGGAAAAGAATAAAAAATGCGGCATGGTAGAACTTCCAAAGGACAGGAAAGTTGGCAGTTGCAAGTAGGTATAGAAACTGCAGAAAGGTGTTGGCAATCAAGTTGATAAGTACACAGAAAGAATGGTAGAAAATGGATATTATTATAAGGAGGGTAATGATTTCCATTAAATATTTCCACCAGTTGTTAATCTTGTTTATATTTTATTAGTGTTAGCACTAGTAACTTTACTTGATATTGAATTAGAGTAGCTAGATGTTAAAACTGCACTTCTACATGGAGATTTAGATGATGATATATAAATGGAACAAATAGAAGGGTTTGTTCAGAATCACAAAGAATTATTTGTTTGCAAACTCAACAAGTCTTTGTATGGCCTGAAACAGTATCCTAGGAAATGGTACAAAGTTAAATTCCTTCATGGTGAGCCAAACTTTTACAAGAAGTGAGTATGATCATTGTGTTTATATTAAAAAGTTGGAAAACATAATATTCATTATTTTGTTGTTATATGTTGAAATTATAATTGTAGCATGCAAAATCATGGTTGAAATTAGTAGGTTAAAGGATCTGCTGGCTTGGTCATTTGATATGAAGGAACTAGGAGTTAAAAAATAAATATTGGGTATGAAAATACATAGAGAGATGAAAAATGGTAAGTTGTGGTTATCACAACACAAGCATGTGGATAAAATACTTAAGAGATTCATTAAGAATCATGTGAAAGCAGTAAATATCCCTTTGTCTTCCGATTTTAATCTTTCTTTAGATTTGTGTCCTAATAATGATAAAGAATAGGAGTATAAGTATTGTGTACCATATGCTAATGCAGTAGGAAGTTTGATGTATGTGATGGTTTGTACTAGACCAGATATCTCACAGGTTGTGTGTATTGTCAATAAATACATGGAAAATCCAAGTAAAGAGCATTGGGAAGCAGTGAAATGAGTGCTTCGATATCTTAAAAGCACAAGTAATTATTGTATCACATATAATGGTTGCAATGATTTATTCTATGGCTATGTTGATTCATATTTTGCAAGTGACTTCAAGATATGCTTTTAGTATTGCAAAAGGGCCTGTTAGTTGGATGTCAAAGCTTCAAAACATAGTTTATTTAACCACTACAGAGGCAGAATATATATGTGTTTCACATGCTTGCAAAGACGTAGCTCGGTTAAAAGGTTTGTTGGGTGAGTTTGGAAGGATACAAAATAATGTAAAAATATTTTTTGATAGTCAAAGTGCTATTCATTTGGCTAAAAATCCAGCTTATCGCAGTAAAACAAAGCATATTCCTATTAAATATCATTTGTAAGGAATTTTATTGATGAGGTGGAGTAGCTATTGATAAATTCCATACTCAAAAGGACTGTGTAGACATCTTCATAAAACCGATATCATTAGAGAATATGCAGTGGTGCTTGGATTCTCTTGGCTTGTAGGAAAGGTGATGAACAAACAAGGGAAAGATATCAAGTAAATTGTTGTCAAGGTGAAGAATGTTGAAACAGTGACAACTAATTTCTCACGGTTTTGGATATTGGCCTCTTTATAGACTACTATTATTCTTCCTTCAGTTGAAACTATAAAACCTATTATAGAATATGGATAGGTACAAATTTAATTGGCCAGTTTTATGTAACTATGTGAGAGATGCTATATTTCCATGTAATCCTGTAGAGGCAAATACGAAAGTGTGGGTGTAAGAAATGGTTGTAATCATGTGTGGCTATTGAAATTATCCACTGTTTAACAATAAAAAATACTGATATCATTTCCCCATGAATGTTTCCCTATTAATGGTTTTTCCATGTAAATATTTATGTTCTTTGTGTAGTTGTTATTGATCTCTTTCAATTTACGCTTCCGTTGCCAACATTCTCTTCGTATGATAGTGCACTGGCATATGCTATTTATCCCTGTAGATAATATTTTTGGCCTCCAAAATCATAATGGAGATGTTTGTTTGGATTTTGGAATGAAGACCTTAATCAATGTGTCAAGAGTCACCTAAATATTCTTAGCATCCATCATCGAAGTTGCTATGACCAAGTTGGAAGAAACATACAAGCATGCACATGCAACATACTAATTCCCACTGAAAAGAAAATCTAATGTATTTAATGTTTTTAAATAATTTAGACATTTGGTTGAAAATAACACTTATGGGTCAATCAAGTGTTTAAGAACAGAAAATGGAGGTGAGTTCACATCCAGGGAATTTGGAAATCATTGCAAGGATTTTGGGATCGAAAGACATAAAACACGGTTTATACTCCTTGGAAAAATGGGGTTGTTGAATGCATGAATAGGACTCTTCTACAAAGAGAAAGGAACATGCTCGGTAATGTCAAGTTGCAGCATGAAATGTGGCAAAAGTAGTTCTTACAGCATCTTAGCTGTTAAATTTATCACCATCAACTGCAATAGATTGTAGGATTATAAAAGAGGTATGGACAGGTCACCCCTGTGGTTATTCAAATCTTAAAATTTTTGGTTGTGATGCTTATGCTTTTATTCCCAAGAATAAACTTTCTAACTTGGATCCAAAATAAAAAAGAGATTTCTTTGTTGCGTATGGTGATGGAGTTAAGGGATACAAATTGTGGGATCCTATTTTCCAAAAAATCATCATTAAAAGAGATGTCATATTTGACAAATTGTCTCTCATTAAATCAGACATGGTAGATGGTGAAATGAAACAAGTAGAAGTACCACATCTTCAACAAATTCAGTTGGAAATTCAAACATCTACATGAGAGGAGGAGCATGAATATGTTCATGAATAACCTTCTACAGAAGAAGATGAGGTTACAAAAAAATTCTAGGAAACTGAGGAATTGCCGCAACAAACTCTACAAAGATCTACATAGGTCAAAAATTTTCCTAAGAAGTATGAAGATTTTTCTTCATCTGTTTCTTTGATTTCTAATCACGAGGAATCTATATTTTATCAAAAGGAAATGGAGGTATCCGAAAGTGATAATTTGATTCTAGCAATGAAAGAAGAAATGTATACCTTGGAAAAGAATAAAACATGGGACTTGGTAGACCTTCCAAAGGACAGGAAAGTTGTCAGTTGCAAGTGGGTCTACAAACTGAAAAAAGGTGTTGATGATAAAGTTGATAAGTACAAAGCAAGAATGGTAGAAAAAGGGTATTCTTAACAGGAAGGTATTTATTTCCATGAAATATTTTCACAAGTTCTTAATCTTGTTTCTATTTGATTAGTGTTAACAATAGTCAATTTACTTGATCTTGAGTTAGAGTAGATAGATGTTAAAACTGCATTTCTACATGGAGATTTAGATGAGGATATATAAATGGAACAACTAGAAGGATTTGTTGAGAACCGCAAAAAATATTTGTTTGCAAAATCAACAAGTCTTTGTATCACCCGAAACGGTCTTTGTGAGCCAAAATTTTACAAAGAGTATGATCATTGTGTTTCTATTAAAAAGCTAGAAAATGGCATATTCATTATTTTGGTATTATATGTTGAATTTATACGTGTAGCATGCAAAATCATGGTTGAAATTAGTAGGTTAAAGGCTCAAGTGGCTAGGAAATTTGATATGAAGGATCTAGGAGTAACAAAACAGATCTTGGGCATGGAAATACATAGACACATGAAAAATGGTAAGTTGTGGTTATCACAATAGAAGCATGTGGAGAAAATACTTAAGAGATTCGTTAAGAATCATGTGAAACCAGTAAATATACCTTTGTCTTCCCATTTTAATCTTTCTTCAGGTTTGTGTCCTAATAATGATAAAGAAAAGGAGTATATGTATTGTGTACCATATGTTAATGCAGTAGGAAGTTTGATGTATGTGATGGTTTGTACTAGACCAGATATTTCACATGTTGTTGGTGTTGTAAATAGATACATGGAAAATCCAGGTAAAGAGCATTGGCAATCAGTGAAATGAGTGCTTCAATATCTTAAAGGCACAAGTAATTATTGTATCACCTATAATGGTTGCAGTGATTTATCATGTGGCTATGTCTATTCAGATTTTGCAGCTGACTGGATAAAAGGAGATCGACTTCAGGATATGTTTTTACTTTTGCAGGAGGGCCTGTTAGTTGGATGTCAAAGCTTCAAAACATAGTTTCTTTATCCACTAGAGAGGCAAAATATATATCTGCTTCACATGCTCGCAAAGAGGAGGGCCAGTTAAAAGGTTTGTTGGGTGAGTTTGGAAGGATAAAAAATAATGTAACAATATATTTTGATAGTCACAGTGTTATTCGTTTGGATAAAAATCCAACTTATCTCACTAAGACAAAGCATATTCATATTAAATACCATTTGTAAGGCAAGTTATTGATGAAGGTGGAGTAGATATTCAGAAATTCCATACTCAAAAGAACATTGTTGACATGTTCACAAAACCAATATCATTAGATAAGCTTCCATGGTACATGGATTCTCTTGTCTTGTAGGAAAGGTGATGAATAAATAAGGGAAAGATACAAGGTAAATTGTTGTCAAGGTGGAGATTGTTGAAATGGCGACAACTAATTATTCACTGATTTGGATATTGGCATGTTTCTAGACTCTTATTATTCTTCCTTCAGTTGAAACAAGACAACTCAAGATAGAATATGGATAGGTACAAATTTAATTGGTAAGTTTTATGTAACCGTGTGAGAGATGCTATATATCCATGTAAGCCTGTAGAGGTAAATATGAAAGTGTGGGTGTAAGAAATGGTCATAAGCCTATTTTTATATTGTAATTCTCCATTGTTGAACAATAAAAAATAGCGATATCATTGCCCCATGAATGTTTCCCTATTAAGGTTTTTTCCAAGTAAATATTTACATTCTTTGTGTACTTGTTATTGACCTCCTTCAATTTAGTCTTTTTTTGCCAACATTCTCTTCGTATGATAGTGCAGTAACATTTGCTACGTATCCTTATGTTAGTTATCCTTGTAGATAATAATGTTGGCCTCCAAGATCATAATGGAGATGTTTGTTTGACTTTTTGAATGAATACCTTAATCAATTTGTTAAGAGTCACCTAAATCTTCTTACCATCCATCATTGTAGTGGCTTCAACCAATTTGGAAGAAACAAAACAAGCATGCACATGCAACATACTAATTCCCACTCAAAAGAAAAGCTAATGTATTTAATATTTTTTTTAAATTTAGAGATTTGGTTGAAAAGAATACCGACGGGTCAATCAAGTGTTTAAGAATAGACAATGGAGGTGATTTCACATCTAATGAATTTGAAAATAATTACAAGGAAGCTGGGAGTGAAAGATATAAAGCATGGTTTATAATCATGTTGCTCGAAATATTTCACCTCCTGCGGACAGCAAAGTGTTCCGCTGGTCTGAATGGTTCAGATCTAGAACAAATAGATCACAGAGGTTGATAACTCTCCCTAGACGCTGTAGATATCTGGAATGCAAGGCTTTGATAGTTCA
>LPNX010661072.1:350014-447160 GCA_001517045.1 Pseudotsuga menziesii
TCAAGCTCAACCAACCCACAATAGTAGGGATAAGGGATATCTCGAGGCTTATCATCTAGAAGCCTCAAGAAGCTTCTCTTTTTCCCCTTTTACCTAGGGTACCACGCTTCTCCTTCTATGACAGAGAAGTTCTAGTAATAACCGCATATTGACCAATGGTGACACGCGGTGGCACCGCTTGTGGACAACCGATGAAAAGTGGTGCGAACAGGGGTACTGCTCCTAGATAAGGGAGGATGAACGGTGCTGGGAATTTGTATGACAGACTGATAAGAAACCATTTAGTCTTCACTCCAGAGGTTGGGATTTAGGGAAAGTAGGTATGTCAAAGGTCTTATCACATGATGGTGATAGGATTTTTGTATAACAGGATGCCCCCCAAAGCATGAGTCTTAGAGTGGTACGATAAATGAGAGCTTTGAGAACAAGTCATTGATAGGAGACGAAAATGTTGGCTCGATTGGAGTATGCAGTCAAATAGGCATCTGTAGTACATCAGTATTTTGACTCATAGACACAAGTAACCAAACTCAGAGCTGCAGACCAATACAAGGTAGATCCATGAGTGGAATAAACAAGCATGGCTACTAGAATACAGCGTAGATCCATGTGATAGAGGACTCAAACTTGGACATAGCTACCAAACATACAACGTAGATCTATGTCATACATATGCAAATTTGAGCATAGCCATGACCATACAAATGTGGATCCATGTTAGATATACAAAACTCCATCGCAACCTGGGGAAAAAGCAATGAGCGCTTTTAAACAAATGCCCAAGGTCTTCGTCTCATCTTCCACAAAGTACGATTCTATCCATGTGATTACAATGATCTGAATTCAAACATGGTAGAAACCACTTGATTACCAGCCAATGATGTGAACCGTTAACAAATGCGAGGGAGATCACCATTAATGTCAATGATTCCCAAGTTACTCTAGTACAATCTACTGAGTGCAAATAGATGTCCTGATGTCGAACACCCAGTCGATTCTATCGATCAAAGTTCAATGATGTGAACCTATGTCGAGAGCAAGAGAATCTGTCATTAAGGCATACAGATCTCAAGGTACTAAATATTGTTTGTAAGACTATTTCCTGGATGATGAGCTAATGTCGATGGGAATAGTCTCGTCGAAGGAGGGCCATGATGAGTCCCACATCGACGACATGAAACTTGGAACATAGTTCTGGAATGATGTGAATGTAGTAACCATATGACTGACTCAAAGATACTGACACAAATACTATGTATACTGCAGAGGTAAGACTTCTTCAGATTCCCTTTGAACATCAGGCATCACGACCAAATGACTTGGCAGCATGACTAGACAGGACAGATACACAATGCAACAGTGGACAATGCATTCTTTTGAAAGACTCAAAGGATTGGCATGACTCATGAAAGTGGATCATCATAGAGATCAGCTAAATACCCAATTGACTGACATGATTGTGCAGACAAGTGTCATGTTCAAAGGTAACGACAAACAACTGCCATTATTTGCAAAATGATTCCCTTTCCCATTTTCCCCACCATGATCGATGAGTGCCTCTTTTCGGTTTTATGAGTTCAAAGAGGGTAACAAACACTCGATGTAGCCTGTCAAAAGACAAGTCCAATCCCATATGTTCTACGAACCCAAGAGAGGAGGGGTTCATTCCCAAAATGGGTCTCTCAATGTTTAGTTTAACGAGTCCACTGAAAGAAAACTCGGTATCATTCATGTTTAGAGAGTCTGAATGAATATGGAAGAAGACTCCATGGCGGTCCTTTTTCGTATGATTTAGTCTCTAAGGTCCGAAAAAGTATAAAATCATGCCTTAGAGAACTCTTCCAGTCATGTTTGGCTGGAGTGTTCCTTTCTCGTAAATAGTACTGTTTGAACCGATAAAGAGATAACCTACCGTCGGATAGATGACTCTTCAAATACTTTCACAAGCGTGAAGAAGACAAGATCGCTTGACAATCTTTTCATATTTAGGGAGTCTGAAAAGGGTTTAAAGAGAACTCCATGAAGTTTCTTTACACAATGTAATTTTTTACGAGTCTGAAAATATTAAAAAATGGACTCGACTATCTTTTCATGTTTAACGAGTCTAAAAGAAAATGTGAAAAGAAGACTCCATAACGTTTCTTTACACAATGTTGTATTTTACGAGACTGGAAAGAAACCTGAACTAGACTCGGAACTTTGATACTATATTTTAACGAGCGTGACAAAGTGTCGTAATAAACGCTCAACGACCTTTTCTATTTTGTGAAAGTATGAAAAAGCCATAAACAAACTTTCCAAAGCTTTTACTAAAGTCAACCTGTAGACGACTTGTAAAAAAGTGTTAAATGCATCCAAAATCAACATTAAGGGATTACGACAAACCCAAAAAATGTCTATATAAGGCAAGTAAATAGTAAAAAATCAAACATTTCACTATTTACCTCTAGCAGAGAGCACTTGGATCATTTTTTAGCCAAATCTTCCACAACTGATACCGAGAGTTTCCACCATCCATTTTCATCCTCGTCAGTTGTAGGTAACAGCTAAGACCTTCTTCTTTCATTTCATAGATTTTATTTTGGGACTTAATGGGGTTTTAGGCCTATTTGGAAAGCCCTAAAATCCTATTTGAGGGCACCGCAGGTACCCCTTGTGGGATAGGTGGTACCACCCGAGAACCGCGCCAAGAACAAGGTGGACAGGCGGTGCCACCACCTGTCTCCAATGGGGTATAGGCGATGCCGGCCGTGGAGAAATTAAACCAATGATATATGCAAAACTAACTCATTATTTTGACTTGTAATGATTTAAGGATGATATTGATGTATACCATTGTTGTTTTCGGTAGGTCTAGGCTTACAAAATATGGTGATATGGAAGGAAAGAACACACGATGACGAGGATGTTGCTGCTGAAAGGAATCCAGTTTGTATTTCCACACTCCGGAACTATGGACTTCTAAATTTCTTCTAGACACCAAGCATGGTGTCCCACGAGAGACTACTGGAACACATACTGAGAATGTGGAATCTAGAACAGCAGTATTTCGAGGTGGGGGCACATATACTTACAGTGGAGGTAGAGGACATCTACTTCCTGACTGGTCTATCAAGACGGGGTGCCCCTATCTCACTGACAAGTTCACGTGGTGGGAGCATTACCACCAGAGAGCTCATAGATCGACACTGTGCACTAGGTATAGGCACATCGGGGAAGAAAATCCCCATCAGGGCAGTGACAGGTAGGGCTCTATGGATTTTTCTGTTCACCATGCAGAGAGTGGCAGTGAGCCAGGGTGTATATCAAGATTCTAGGGCACATATGTTGTATTCCCTAGAGGCAATGGCACCTACAGTATTCAACTAGGTGGAAGCATTGCTTCCAATCTTCAAGGATCAGCTGACTAAATGTCGGCAGGGAGAGCTAAAGCAATTCAGCTTTGGTTCCATCTTAGCTTGTTTCTTCTTTGAGTAGGTCCCCCAGATGAGGCCCCAGGTGACTTTTCAGAGTCTAAGAGCACAGGACCCCCGCATGCTGAGGTGGGTCCATATCATGGCTCACACAGGAGCAGGTAGGGGTAGAGTGAAGTTCAGTGACATGTTCTTCAGATGGCTGCGGGATCATATGCTCATGGTTGAGGATTATGCCTATGCGGGCACAGATTTTACAGGTGATCCTGACCTACCACTCCCACCTGGAGGGCAGTGGGGAGACATTGGTAAGAAACAAGAAACCCTAAAGATGAAAATTGTTTTTATGTTTTATATTTTTTATGATAAGTGACAAGACCTGTTTGTCTTCATGCAGATGTTGGAGCAGCAAGACCTGGAGGAGCATCTCCATTAGATAGGCGAGCCGGAGCTCGCTTCGTGCCACAGGTGATGATATCACTGGGGAGATGGAGGAGAACCTTGAGAGGTTGACTCTGGACATCCCAGATGCTGACATAGATGACCTCCCGACTAGATATCAGAGATCTACGGTGGGAGTACCAGGCCGATTCAGCAAGCTACTTCGTAGGGTGGCTCGAGTAGTGATGAGCTATCACGAGCACCACTAGTGGATGAGACATGTATACTGAAAGCTGATAGCTTCAGGATTTTGTATGATGATTTTTCCTGAAAGCCTACGTGCTTCAGATGAGGTCTCGGGACCTATTTTTTGTAACATTTTTTGTATATATATATATATACAAACTTTTACATGATGTTTATACGTTTCAAATGGATGAATGCATTTTCTATGAGTTCTATGTGTCTTTAAATGTTTATTTACAATGTACCATGTTTGATTAACATCATGAATGGGAAATATGCCAGTATAGGATGTAATTAGCTAATGAATCAGCAACTACATTATGTTCCCTAGGGATATGCCTATAGGTAATGGTTCCAAATGATATTTCTAAAAAACGTACCCTCCAGAAGAGGCGAAGGAGCACCGGGTTCCTAATGGTGTAGACATCGTTTAAATGACAAACCACGAGCTGAGAGTCCATCAAAAATACTAGATCTCGAACATCCTGGGAGGCAGCTTCAGTCAAAAGACCGATGACTGCTTCATACTCGGCGATGTTATTAGTAGCGAGACCTAAGCAAACCGCTCCTGAACTAACCAAATATTCAGCTAGGGAATAGAGAACCCAAGCAGCTGAGGCTAGATTCAAGGTGTAGCGGCAAGCACCATCAGTGAAGCCATAGAAATCCATCTGCATGACCAAAACATGGTATAAACAGATGTAGACACCAAACTTAAAACCATCTTGAAAATACTTAAAACACACTGAAAGTCAATCAATATACATATATACAAGATACCATCCAAGAAGACCTAGGCATAGTACCTTTTTAGGTACAACCCATTGTGAGGTTGCCCCAAAGGGATTCCATCATAATCTACCAACTCATAGGCTCCTTTCTCTAACACCTTGGAAATAATGAAAGCTCCATACCACATAGACTCGAACTTACCCTTTCCTAACTTGTCATATCTCTGGTCATAATTCAAAACTAGGTCACCGTCCTTGAAAACATGAGGATGGACAGATTTATCGTATTGCGCCTTGACGTGTTTCTTATGTGCCTCATTGGCCAAGGAATCATCTCTACGAGTCTCATCAAGGTTATTCAAGTATAAGAATCTCGCTTCCTCTGCAAAAGTGTCTGGGAGAAGTTTGATGGCAAGTTGTAAAGATGGAATCTGACATTGGATAGGTAAGATAGCTTCAAGTCCATAGACAAGCTGGAATGGCATGAAACCAGTAGCTGTTTTCACAGAAGTCCGATAAGCCCAAAGAGCTGAAAAAAGAATGAGATGCCAATTGGATTTATGATCTCCAACCATCCGACGAAGCATAGTTTTCAAAACCTTGTTAATGGCCTCTACCTTACCATTAGCTTGCAGATAATATGGCATAGAGTTTTTGTGGCGAAAACATAGCTTGGCACTCAATTCCTCCATCATTTGATTATGGAAATGGGATCCGTGATCAGTGATGATGGACTGCGAAACTCCAAATCTAGCTATGATATGATTGAACAAGAAGAGAGCGCCAGTCTTACCATATTCTACATATGTAGGCATGGCCTCAGCCCATTTTATAAAATAATTCATGGCTACGATGAGGTAACCATGCCCCCCGGCTGAGGTAGGTTTACAATGCATGAATTCAATCCCCCCTTAGGGAAAAGGGCCAATGGAAATGACGAGGTGAAGCGGAGCAGGATGGGTGCACTTTTTGGGATAAAAATGTTGGCATGGTGGGCATTTCTTAACAGCCTCATGACAGTCTTTAAAGACAGAAGGCCAGAAATAGCCAGTGTGAAGGATTTTATGGGCTGTAGCCATCCCAGATAAATGACTGCCACATGCTCCATAGTGGCAATCATTTAGCACGTGTTCAGCCTCCTCATGAGTGAGGCATCTCCGAAGAACGGAGTCAATCCCACATCTATACAAGGTATCATGCAAGATAAGATAGTACTTTGCATGGTGCCGGATGTGGCGACGATCATCGTGAGATAGATGCGGCTGAAAATGCTGAGTCTAGAGATAAATCAACAAATATCCATACCATGGATCAGTAGTGCTAATTAGGAACAGGAATTCATCCGAAAATGAATCGTTGGTCTCAGATTTTGTGGTAGCATAGGGAAGGTCACATATAAGCTCGACAAAAACCAAGGATTTCTTTGATGTAGCCTTGGAAAACTCAAGATCGAACTCCTAAAGGATGACGATCCAATGGGACTACTTGCCCCTGAGTACCTGACGAGTCAGAATGTAGTACATCGGGTTCTAGTCTTCCAATATGGTGGTAGTGCAAAGCAAAATGTAGTGACAAAATTTTTGCACAGCAATGAATGTGGCCAAAGCTAGCTTCTCCACATGTGAATAATGAGTTTCAGAATCAATAAGATTCTTACTGGCGTAATAAATCACATGCTCCTGGCCGTGGAGATTGTCCTGCACTAAAACCATGGCGATGGTAGTAGTGGAGGCATCAATATACAAGAGAAAATCTTTTGAATAGTCTGGGGGGTGTATCATGGGTGAATGAGTTAGAGTGTGCTTAATACTATCAAAGGCATGTTGGGCCTGGTCATCCCAAAAGAATGGAGTGTTCTTCTTGAGGAGACGCATATAACCGTGCGTTTTCTCAGCGAAATTGCACACGAAGCGACGAAGAAAGTTTGCCTTCCCCTACAAACTTCGGAGTTCAAGGATGGTAGTTGGGGCTAGTAGATTAATGATGGCAGCAATCTTCAAAGGATCAATCCGGATGCCATCTTTGGATACCACAAAGTTGAGCAGACGTCCCGTCTCAACACAAAAAACACATTTATGTGGATTGAGCTGTATATTATAATGACAACATCTCAGGAATATGTCTCTAAGATTACTGAGATGGTCCTCCCGTCGCTGTGAATGAGCAGGGAGGTCTTCAAGGTATGGTTCAACAATATGTTTAATGTCGTGAAACACATAGGACATCGCACGCTGGAACGTGGCACCAGCATTTTTTAAGCCAAAAGGTAACTTCTTATACACAAAGGTTCCCCATGGGAAAATGAATGCCATCTTATGCTGATCGGTGGGCAAGATCTCAATCTGATTATAGCTGGAGAAGCCATCCATGAATGAAAAGATGACACTTCCAGCATAGTTGTCGATAATCTGATCGATGTGCAGGGTAGGAAAGTTGTCTTTGGGACAAGCTTCATTTAAATCCCTAAAGTCGATACAGAATCTAATGGTGCCCTACTTTTTATTGACAGGGACAACGTTCGATACCCATTCTGTTAGAGGTACAGGATAAATAAAACCAGCTTTTAGAAGTTTCTCAATCTTAGCTTTAATAGCTGTGGCCTTCCTAGGATGGACTTGCCTAAGTTTCTGCCTGATAGGTTTAGCCATGGGATAAGTTTTAATCTCATGGACCACAATGTAAGGGTCGATCCCAGGTATCTCTTCATAGGACCAGGAAAAAATATCACGGAATTCCTTAAAAAGTGCCTTATATGCTTCAGATTCATCTATGGAGCAGTTCTGCCCAACATGAACATGCTCAATAACATCAGGCCTACTGATATGTCAATTGGGTTCGTCTGAGTAATGTTGCAAAGGTTTCCTTCAGAATCGGTATCTTGCAACAATATAGGACTTTGCGGAACATTGACAATATCAGTAGGAAACAAGGATGCAAAATCATGGTTGCTGTAGAAGGAGCAAGTCGACATAAGTCGACTTGAACGAAGACCGACTTAGTCAGCCGACTAAGTCGATGGGCCACTAGTCGATCAGTCGACTAGGTCGGTCGGCCGACTAAACAGATTGATTAGTCGACTTAACTAATAGTCGTGTCGGTTCACTGAACCGACAGGTAGTTATTTTTTGTAACTGTTTGTAACTGGTATATATTAGGCTGTTGAGCCAAGCAAGAACTCAGTTCAGTTCTGTGCCTTGTATGAACTCACTACATTAATATAATCTGTTTTCCTATTGTTTCTTGTCTCTTGTCTCTTATTTATGGTTATGTTTTAGTATGTATTATTGGTAACCTTATGTGATCAGTGAGATTACAACATTGGTTCCGTTTCCGGTAGTACATGTCTAAAATATAGGCTCACATATGATAACAGAGTAGGATATCAAGGACTGGTGGAACCGTAAAGTTGCGAACTACTTGCAAAATTACGCTCGACGAAACAGATTAACTGTCGCTGAAGCAAGAGCTAGATTTTTCACAGAGACACATGAAAAATTTGTCGAGTCTGTACCAAAACTGTTGAAGTAGCTTCTCGATGAGAAGACCGGACGCGACTAAAGAACAGCAGTTTCTAGATAAACTATTCTGAGGGGGACGTACAAATCTGTCGGAGTGGTTTGAGAAAATCGTCGACGACTTCTGTGAGGAGTGAGCGGTCGAAGACAGGACGTCAGTGGAAACTGTCAAAGCAAAATTCTACACAGAGTTCACCGACCAATTTCTGTGCTCCCTGCCGACCTTGCTATTCAAGTTCTTGATTGAAAAAGGATCAAGCCACATCGTCGAACCTAGACCACCGTTGTGCGTGCCACCCCCGAATACTAACTGGGCGGAGAAACAGAAGAAGTGGGAGAAATTCATAGCTGAAAGGGAGTGGGAATACTTCCTGAGCAAATACACAGCACTATCCAAGCTTTCTAAAAGCATTGGGTAGGCCATGGGGTGGTAGCTGGTCGAGTGTCAGAGATAAGAGCATAGTGGATCCTAGTCGAGCAACATCCAGTACTGTCACCAGTAATGAAAAGTCGACTGAAGGGAAATCGAAGGTATAGTATTGTAGGAAAGTATGTCGGACATTAAGAAAATCAAAAGGGATGAAAGACAGCAGCGAAGGGAAGCCAGACGAGAAAGAGTACCAGAACTGCATCAAAGACAAAACCCTAGGGAGACCGACCATGAGGAGATTCTGCCAGAGTCGGGTCATGACTGACACGGAGAGGGTGTAGAAGAGGAGGCATCCCCTAAGGAAGAAGAAGTGTGGATAGAGCAGCCTGAAGCTCTCCAAATAACTGTCCCCGACCAAGGAGTAACCCTTTCCCCAGTAAATCCGCGTACCACAATACAGACTATTATTGAAGACGACCTCCGACTGCGAGCTGGTGACATTACTATCTGGAGCCGACTAGGTGACGAACCATTCCCGGGACGACATCTTGTTATACGCCGACCGCTTGAAGGGAATTGGGTGACCTTTCAAATGGCACCATCCTTTCGGAGTATCCACTTTCTCTTACCGACACATGAAGGAGCACCCCCCTGTAACATACAACTTTAGAAGAAATCCAAGATTCAGACCTGAGCACGCAAAGTTCCAGTGGATCATCAACAATACAAATCCACAACAATCCACTGTACGACGCAAAATCAACCACCGATGGAGGCACAAGTTCCGTCGACCAAAACTCCTCAGGCTCGACTATATCAACGACCCCACCTCTTTCACCACCACCCACACCTCCGACCCCGCCGACTTCTGAGAGCAGTGAAAGCAACTCAGACATGGGTCATGGAACTTCCCACATTCCTCTATACGAGGGGGATGAAGACCCCAGACGACATTGGTTCATCTGCGAGTCCATCTGGGACGCAAACCAGGTGAAGGATGAAGACCGACAAATGGCTCAGTTCATAGGAGCCTTACAAAAAAGGGCTCTGACCTGGTACATGAACTTTTCAAAAAGGCAACCCAGAGCAATGAAAGCTGAAATTAAAGCACAGTTCTTATCCTTTTTCAAGACCCCAGACGCCAAGCACCTGGCTGCCAAGAAGCTCAAGACAACGCAACAAAAGCTAGGGGAGACTGTCCGCGATTACGACAAATGCTGGAAGGACCTGTTGAGTCAATTAGATTATGTTATTGATGAACAATTGCTAATTCAATGGTTTCTTGCAGGCTTATCAAAAAAAATCTGCAGACACATCAGTCTGGAAACCTTCAAGACATATGAAGATGCGCTGACCAAAGCTCTGCAGGTGGAAATGGACGAAGATATACCTACCTATCCGACAGACCACAGGATCGAAGAACAGCTGGAAAGTGTCCAGAAGTCCTTGAAAGAACTGTCCCTCAAAAATCAAGAAATCTGGTGTACAAAATGTTCGACGGCTGGACACACAAAAGATAATTGTTGACATGAATATAGCCGACAAGACGTCCGATTTGTGCAAACTAAAGTCTTTTGCGATATTTTCCAGGAGACCGGGGATCATTCTACGAAGGAATGTGCGTTTAACATGAAGAATGAAAAAGCTTCCTAGTGCGCCATCTGCGAGACAAAAAGTCACAATACGGCCGACTGTCAACTAAACCTGAAAAACAGACAGAATTATCAGGCAGTCTACCAGACAAATGCAGTGGCGCAGAACAATGAGCAAAATACTACCAATGACCAGAACGGGCAATGATACGAAGGCCGAGGATATGAGCGACGGTACGACAACCGACGACAAGGGTTTGGAGGAAGAGGTCGATTTGTCGGGAATTGCGACATCCGACCACGTCGATCTAGCCAGTGCTTCATCTGCTATAAAGAAGGACACAGATGTGCAGACTGTCCGTACAAGGACAGAACTGACCTGAAATTCTGCACGCATTGTGGGGTAGGCGATCACTCTCTGGAGGATTGTCCTACCATGTTAGAAAAAATCAATAATAAGAAGAATGTTAATGTCTTGTCTTGTGTACAAAATCATGATATATTAACCACTAAAAATCTGCCTATTGTCACTCGTCAAGGCACCAAAACAGGCCCTGATAACCCACAAATTAGTAAAATTAAAACCACAAATGGTTATCCAGATCCCCTGAAGGAAAAACAAACTTATCAAGAAGCCACACACATATTTCAAGACATTGCACAGCAAGAAGATAGTATTACCAGTCGACTTAGCACGACACATCAATTAACACACCTCGTCCAAACTGACAAATCCGTAGCCCAGTTTATTGATATATTACACGAAATAAAAAGCACTAACTGTGGAAAACAAACTAAGAACATTTGTAGTCTCAATCAAAAAGAAAAAAACGATGTCGACCCACTTGTTGACCTGGAAATCGAAGGTTATCACATCCGACAAGTGGTGCTCGATTTCGGATCTCAGGTAAATATCATGACCAGAGATACATGGGAAAAGATGGGACGACCTCAACTCTATGAGTCAGGCATTTACCTAAAAATCGTCGACCAAGGCCTCATTGAACCCATTGGGCTTTGGAAAGATGTCGACACGACCATCAAAGGCATCTCGACTAAGGTTGATTTTGAAATCATCGACCCAAAAGAAGGATCTAGCTCCTTCCCAGCGCTAGTTGGTCGACCTTGGGGACGAAAGATGAAAGCCTCCATATCCCTAAACAAAGAACGAATTAAGTTAAAAGGAAATGGTCAAAAAGTCAGCGTACCCATTAATCCTTCCTAAGGAGCACCTTGGACCGAACCAATTGATGAGGAAGTCGATGTCCGATAGCTTTACTAGATCCAGAATAATACGGACTATACCGAGCCAAACATTTATGGGGAACTTCATTTAGGTAACCAAGACTCAATTGGTTACAATTCAGATGCTGAATTATATGACTGGGAGATGGAAAATTATGAAACATAAGCAAGAGGGTGCTGGACTATACAAAAAGTACAGAAAAAACCCACCCGGCAGTGCTTCACTATATCAATTATCCCCAAAAGTCTTTGAAAACAAACTTAGGGAACGACCTACGTTACAATCGACCAAATTACATAATACCCAACTGCCCAGGTATAAGGAAAGAGAGTCCCCAATTATGCATCTTGAACAAGTTTCTAAAAATATTGGAGAACATGGCAGACTTCAAAGCTTAGTGGAAACGTTACAGGTCAAGGAGCTAGATGGTGGAACACCCATCAGACAAAATTGCAGACCTGGACAACTGCTTCAACTTTCTTTGTCGAACGATTTGGTGGGAAAAAGTTAACTCAAGAAGCTCAAATCCCTATCTTTGTCCAAGGCCAAGACCCAGACGAACACATCAAGCTTTGTGAAAAGGAGTGGAGACGACTTGGACACAAAGATGAGCGAGCCTGGCCACATTTGTTCCCTTCAACCCTAGCCGACTTACCTACTAAATGGTATAAGATGGAGGAGGCTAGAGGAGAAACCTTCTTTTGGCCTGAACTTAAAGCAAATTTTATTAAGGACTTTCAGTTCATACCTCAAAACGAAAAATTGGCTGAGACAGCACACCAAATCAAAAAGTTTCTTCAACCGACAGATAAACAATTCATCCAAGACCATCGACAAATCCAGGACTGTAACAAGATACAAGCTAAATCAAAATCACAGTCGACACGATTACACTTGGAAAATGAACACACAGAAGGTAAGAGCTTTAGATGGAAGACCGACCACACTGAAACAACCAAACCGATCTACTCAATCCTGCAAGTCGAGACCACCGACAAGCCAGACCTAGACAGAATGACTGTAGCCGACTTTCCAGCTACATTCTCACAGTTCAAAGAAGGAAGTCGACCGATCAATGAAGCTAAAGCACCAGAATGGTTGGATGCCAAAGTGAAAACTAAGGAGGTCGACATTTCAAATGACGACCGTCCAAAAATAGCTAAGATTGGAGACTATTGGAACGAACACCAAACCACCGAAATCGTCAACTTACTGAAAGAATTCCAAGATGTCTTTGCAAGGGATTACAAAGACTTAAAAGGGTTAGTACAAGAAATGGGAGAAATGAAAATAGATACTAAACCTGATGTCCGACCTATTAAGAAACGACCTTACAAACTAGCTCATAAGTATAAGGAGATAGTTAAGAAGGAAATAGAAAACATGTTAGCAGCAGGGATCATTTACCCCATCGACTAGTCGAAATGGGCAAGTCCCATGGTCGTACAGCCAAAGAAACATGACCCAACCAGGTTAAGAATTTGTGTCGAATTTAGGGAGCTCAACAAAGTTACACTCACAGATCCCTTTCCCACCCCCTATGCTGATGAAATCCTGAATGAAGTTGCAGGCCATGAATGTTATTCATTTACAGATGGATTTTCAGGATATAATCAGGTACCCATAGCAAAAGAGGATCAAAAGAAAACAACATTTGTATGTGAATTTGGGTCCTTTGCATACAGAGTTATGCCTTTTGGATTGAAGAATGCACCTGCAGTATTCTCATGAATTGTTGTAAAAACATTCCAAGAGTATATCTATAAGACCATGGCAGTATACTTCGACGACTGGACCATATATTCCACCCTAAAGGATCACTGCACATGGCTCCGACTTATGCTGGAGAGATGTCGACAGATACAACTCTCCCTAAATATTAAGAAATGTACTTTTATGACTCCCATTGGCATACTCTTAGGGCATATTGTCTGCAAAGATGGTATAAAGGTCGACTTTGCCAAAATAAAAATCATCCTCGACCTAAAACCCCCAATAAACCCTAAACAGGTCCGAGTGTTATTGGGCCATATAGGATATTATAGAAAATTCATCAGACATTATTCAGATATGACTTACCCTCTGGAGGAACTGCTCAAAGATGATCAGGAGTTTATATGGATGGAGGAATGCCAAATATCCTTCGACAAATTGAAAAGAAAACTGGTCGAGGCTCCCATACTTAAATTTCCAAACTGGTCGGCTAAATTTCATGTACATATTGATGCATCAGGCATTGCAATTGGAGCCATCCTTACTCAACCAGGGGATGACGGGATAGATTACCCTATCGTATACAGTAGTCAAAAACTAAATAAAGCTGAAAGGAACTACTCGACCACTGAACGAGAAGCCCTAGGTATGGTCTTTTCTCTCCAGAAGTATCGACATTACCTATTGGCCAACCCTTTTATATTTTATACCGACCATCAAGCTTTGAAGTACCTTGTTAATAAACCCCTTCATCATGGACGAATCTGTCGATGGTTACTTCTTTTTCAAGAATTTGAGTTTGAAGTAGTGGTCCGACCAGGGAAGCTAAATGTCGGGCCCGACCACCTATCACGTATCGACACAGGGGAGGAACTGACCGAAATCGACGACGAGTTGCCAGATGCCCATCTATTTCGCATAGAAGCTGTACCCAAAGAATTAGAATAAATCGCTCAATTCTTGGAGACAAGTCAGGCACATGAAGGTTTGAACACCAAGAAGAAACAAATCCTAGCTATGAAGGCTGCACCCTACAGCCTCATCAATGGATTTTTGTACACAATGGGGTTAGATGACATTCTAAGACGTTGTGTACTCGACCATGAGAGAGAACAAATCATGCATGAAGCACACTATGGACCTGCAGGAGGACATTTTCAAGTGGATACAACTGTAAGGAAAATCCAACAGTCAGGCTTATGGTGGCCGACCATCCACAAAGATTGCAAAAACTTTGTTAGTCGATGTGATAGATGTCAACGAATTGGTCGACCTCTGCCGAGTACAGAAATGCCCTTGATATCTGTAAACCCTAGTCTCACATTTGAACTTTGGGCTATAGACTTCATAGGACCTTTTCCTATCCCAGCCAAATGATCAGGTGCACGATATATTATCATGGCAGTGGAATATGTCGCTAAATGGGGAGAAGCTGAGCCCGTCGATACATGTTCAAGTGAGGTAGCTGCTAAATTTATCTATGAGAACATTATCACCCAATATGGATGCCCACTTACATTGATTAGCGACCAAGGATCACACTTTATTAACAAAACCATCAAAAATTTGACCAACCAGTTTCACATCGACCACCGACGAAGCACTGCATATCATCCTCAGTCGAACGGTGCGATTGAAGATTTTAACAAAACACTCACAAAAGGGTTAACCAAAATATGCAGCACCGACAAAGATGACTGGGATGAGAAAATCCTTGCGGTTCTCTAGGCATATAGGACAGCATATAAACGGTCGACCGACCAAACACCCTTTTGACTAGTTTATGGACAAGAAGCAGTCGCCCCTCTACATTTCAGACAGCAGACACCTATTGTAGCCCAACTACTACATGTCGATGTTGAACATGCAAGACAGGATCGATTATTTCAACTAAGTAAGCTGGAAGAACACCGACTTATGGCCATCCAACACCAGGAGATTCAGAAACAACAACAGAAATCCTGGCATGACCGTAACATCAAAAACAAAAACCTCTCGGTCGGTGACCTTGCTTTACTGTATAACAGTCGAGTCAAGGGCAAACCCAAGAAATTACACAAAGAATGGATGGGACCTTACGTTGTCGAAGAAATACATCCCAACGGTTCAGTCCGACTGAAAATGTTACAGGGCCTAGTATTCCGGAAGCTCGTTAATGGAGCCCGACTCAAACGCTATAAAAACTGGAAAAAAAAAAAAAATAAATAAATAAATAAAAAATAAAAAATAAATAAAAATCAAATAACGACCTTAAACTTCAACCAAAACCTATACAAAGACAGAAAAAAAATTCCAAAACAAACTAATACATCCGACAACAAGCCATGACAGCAACTCACTACCTCGACCACCGACATCACCACCATCGACCATCTTCATCGACCAGTCAAGCCGACCGTTTTCACCCCCGACACCGACCGTCGACCTCGAATGTCCCATCACACATTGATTGCCTCGAGCGCCGAAACGAATCCTCCATTAAGTCGCACTCGAGTATTGCAGTTGGACTATCAAGTCCGCCATTAATACACCCATTTCGACACTCCACCCCATCCACGCCTATAAATAATGGACCGTCGAAGGTTCATTCACCACACCCATTTCCATCAGAGCACCTGCAATCTCAGTCGACCAAAGCACCTGAACCCTGTCAAAATTTCGACCAGTCCGACACAATGGCACCTAAACTCACCCGAGCTGTGGCCAAGGCAAAGGAGCTGCAAGCCGAGGACACCCCCTTGCTCAACCATCTCAAAAACATCAAAAACGCCAAGGTCCAGGAGGGCCCATTTCAGAAACTATGGCAAGAGATCCAAGAATGGGCCTATGAAGACAATAAAATGACCCATGCCGCTAAAAAAATCAAGAAGAGCACCATTCTCCAATACCCTAACGCACCGCTGATGGCAAGCTTCGGTGGGACAAAAGAGGCAGCGGTTAAATTCATCATCAGTCGCTACCACAACGGCCGGTTCTATTTCGACCAGCCGATCGACATCACCGGGGATGTTATCTCCAAACTTACAGGTCTATCAAACCAAGGCAGACCGGTACCTATCGACATCAAAGAAGGGTTGGTCCAGGAACTTATGGGCACACCCACTGGGAAAAACTCGAAGGGATTGATGATTGGCCAGATTGCGACAAGGACGCCGCAAATTGTGGCTAAAATTATAACAGTCACCCTCACATTGGCAGGTCGGAGCAGCGACCTTAAACTGGAGATGTTCGAAGAGGTCGACACAATCGCGACCGACGGACGGATCTACCGATGGGGAGACTATGTCGTCGACATGGTCAAAACCATCTGCGAGCACTGCCAAGAGGTCGGAGGTATAATCAAGTTCCCATCCCTTATTATTTGGATTGTTATGTATCACATCTGTCCTGAAGGCAGTCCAGTCTTTCGGGAGTCGACCAGATTCCAAATGCACCGGTTTAAGCCTTTTTCACAAAAAGGCACCCTACATGAACTAGCACAGGGAAAAGTCTTCCTGGAAAACTGGTTCCAGCAGCTGAAGGTCCACACGACGAGGTGGAGGGTGCCCCAGAACATCTGACGAAACCTCCCTGCTGAGTCTCACATCTAGTTGGAACTGGACCATACCTCAGTATGGTACATGCAAGGCCAGGACCCTAAAGCACAAGACCTCGACTACTACCCCATGGTCGACCAGATTTTCCGAGAGTTGACCCGACAAGCAAAGACGAAGATACCAGTCCCAGAGGCTTCCAAACAGGTCGACTTCTCCATCATCGAGTCGCTTACTGACCAGGAGAAGGAGGAGGACTACGAGCTTAATCTCTACATCAGCACATTTGTGTCGGAGGATACCCTGACTGTGCCCACTAGTCGGGTACACCTCACAGTCAAACCTCTGAATTCCAAGGTAGTCGACCCTCAGCCGACATAACAACACCAACCACCAATACAACAACAACCAACAGTGCTACAGACAACTCCCCCGGCTCCAGCAATCGTCGACCACACTCAAGAACCGACTGGAGAAGTCGAAGCCGACGATCTGGAATATGCTTTATCCTAAAGCATCATCAAGAAGCTGGCTAAAGAGATAGCTGTTTCCTGAAAGAAACTCAAAACCCAAAAACAACAACAAGGGAGGGGTAAGCGTAAGCTTATTCTGGCCGACTCATCCGATGATGAGGAGGAACTAGCAGCCGCAGCCGTTGACATTGTCGAGGATGCCCGTGCCAATAAAGTATCCGTTGAAGTTCAGTTTCAACGGTATCTGGAAGCAGGAGCTCCGGAGGGTCGGCCCAAGAAAGCCAAAACACAAACGACGCCTAAAAATTTCGTCGACCTTGTGTCAACCCCCCCACCCCCATCTCCGATGCCCGTAGTCGAAGAACAAGCACCAGCAGAATGGTCGGGCAGCCCCAGTGAAGAATATGAACGAGCAATCCCAGAGGCACTCAGAGCCAGGGTCAGCCAGGATGCTGAGCTTAAAGCGTTCTTTGCAACACTGCCTTCACTATTCAAGTCGGACCAGAAAATAAAGACAACGGCTCCTCTCAAAATACACAAACACATTTATGCCCAGGAAACGAAAACATTTACCAGGATCAATGACGAGGGCAACATCATAGGACACAGTCAGTCTGTCACGAAGCAGGTCGACCCCGAGACACAAAACGAACCACCCACATCACCGTCCGAGGCAGCGATCTCTTTTGACGGCAGTCTCGACCATATTCAAGCCACTCTCGGAACCCCGGTCCATACTCCCACCCCGTCCCCAACACCACCATCATCACAACCTCCTTCCCCACCACCTCCACCGTCAAAATCCCCACCACTAGAAGTACAGCCAAACCCATCCTAGCCACCGTTATCTTCACAACCAGAAGCAGACATCCCACCTCCTCAAGCCGAAAAACCCCCGTCCCCAATAGCCCCTCCTCAAAAAGAAACACAACCATCCTCTATACCATCTACCCAACCAGCACAACCCTTGACCTCCAATCCACCAATTACCGACCCGACTTCCACTACTGCAGGTACCCAGGAGCAAGAACAACAGCCAGACAAACAGAAGAAAAAGAAAGAGCAGCATAAAACATCCGGCCTGCGGGTTAGCCTCAAAGATGCAAGTTTGCTAACCGACTCTGAGGTCGACCAACTACTCAAAATCTTGGCCAAAGAGTCAAAGAAGAGGATGGTCACAAAAAGTAGAGAGCTCAAGGACAAGGAGGCAGAACAGGTCGAGTTTCTCAGCAAATGCAGGTCTCTTGCACAATCTATCGTCCCAGGCCCCTTCGATATTGCTACAGATCGACCTCTGGAAAGGGCATATCAGCTTTTTGAAGGCATGGTGTCGACTATACAGACACATCTCCAAGAAACTAAGCAAGAGCAAAAGGAAGAAACGGTCCGACTACTCCTGAACCAGCACACTGCATTTTCGGAGGCGTACAAGGTCTAACAGGATCATATGGAGGAATCCATTGTCACTGAGGAAGTACTAAGAGACTGGCCTAATCACTATGGGCAGGTCTATCAGCAAACAAGACAAGTGCGACAGGGCATTCAGGCATTGGAGGGTCGGAAGTCGACAGAAGCAGAATTGCGGCAGACCATTGAAGAACAAATTGTGATGGAGACTACCAAACTGCAAAAGATAGAATGGGAGGCACATCAGTGGGTTCAAAAAGCCCTACCCAATTTAGAGTGAGTCAACATCCTCTGTCCTCATATGAAACGACTCATCACTGCTGTCGACAAACAAAATCAACTGTTGGGTCCCAACATGGACAACATAGCAGAAATGCCCATATCCGAAAAGATGTCAATCCTTTCAAATCTTACAACCTTAACGATCGATATCCAGAAGGAATTACAAAGTTGGACCGACTTTCAACATCATCTGGCCATCACAGCTCCAGCTATTGTCGAAGTCTATGTCCAAAGGAGACCGACTATCCGGCTGCACAGTCCCCAGCACGAGCAAGTTTGACTGTATCCGCAAGAGTTCCTTTTTGTACCTCCCTGTTTCTTCAGGACAAAGAAACGTTTTGTTCATGGGGGATATGTAGAAGGAGCAAGTCGACATAAGTCGACTTGAACGAAGACCGACTTAGTCAGCCGACTAAGTCGATGGGCTGACTAGTCGATCAGTCGACTAGGTCAGTCGGACGACTAAACAGATTGATTAGTCGACTTAACTAACAGTCGTGTCGGTTCACCGAACTGACAAGTAGTTATTTTTTGTAACTGTTTGTAACTGGTATATATTAGGCTGTTGAGCCAAGCAAGAACTTAGTTCAGTTCTGTGCCTTGTATGAACTTACTACATTAATATAATCTGTTTTCCTATCTGTTCTTGTCTCTTGTCTCTTATTTATGGTTATGTTTTAGTATGTATTATTGGTAACCTTATGTGATCAGTGAGATTACAACAGTTGCCGGAACTGGTATTGGGGAGGAACATAGATCTATGATGGTGATCCTCCCAAATGGGCTCATCCGTGTTCATGATCTCTATAATGGACTCGTCGGAAGGAAAAGTCTCGGAGAGATAATCTAGAATCGGAAGAGAAGGTTCTAACCAGTACGGTAAATGGTAAGGATCCGAAGCCACTAAATGGATGGCATTAGTGTGATCATCGGAGGAAGTTTCAATGGTGTCATACATAGCTTCGTGCGGACTCAACGAGGTGGACTCAACAACATTTGTGCCTAGGGGCTCAATATCAAATGAGGCGATCATATGGACTATCGCGGTATTCCGTGCTAGGAGTAGAGGGAAAAATCCCCATAAGGGATGAATCCTTCAACATACCTACCCCAATCAACTGGTAAGAAGGAGGGGACTGACCTAACATGGGTATGCTATTAGTCATGGAGGTAGTAACATCCGGCGTACAGAAATCAAGCTAGTCAATAGTGACAATTCTCCTGAGATGTGGGAATTGGACTTTTCGAAATACTGTTGAAGTAACAACATTCATGGCATAGAACTAATTCCTTCCTAAAAGGAGGTTATAATCTAAGGGGGCATCTACCACTTCTACTTGGATGGAAATGGTTTTTCCCCCAGCTCTACTGCGAGTGCTAATATGAGTTCGTGGGGTTGGAATCCCCATCCATCAAAGGCTTTAAGGGTTGTAGGTGATGTAACAAGCTCGAGAGAGCCAAGAGCTTTCCAACAAGTCAGAGATAGCACCGAGGTCGAAGATCCTTCATCTAGTACCGTTCGAAAGACTTTATTTCCCACTACTTTTTTAATGATCTATAAATCAAGTTTATGTGGTAATATAGGTTTATAGTTCTCAACATTGAAGTGAATCAAGTTAGTGTTATTCGGGTCTACAGATCCTAATGTACTTAACAAGTTCTTGTGCTGTGTAGGGAAACTTTGGAGTACTTCTAGGGTAGACATTGCACAAGGTGCCTGAGCGAGATCTTCAACCACATTATAGAATTTAGTAGCTCGGGCATTGGGATTAAATATAGCCTTCCGAAGAGTACTCTTTGGTGGGCACAAAATCATGTCGAGAGTAGGCTTCTCGATAGACAAGGGAACAGTAGACGAGGATCCCAGAGAACTAGTGGAGGGAGCTTTCCCTGAAGAATATTGATCTTCTTACTTATCTGCGGGTTTATCATAATTCTGGCTCAGAGTTTGCAGATGGATGGTATATGACAACATCATACGAATTTCCTCTGATGAGCTAGAGTTACCCTGGTTTGACATATGGTCTACCAGCTGTTGTTGAGAGGGAAAGGGATCCGTAAGTACTGCAAGTGCGGGATTAGACTTCAAAAATTGGGAGATTTCGTCCCGACCGGGACACTCCTTTGAGAAGTGGTCACCACCACATAATAGACAAGGGTATTTAGCCTTCCTTTTCCCTGTGTTGGTGTCATTATGGGTTGATTGTGGGGTCTCCTATTGGTTTCCAGGCTTTTTATTTCGATTTTTACCTTTCTTTTTATTACCCAAGGTTTGAGTAATTTGAATACAATTGACCTCAGCAGAAACCTTGGGGATCGAAGGAGTAGCAGGTTGGGTTTTCTTGGCAGGTTCCGCTATGGATGGGGACTGGATTGAACCAACAATCCCATCAATAGGTACTTCTGCTGATGGCTTGGCAGGGTCAATGTTGGGGCGAGGAGCTTGAGGAATCAGGTCATAAAAAGTCCCAGACTGGGAATAGACCAAGTCTAGGTACTGAGCCCGACTAATAGCCTGCTCTTCAGTAACGGCACCGCCCATGGCCACATCTCGGGCAATAGGAGGCAACAAGGACTTAGTGAACCAATCAGCTAACAACTGATCCAGAATAGGGGCCTTAATAAGTCTTCTCCACCTTCTTCACTCATGAATATGGTTAGAAATGTGGGTGGAGGTGTTCTGCCGCAGAGAAGTTAAAAGATCAGTGCCCGTTTCATAATGAATAGGGAGCTGAAAATGCGTAAGAAATACAGTTGCCAACGAGCCAAAATCCACAAACGAATGTTGTGGGAGTTCAATATACCACTTCACGGCCGTACCGGTCAAATTTCACTGAAAGAGTCGTAACTAGATGGAATCATCCATGAGGGAGTTCGAGGAACACCACAAATGAAAAGTCATAACATGGTTCCGCGGATCTTCACCCTGGTTCCCATCGAATTTTGGAATGTCCGATGGTAACTTTACCGGAATGGGAGGCCACGAGGGATTGTGCCGAATGGGATCATTAATCAACTTGGAAAAATCAGGAAAGCCCAAAGTTGCAAGGAAAGGTAACTATCTATTGGGCTGTATATACTGGTAATATTGATATGGCATTAAATTACTAGTATGGCCATAGACTGACTGAAAAACAGGTTGCTGTGAGGAAGAACTACAGATAAATCTTCCCATGGGGGGTTGATTTCTGGAATTAGGACTGCTAGGACCACCAGGGCCTCCAGGAGGAGGACCGCCAGAGCCACCGGGACCGCCAGGACCACCGGGACTGCCAGGACCACCGAGACTGCTAGGACCACTAGGACCACCAGGAGGCGGACCACCAGACCCTTTGGAACCTCCATGAGGTGGAAAACCTCTGGAGCCACCAGAACCACTAGGTGAAGGGCCGCCAGGCCCTCCCGAGCCATAAGGAGGAAAGCCACCAAGTCCCCCAGGACCACTAGGACCTCCAGGACCATGAGGAGGACCGCCAAGCCCTCCAGGACCATGAGGTCCCCCAGGGGGAGGACCACCATAAGGCAGTCCTCCCGCACCTCCCGCAGTATGTATGGGTATCCCTCCCATGGCTGGCATGTAAGACCAGTTGGGTTGCCCTTATGGCGTAAAAGTGTTACTAGGGAATGGAATTCCAATAGGATTAGATGGATGATTACCTACAAGTATTTGATAACCATAACCACTAAAAGACTGAATGGCAATAGGTTGTGCCCCCAAGGGCTGACCTGAACTAGATGGGGAATTTACCACATTAGTGTGGGTGGGAGGGACAAAAACTGTACATGTTTCTATGTTAGAGGTCTTCTCTTGACTAGGTACAACTCCAGGATCAGATAACGTAGGTCATGCCGAGGGTTTCCCCCCATCACTCAAAGGTACTGAAGACACAGGAATTGAAGGTTGGGCCCCAGATGCAAAAGATCTGGGTGGATTTGGATCAGACATAACATAAGAGGTGAGAGGGGTGGAAATTTGACATGGGCTATGGGTTGTTAATGGATGATCTATAATAAGTTCAATGGGTCTCATAGAATCGGCTAGTGAATGATATCCCACAGGAAGGAATGTGGAACAAACTGGTGAAGGTCCTAATAGGTTGTCAATCTGATTTTCTACCTCCTGTGCATGGAGGATAGCAGCACGGTATTGCCTGCGTTCTTCTTTACTCTCAGCAATGGAGTCTCCCAAAAAGGAGCATTAGGAACAAAGTCTGGATGGGTATCATCAACATGATCTTCCGTGGGAGAATGGAGCGATGAATCCTCACAGGAAGGCTATTGGACCAAGGGAGGCGAGTGTGAAGAATATGGTACTCCACTTTCTACCACCACATGATCTCCCACTTGGGAGGTGGTAGCAGCTCCTTGGTCGATAGCTTCCATTGGATTTCCTTCTGAAATAGAAGTAAAATCGGGTGGCAAGCCCTATACTCTCCAAGACTGTCTTAACTCAGCCAGTGTGTACAGTTCCTATCTAACCTAGGGTTTTAAAATATAGAAAAAACACACCAAAAGACTTCCCTACTCAAGCTATAGGTCAAAACAAGCAGACTTAAAATGATAGGAGGAGTTCAAAAGCCAGGTATCTCACTAGGATTGTCAAGCTAATGCCACTCACGATATACCTCGAGGGTACGTGCGTAGTAATCTCCCCGAATATTGTTTTTGGTGTATGGCTCCGAACAAGACGACCAAAGGGATTTTCTCAGATAGATAAGGTACCCTAGTGGGGTCTCCCGATATACTCAAGGTACGTGGGAGCTCGAATCGGTAGTAGTGTTGTCTAATGCATAACCGTACACAAGGGGCCTTTTGATATACAATCGAGTACATGAAGTAACTTTCTATATACCTCAAGGGTACGTGAAAGGCCGTTCGATATACCGATGGTACGTGGAAGAACCACATGAGTCCCAGAATGTAATGCTGACAAATAACGACAGCTCCTATGTTTTACGACACCCGAACACGTCTCTAACCTATCACTCAAGTTACTACATAAATTTTAACCTACAACTACCATTGATTTTAACTTGTACGGTTAGGTGAATGCATGATGTTCTAACAGAAAAGTAAAACCATGCAATATGCTTGTGCAAATGTTCACTTTACCGTTCAATATGCCTACTTACGGGAGGGAAGAGAGTGTTTTTTCTTTTTGTTTCAAAACCAAAAATCATTCCAATCAATAGTCATGAACATCAAATCAAAGACAATCAAATACTTCTACAAACAAAATTCTTCTTTCCGAAAGCAAATGAGAAGGGTGAGAATCTATTTTCCTAAAAGAACAACACCAAGCACACCTATATGCCAATGCACTTTAACTTTTCGAATTTCTTAAAAACATAAGAAAATATAACTTAAAACTACCATTTTTTTAATTTTGATTGAGATAGTCCTATATGCATTAGAGACGAAAGATCGTAAAGGTCCTAAAAGCTTATGAAGCTAATCAGAAAACCCAAATCCAACGCTCAAATATGATGTCCTAATCTCAAGCAAAACTTTTCTTTTTGAAGGGAAGAAAAAGAAGTTTACTATGCAAGCAAGAAATGAAATCTAGAAGCTAATCTAATGTTCTTCTTTCAGTATATGCAACGAAAAGAGAGTTCAATGAGCACCCTAACTTTTAGAACACAAGAAATCCTTCTTTAAACACAACCAACAAGCAAGAAGCGGATGAACAATCAAAAAGACTAAACAAATTTTTGAAATTCCACTCAAAATCAATCTTAACCATCAAAACAGCAAGCCACACACATCAAATTCAATAACACAAGCCCGATAACAGAGCTGAAAGCAATCAAAATTCCAAATTTTTACAAAGAAAAATGAGGAAAAAGGGTTTTGGACTAATGCCTACCTGATACCGCACTTCGTAGGTGTTATAAGAGTGTTTCCAAAGCATCACCGCTCCTAGATAACCAGATACAGGCGGTGGCACCACTTACTGTCCACTGTGTTCAGGCAGTGACACCGCACCTCGCACAAAGCATTGTCGTGGTTCCCTGTAGATGGCCAAAACAAAAAGAGAACAATGGATCAGATCAAAAACAGACTAGATCAAGGTGAATACTGTCGAATTGAATATGGTAACAGAGCATAAAAAACTGAAATAACTCAGATATGAACAGATATGGAAATTTCAAACCCAAATAATACAAATCAGAAAGTAAATCTAACTCTAAAGATTTTAATAAAATGGAGCCTGGATTCAGACAAGAGTTGCAGACTGAGGACGATCAAAACAATTGAATACAACTACTCCCCAGCAGAGTCACCAGATTTGTTGCTCGGAATATTTCACCTCCTATAGACAGCAAGGTGTTCCACTGGTCTGAATGGTTCAGATCCATAACAAATAGATCACAGAGGTTGATAACTCTCCCTAGACGCTGTAGATATCTGGAATGCAAGGCTTTGATAGTTCACCTATGTACCTGCAAAAGAGTTCAACATGAAACAGATCAAAGCAACCAGAATATGATCTACTAATATATGCTAGTGACTAAGGAATCTAGCAATATATATCTAAAATCAAACATCAACAATATATATGGGATAGAAAATCAGCTTGCATTATAAATATGAAGAAGTTTACAACCAAGCCTTAGTGTTGACATGCATCTCCATGAAACCATCTCTTCATCCCCAAAAGCTCTGAATCTAGCTCTCTATGCTCTCTCCAAATGATCTTGGGCCAAGAATCAGTCCAACAGCATAACAATACCTCCAAATGTTCTCCCCTCAACCATGGCTATGAGCTCATATTTATAGGGCTAGATGGATAGAGATGGTTGAGAAATGAGTGGGTAAGGTGGCCTCTAAGATCCTAGGATGAGGGATCTCGAGCTCAACCAACCCACAATAGTATGGATAAGGGATATCTCGAGGCTTATCATCTAGAAGCCTCGAGAAACTTCTCTTTTTCCCCTTTTACCCAGGGTACCGTGCTTCTCCTTCTATGACAGAGCGATTCTGGTAATAACCTCCTATTAACCAAGGGTGACAGGTGGTGGCACCACTTGTGGACAACCGATGAAAAGCGGTGCGAATAGGGGTACCGCTCCTGGATAAGGGAGGATGAGCGGTGCTGGGAATTTGTATGACAGACTGATAAGAAACCATTTATTCTTCACTCTAGAGGTTGGGATTTAGGGCAAGTAGGTATGTCAAAGGTCTTATCACATGATGCTGACAGGATTTTGGTATAACAAATCCTCATCAAAATGGGGTTCTTGAATGCTTGAATAGGACCTTTCTAGAAAGAGAATGGAGCATGCTCGGTAATGTCAAGTTGCAGTATGAATTGCAGCAAAAGTAGTTCTTACAACATGTTATCTGGTAAACCAATCACCATCAACTGCAATATATTGTAAGATTCTAAAATAGGTATGGACAGGTCACCCCTGTGGTTATTCAAATCTTAAAATTTTTGGTTATGATGCTAATTCTCTTATTCCCAATAATCAACTTTCTAACTTAGATCTGAGATAATAAAAAAAAGATGTCTTTGTTTGGTATGGTGATGGAGTTAAGGGATACAAATTGTGTGATCCTATTTCCCATAAAATCATCATTAAAAGAGATGTTGTGTTTGACAAATTTCCTCTCATTAAAACAGACATGGTAGATGGTGAAATGAAACAAGAAGAAGTACTATAGTTACAACAAATTCAGTTGGAGACTCGATCATCTACAGGAGAGGAGGAGCATGAAGATGTTCACAAAGAACCTCCTTTAGAAGAAGATGAGGTTATAGAAAATTTCTAGGAAACTAAGGAATTGTCACAAAAAACTCTACAAAGATCTACACAGGTCAAAAAAATTCCTAACAAGAATGAATATTTTTCTTCATCTATTGCTTTGATTTCTAATGACGGGGAACCTAGTTTTTATCAAGAAGTAATGGAGGTATCTTGATCAAACCAGTAGCCAACAAGTTTGCCTTGCCAACTGACAGGTTCACCTTCAACAGATTTTCCTCGATATGTTCAGCCAACAGGTTCACCTTGAAGATAGCATATCAACATGCTCTGCAACGAATGAACTTCTGACCGTTATAACTTCTTGTAACCAAGGTCATTTTTAGGGGCGAAATTTCACCAATTGGCTATTTTTGGGGTTTTTTTCAAAAAATAAATTCATTATTTGGTCATTTTTAGTGTCTAATATTGCCTATATTTACATAAAATATGTTTTTTTATCATAATATTTCGTCAAAATTTACACATTTCCATGTTAATTTTATGTTTTATATGTAATATTCACCTACCTATCTATAAACATGTTTATTTCAATCCAAAACAGTCGCCTATAATACTATACTTAAGTATAATATTAGAATCCTTAAAAAATACCCTGTTGTAACTGAACGTAGCGGGTAGTCACCCAAACGTCTCAGCATCCTTTATATAAGCATGTACATTATGTAATATATACATCTTTCTGATCATAATCTGATTCCTCCATCTTGCATGGAGCAGAAGTAATAAATTGGTTTGAATTCTTGCATATTCTTTTTGTGTATATTTCTTGTCGACCTAGTGTGTTTCCTGCTTTGTTGTTTCTTCTTATATGCTTCCACCATAACAGTACTTGACTCATTCAGTCGACTGTTGTCCCCAGCGTGCACCTGGGCACGACCTAGATCATTGGTATCAAAGAAATATTTCATTCAGAGCTTAAGTTACATAAGCACTTCCATCGAATTTATTTAACCTATGCATGTTTAAACACACTCGTAAACTCAACAAAACAAGCAGGCACTTCCATCGACTTCAGAAAAGATGGTCGAAGAAGCAGACAATAGTCATGAAACTGATGCGACAAAGCAACTCATAGAAAAAGAACCGGCTCACCAGCGAACCAAAATGTTTTCCCAATTCAGCGAGATTTTCCTGAGATTCACTGCAAACTCTAGGGAATCCTTGACACATCCTCACTCCGATAAAATAATCCCCTTCAAAGTACAAATGAATCTGGACATACCGAACCTTGAAGAAAATATTGACACGGAATCCGTCGACAATTGGGTACAACAATTGGAATCTTACTACACGGTAAATCAGCTCTTTGAAGCAGAAAATATCACCATTGCATACTTGAAGATGTCAACCTCTGTACACTGCTGGTGGGAGAATCTATCAACAAAGATGGAAAAAGAAGAAGACCCCATAGACACATGGGAAAAATTTGTCGAATATGTCTGAAAGGATTTCTACCCACCCAAGTATCTTGAACAGTAGTATAAGAAGTGCCAACAGCTAAGCAAGTGGAAAGACTAGCCCGTACAGAGTTACACCGACGAGTTCTACCGACTCATGGCTAGACTTGGCATCCAAGAAGAAGAGAAATTTCTTGTCCTGAAGTACATCAACGGTTTGTCCCCATACATTCAGCAAGAGATGGAGTTTCTAACTATCAGCATCCTTGTGGATGCATTTCATTATGCCAGCAAGCTTGAAGCTAAACAAAAAGGGGAAATGTCACTTCTTGAACAAGCCAACAGGTCGAACATCTGACAAGAAGTCGCCAGCTGACTCCGACAAGTTCAAGAATCCTTCTCAGCAAACTCCGCCAAATCCTGAACATCAAAAGAAGAACTTTCAGAAATACAAGAGGGATCGCAACAAATAGAACCCTACTGGGAAATGGTGTGATTATCACAGTTCATAATGGCATGATACGTACGAATGCAAATCTCGAAAGAAATTTTTGGAAAAATTTTCGACATCTGACTTGTCCGATAGAGCCTTGGTAGAATCTTATCCATATGCATTAAATCTCTTGGCCTCGACCTCGACCACTCCAATATCCTCAACTATCGTCGATGAGGAGGAATGAGAGAGCCTATTCCATACATGGATTTTGGTTTAGAACAATCCATTACATTTGATTGTGGATAATGGTAGCCAGAAGAACTTCATTTCTGAAGATATTGTGAATAAATTAGGCCTTGTCACCACTCCACATCCTCAGCCTTACAATATCGGTTGGATGAAGGATGGGCAAGAACTAAGGATCACACAACAATGCTGACTCGGCTACTTCATTAATCCTTTTGAAGATGAAGTACTCTATGACACGGCACGTCTTTCTATAGCCGATGCCCTATTCGGTAAACCCTACCTATGGGATCGACATGGTACATATCAGTCACAACCTCAGAAGGTAATTGTCAAAATTCGAAACCAATGGTATGGCATACCAGAGAGACAACCCACATCAACAGTTGTTATGATATTTTCCAAGCAAACAAATTTACTTATCAATCATGCTCAAAAGTTCGCATCAATCATGATCAAGCCTCAACATTCCAGGAAGACTGTAGCAACGATTCAACTCACCGACCAATGCAACTCCTGAAAACAACAACAGATCGACAACATTCTTGAAGAATACCAGAAAATATTTCAATCACTAGATGGAGTACCTCTGCACTGTCAGGTAAAAAACTCCATTGAACTCGTTCCTGGTTCTTCATTACCTAACGCATCTATTTACAGAATATCCATTCTCAAAAATGAAGAGATTCATAGATAAAGCCAGGATTTGATTGACAAGGGTCATATCCGCCCCAGCTCCTCTCCTTGTGTAAGTCCAATCGTCTTAGTTCCAAAGAAATATGGGACTTGGTGCATGTGCATCGACTATCGATCCCTCAACAAAATTTCAGTGAAGAACATATACCCTCTTCCAAGGATTGATGAACTCATCGACAATCTGAAAAGTGCTAAGTTCTTTATGAAACTCGACCTCAAGTCGGGATACCACCAAATTCCAATCGAGTCCACCAATGTATGGAAAACGACTTTCAAAACCAAGGAAGGACGGTTGGAATAGTTAGTCATGCCTTTCGGCTTAACCAATGCATCTGCAACCTTCATGAGAAATATGGATGACCTTCTATGACCTTTCATCGGCAAATGTGTCATTGTCTATGTCGATGATATCTTGATTTTCAGTCGATCATGGGAAGAACATGTCAAGCAACTTTGGTAATTTTTCGACACTCTCCATCAACATCAGCTATATCTGAACATGGAAAAATGCTCAGTTGCGATGACCAACATCAAGTATTTGGGGTATGTAATTGATTCTGCATGGATTCATGTCGACCCAGAAAAAGTACAGATCCTCAAATATTGGCCCATTCCTCAAAACATTCATGAACTAAGAAGTTTTCTTGGTTTGGCAAATTTCTATCAACGATTCATGCTTGGCTTCAGCCACATTGCATGCTGTATGAATCAGTTGATGAAAGGAAATGGGAAAACTATCTTCAAATGGAAACTGAGACAACAATAAGATTTTGAACAAATAAAAAATAAGCTATGTACTGCACTAGTACTTGTGTTACCTGATTTGCATCATCCCTTTGAGATTGAGACAGATGCATCGGACTATGCCCTCGATGCAGTGATCACTTAATCAGTTCACCCAGTCACGTTTCATTCCAAGACTTTCAGTGAAAAAGTCAGAAGGTACTCGACGTATGAAAAAGAATTGTACACCATAGCAATGGAGACACTACATTCTTGGCATGGAAACGGTCATCCTCACTAACCATAAGCCTTTCCAGTTCTCTCATACTCAATAGAAACTATAGAAAACCTGACAACTCAAGTGGATTAATTACCTACAACAATTTCAGTTAGTAATTAAGTATCGAAAAGGAAAATCCAATGCTGCATCCAATTGTCTCAGCATACCACCCATTACTCTACTATCTACAGTGATGAGTATGCAAGGTTATGACACCACTACTTGGCCACAAATGTATTCGGTAAACTACGATTTTTATACAATCTATCGATAGCTTCAGACCAGCAAGTTGTCGACTGATGACTAATTCCTAAACGACACCTTGCTATGCAAGCTTGGACAACTTTGTGTACTGACCAATCAGCACTGACAAAAGCTCATCTAGGACTCGCACTACAGCAAGACTGTAGGACATTTTGGAGTTGCAAAAACACTTCTTATCCTCCAAAAGTATTTCTAATGGGCGTCATTTAAGTCTAACGTAAAAAATTACATTCGATCGTGCATGGTTTGTGCCATTGCTAAACCACCAAATCGAAGACAAGGACTATACACACCCCTTCCAATTCCTAGTCGACCATGGGAATCTATTTCTATGGACTACTTGATGAGATATCCTACTACCAAACATCAGCATGACACGATACTAGTAGTAGTCAACATATTTTCCAAGATTGATATACTCATACCATGCAAGAAGACTACGACAGCACAGTAGACTGCTCAACTCTTCTTTGAACATGTGTGGAAACACTATGGCCTCCCAACGACCATTATTTCTGACAGAGATGCTATATTTTTTAGTACCTTTTGGAAAAATCTCTAGCAATAGCTCAACATGAGGCTTTCTTTGTTGACATCCTTCCTTCTGCAAACAAACGAATAGACGAAAGGTGTAAATCGCTTAGTCATACAATTGCTTCGCATGTACAACCACAAGCATCATCGAACATGGGATGAAATCCTTCCATACATACAGCACAGCTACAATCTTGCTCAACATAGCTCTACAGGAAAGATTCCATTTGATATCTGTTACGGACTTCAACCCTTGGTGCCTATTTACTTAATCAGTTCCTTGACACAATTGAACGACACCAACTTCGAAGGACGAGAAGTGGAGAAAGCATTGGAGTTCATAAATAAAATCTACAACATCCAAAAGCAAGCATAGGAAATGTTGTAATGAGCAAATTCAAAAGCTAAGGCCCAACATGACAAGCATTGTATTCCTCATTCATTCCAAATTGGGGATCGTGTCTGGTTACATCTCAAGAAGGATCGCTTCACTGGTCCATACAGAAAGATGAAACCTTTGTGATATGTTCCATACATAATCGTTAAACAGATTGGATAAAATGTCGTTCAGCTCAACATTCTTGCATGCCTTGGACTACATCCAGTTCTCAATGTAGATCTTCTTTGACCATAGCATTCACCATTGTTGGAATATAACGACTTGCAGAAAACAAAACCCGAAGACATCCATCCAGATGTTCAGGAACCTCTTCTTTGTGGCACCATTGTGGGACGACGCATACGCCTTACAAGGACGAACTCCATTCCCTTGTTTCAAGTGGCTAAAGTTGTATAAATCCCCGCACAAGGAAAATGGTACTCTTTTAATGAAGTCGTCGACAAGTTTCCTCACCTGAATGAATACACAATGGAGACCATTGTTTCTTAAGGAAGGAGGAATGATCCAACAAGCAGCCGACAGGTTCACCTCTGACAGGTTCGCCTTGCTAGCTGATAGGTTCACCTTCGATAGGTTTTCCTCGATATGTTCAGTGGAAAAGTTGTCGCAGCCGACAGGTTCGCCTCGAAGACAACATACCAACATGCTCTGCGACGGTTGAACTTTTGACCGTTATAACTTCTTGTAACTGAACATAGCGGGTAGTCGCTAAAACGTCTCAGCATCCACTGTATAAGCATGTACATTATGTAATATAGACATCTTTTTTATCATAATCTGATTCCTCCATCTTTCATGGAGAAGAAGTAATAAATTGGTTTGAATTCTTGCATATTGTCTGTGTGTATATTTCTTATCAATCTAGTGTGTTTCCTACTTTGTTTTTTCTTCTTATATGCTTCCGCCATAACAGTACTCGACTCATTCAGTCGACTATTGTCCCAAGCGTGCACCTGGCCATGACCTGGATCATATCTGAAAGTGATAATTGGAAAGTAGCAATGAAAGAAGAAATGGATGCCTTGGAAAAGAATAAAACATGGGGCCTGGTAGAACTTCCAACGGACAGGAAATTTGTCAGTTTCAAGTGGGTCTACAAACTAAAGAAAGGTGTTGATGATAAAGTTGATAAGTACAAAGCAAGAATGGTAGAAAAAGGGTATTCTTAGAAGGAAAGTATTGATTTCCATGAAATATTTTCACCAATTGTTAATCTTGTTTCTATTTGATTAGTCTTAGCACTAGTCACTTTACTTCATCTTGAGTTAGAGTAGCTACATGTTAAAACTACATTTCTACATGGAGATTTAGATGAGGATATATAAATGGAACAACTAGAAGGGTTTGTTTAGAATCACAAAAAAATATTTTTTTGCAAACTCAAGAATTCTTTATATGGCCTGAAACAGTCTCTTAGGAAATTGTACAAGAAGTTTGATTGCTTCATGGTGAGCCAAAATTTTACAAGAAGTGAGTATGATCATTGTGTTTATATTAAAAATTTGGAAAATAACATATTCAATATTTTTGTGTTATATGTTGAATTTATACTTGTAGCATGCAAAATCATGGTTGAAAATAGTAGGTTAAAGGCTCAGCTGGCTATGACATTTGATATGAAGGATCTAGGAGTAACAAAACAAATCTTGGGCATGGAAATACATAGAGATAGGAAAAATGGTAAGTTGTGGTTATCATAATAGAAACATGTGGAAAAATACTAAAGAGATTCATTAAGAATCATGTGAAACCACTAAATAACCCTTTGTATTCCCATTTTAATCTTTCTTCAGGTTTGTGTTATAATAATGATAAAGAAAAGGAGTATATTTGTTGTGTACCATATGTTAATGTAGTAGGAAGTTTGATGTATGTGATGGTTTTTACTAGACCGGATATTTCACATGTGTTTGGTGTTGTCAATAGATACATGGAAAATCTAAGTAAAGAGCATTGGGGAGCAGTGAAATGAGTGCTTCGATATTTTAAATGCACAACTAAGTATTGTATCACCTATAATGGTTGCAGTGATTGATCCTAAGGTTATGTCGATTCATATTTTGCAGGTGACTTGGATAAAAGGAGATCCACTTCAGGATATGTTTTTACTCTCGCAGGAGCGCCTATTAGTTGGATGTTAAAGCTTCAAAACATAGTTTCTTTATCCACTATGGAGGCATAATATATATATGCTTCACATGCTTTATAAGAGGAAGTCTAGTTAAAAGGTTTGTTGGGTGAGTTTGGAAGGATACAAAATAATGTAAAAATAAAATAAAAAATAGTCAAAGTGCTATTGATTTGGCTAAAAATCCAACTTATCACAGTAAGACAAAGCATATTCTTATTAAGTACCATTTGTAAGGCAAGTTAATAGTGAAGGTGGAGTAGCTCTTGAGAACTTATATACTCAAAAGAACTATGTAGACATGTTCACAAAACCAATATCATTAGAGAAGTTGCAGTGGTGCTTGGATTCTCTTGGCTTGTAGGAAAGGTGATGAATAAACAAGGGAAAGATATAAGGTAAATTGTTGTCAATGTGGAGATTGCTTAAATAGTGACAACTAATTTCTCACGGATTTGGATATTTCCATCTTTCTAGACTACTATTATTCTTACATCAGTTGAAACAAGCCAACCCAACATAGAATATGGATAGGTGCACATTGAATTGGTCTGTTTTATGTAACTGTGTGATAGATGCTCTATATCCATGTAATCCTGTAGAGGCTAATACGAAAGTGTGGGTGTAAGTAAAATTTGTAAGCATGTTTGGCTATTGTAATTCCCCATTTTTGAACAATAAAAATACCGATATCATTGCCCCATGAATGTTTCCCTATTAAGTGTTGGTGCACGTAAATATTCATGGTCTTTGTGTAATTGTTATTGATCTCTTTCAATTTAGCTTTCATTGCCAACATTCTCTTCGTATAATAGTGTACTGACATATGTTAGTTATCCATTGCTAGTTATCCTTGTAGATAATAGTGGTTTCCTCCAAAATCATAATGGAGATGTTTGTTTGACTTTTGGAATGAAGACCTTAATCAATGTGTCAAGAGTCACCTAAATATTCTTAGCATCCATCATTGAAGTGGCTATGACCAAGTTGGAAGAAACATACAAGCATGCACATGCAACATACTAATTCCCACTCAGATGAAAAGCTAATGTATTTATTTTTTTTAAAATAATTTAGAGATTTTGTTGAAAAGAGCACTCACGGGTCAATCAAGTGTTTAAGATCATACAATGGAGGTGAGTTCACATCCAAGGAATTTGAAAATCATTGCAAGGAAGCTGGGATCGAAAGACATAAACTATGGTTTATACTCCTCAACAAAATCAGGTTGTTGAATGCATGCGTAGGACTCTTCTAGAGAGAGAAAGGAGCATGCTCGGTAATGTCAAGTTGTATCATGATTTGTGGAAGAAGTAGTTCTTACAACATGCTATCTAGTAAATTGATCACCATAAACTACAATATATTGTAACATTCTAAAAGAGGTATGGATAGGTCACCCATGTGGTTATTCAAATCTTAAATTTTTTTGTTGTGATGCTTATGCTCTTATTCCCAAGAATCAAATTTCTAACTTAGATATGAAATCCAAAAGATAGAGTCTGTGTTGGGTATGGTGATGGATTTAAGGGATACAGATTGTGGGATCCTATTTCCCATAAAATCATCATTAAAAAAGATGTCATATTTGACAAATTGTCTCTCATTAAATCATACATGATAGATGGTGAAATGAAACAAGCAGAAGTGTCGTAGTTTCAACAAATTATGTTGGAGACTCGGTCATCTACAGGAGAGGAGGAGCGTGAATACGTTCACGAAGAACCTCCTGTAGAAAAAGATGAGGTTACAGAAAATTTCTAGGAAACTGAGGAATGGTTGCAACAAACTCTACAAATATATACACCAGTCAAAAAAAATCCTAAGAAGTATGAAGATTTTGCTTAATCTATTGCTTTGATCTCTAATGATGGGAAACTTGGTTTTTATCAAGAAGAAATGGAGGTATCTGAAAGTGATAATTGGAAATTAGCAATGAAAGAAGAAATGGATTCCTTGTGAAAGAATAAAACATGGGGCCTGGTAGAACTTCCAAAGGACAAGAAATTTTTCGGTTGTAAGTGGGTCTACAAATTGAAGAAAGGAGTTGATGATAAAGTTGATAAGCACAAAGTAATAAAGGTAGAAAAAGGGTATTCTTAGAAGGAAGGTATTGATTTTCATGAAATATTTTCACCAGTTGTTAATCTTGTTTCGATTTATTAGTGTTAAAACTAGTCAGTTTACTTGATCTTTAGTTAGAGTAGCTAAATGTTAAAACTGCGTTTCTACATGGAGATTTAGATGAGGATATATAAATGCAACAACTAGAAGGGTTTGTTCAGAATCACAAAAAATATTTTTTTCCAAACTCAAGAAGTCACTTGTATGGCCTGAAACAGCTCCTTGGAAATGGTTCAAGAAGTATGATTCCTTCATGGTGAGCCAAAAGTTTACAAGAAGTGAGTATGATCATTTTGTTTATATTAAAAAGTTGGAAAATGGAATATTCATTATTTTGATGTTATATGTTGAAGTTGTGCTTGTAGCATGCAAAAGCATGGTTGAAATTAGTAGGTTAAAGGCTAAGCTGGCTAGGACATTTGATATGAAGGATCTAGGAGTAACAAAACAAATCTTGGGCATGGAAATACAAAGAGATGGGAAAGATGGTAAGTTGTGGTTATCGCAGTATAAGCATGTGGAGAAAATACTTAAGTGATTCGTTAATAATCATGTGAAACCGGTAAATATCCCTTTGTCTTCCCATTTTAATCTTTCTTCATGTTTGTGTCCAAATAATGATAAAGAAAAAGGAGTATATGTATTGTGTACCATATGCTAATGTAGTAGGCAGTTTGATGTATGTGATGGTTTGTACTAGACCAAATATTTCACATGTTGGTTGTGTTGTCAATAGATACATGGAAAATCTAGGTAAAGAGAATTGGGGAGCAATGAAATGAGTGCTTCGATATCTTAAAGGCACAAGTAATTATTGTATCACCGATAATGGTTGAGGTGATTTATCATGTGGCTATGTCGATTCAGATTTTGCAGGTGACTTGGATAAAAGGAGATCCACTTTAGAATATGTTTTTACTCTTGCTGGAGGGCTTGTTAGTTGGATGTCAAAGCTTCAAAACATAGTTTATTTATCCACTACGGAGGCAGAATTTATATATGCTTCACATGCTTGCAAAGAGGCGGGTCGGTTAAAAGGTTTGTTGGGTGAGTTTGGAAGGATACAAAATAATGTAAAAATATTTTTTGATAGACAAAGTGTTATTCATTTGGATAAAATTACATCTTATCACAGTAAGACAAAGCATATTCCTATTAAATACCATTTGTAAGGAAGGTTATTGATGAAGGTGGAGTAGCTCTTTAGAAATATCATACTCAAAAGAGCTTTGTAGACATGTTCACAAAACCAATATCATTAGAGAAGCTGCGACGGTTCTCAGATTCTCTTGGTTTGCAAGAAAGGTGGTGAATAAACAAGGGAGAGATATCAGGTAAATTGTTGTCAAGGTGGAGATTGTGGAAACAGTGACAACTAATTTCTCACGGATTTGGATATTGGCATCTTTCTAGAATCATATTATTCGTCCTTCAGTTGAAAAAAGACAACCCAATATAGAATATGGATAGGTGCACATTTAATTGGTCCGTTTTATGTAACTGTGTGAGAAATATTATATATCCATGTAAGCGCATAGAGGAAAATATGAAAGTGTGGGTGTAAGAAATGGTTGTAAGCTTGTTCGGATATTGTAATTCTCCATTGTTTAACAATAAAAATACCAATATCATTTCCCAATGAATGTTTCCCTATTAAGGGTTTTCCATGTAAATATTTATGTTATTTTTGTAATTATTATTGATCTCTTTCAATTTAGGATTTCGTTGCCAACATTTTCTTCGTATGATAGTGCACTGACATATGATAGTTATCCATATGCTAGTTATCCTTGTAAATAATAGTGTTGGCCTCCAAAATCATAATGAATATGTTTTTTTGACTTTTGGAATGAAGACCTTAATCAATGTGTCAAGAGTCACCTAAATATTCTTAGCATCCATCATCAAAGTGGCTACTACCAAGTTGGAAGAAATATACAAGCATGCACAAGCAACATACTAATTCCCACCCCTAATCAATGTGTCAAGAGTCACCTAAATATTCTTAGCATCCATCATCGAAGTGGATACGACCAAGTTGGAAGAAATATACAAGCATGCACAAGCAACATACTAATTCCCACCCCTAATCAATGTGTCAAGAGTCACCTAAATATTCTTAGCATCCATCATCGAAGTGGCTATGACCAAGTTGGAAGAAATATACACGCATGCACAAGAAACATACTAATTCCCACCCCTAATCAATGTGTCAAGAGTCACCTAAATATTCTTAGCATCCATCATTGAAGTGGCTACGACCAAGTTGGAAGAAATATACACGCATGCACAAGAAACATACTAATTCCCACCCCTAATCAATGTGTCAAGAGTCACCTAAATATTCTTAGCATCCATCATCGAAGTGGCTACGACCAAGTTGGAATAAATATACAAGCATGCACAAGCAACATACTAATTCCCACCCCTAATCAATGGTACTAACGGGTGCCAAACTCTAACACATTGTTTCATAGGATCCAAATCCCCCCATTATTGCAAGCAACGGATGAGCGATATCAAACAATGCTCTACCTATATGAGAATCATGATGAATCTCACCTGTTGTGGTCATCATTTTTTAATTCTATATGCATCTAGTTGCGCACTTTGTAGCATCATGAACTATAATAACAACGACAACTGCATAGCAGCAAGTCCGTGTTAAAAGTAATAAAGTTTTTGTCACTTAATGCATGATACAACCCTTATAGTTTGGTGCAGGTACAGAGCGACTAAAGCCAAATATCTATAGTAGCTCGTCTTCTTTGACAAAAGAAAAGATTGCTTGAAATAGCTTACGAATGGCTTTCAATCTGACCCACTTATCTTATGTAAAGAGTGCAGGAAAGAAAATCAAAATTGACGTTATTTAGAGTCCCACAATAAAATGATAAGAGTTATCATATAGAAATAGCAAGATTTCCTTAATAATATAATGAGATTTTATATTCCCATTTTCAAGTCATTATTTTGTCATTTTTATGGAGATGTTTTTGTCAAGATAAATAATAAAAGAATTAGTGTGTTATTTTTCATTTGTTTTAATACAATACTTTTTTGCGCGTTTGAGATTGAAATCCGGTGATAGATCCACCACTTGGAAAATGTGGTCTCCTCACATTTTTTTTTAACTGTTGTGGGATTTGGGTGGCTTCCAATAAATTCCTAACTCCTCAAAGTTTTTTTAAGCTGCTGCGAGTTTTGGGTGTTTCAAATCAACACTAGGTCCTCATAATTTTTTTGCTGCTAATTGCTACTGAGAATCACCAAAAGCCTTTTGGTCGATAAGGCATAGTGAGCATTCATATAATTATTTTGTATAGAATAGAAAGTATACTCAAATTTGATAATAACATTGTTAAATATCAAACTCCATTTCAGTGTTGAAATTATAAAATATTGTTTTAAATTTTTTAACTAATTGTAAAACAACACAATAAGTATAGTCAAATTTTTATTTAAAAATAGAAAAAACAAAACGTAGTTAAAAAAGCCACCGTAGATAGCTAAAAACCCCACTTGTATTGAAATTCAGCATAAAAATGACAGTAGTATTGTTATTGTTATCCACTACTTCATATAAATGTTTTATGTGAAAAGTATAAATGTGATGAATCCTCCAAAAATTGTAACAGGAATCCATAAAGTGTTTCCCTCATTCCAAATTGATTCTTAAAATTTCGTTATAACTAGAACTTGCAAAATGAACAATCAATGATTAGAATAAGTTGGCGTGAAGAATGAAGATTTAAGTGCAACTTGTGATGGAAGCACAACAAACTGTGTTCTCATTTATTAAAGTAAGATCCATGGAGCATAAGGAACCCATGCAAGTTGCTTTACACTGCCACGCCACCGCTGCATTTCATCCTGAGAACTTTGGTCGGAGTGAAGCACATCTACGAGACGAAGGTGGGGTGACTCGCATCTACGCGATGATGGAGGGCCTGCATGTGGATTCCACAACAACTATGAGAGTTGGAGTTATGCTCTGCTTGCTAGTTGAAAACAGAAGAGAACAAAGCTTCCTAAAGGATGTTCGTAGTAACAGTAATGTGCCCGAAGAACTGCCAAATAAAGTGGTGGTGAAGCAAATTTGGTTAGCTCAACAAAATTGTTAATCGATGGATACAAGTTCAAATCTTATATGCCACATAAGAAAACACAATGCATATTAGATTTAGAGCATACATCATCGTATAGCAAACTTGACGATACCAATGAGCTGGTACGAGAGAGAAAGAAAGTGGTGGTCAGGCAATCACTACTACATAGAGGGGGTATTAAGACAATATTTGAGACCATATTTGTGTAAATTGTTTCAACTTAATACAAAAGAAAAACTGTGTATTCTCTTAAATATTGTTTTTAAGCGAGTGTCTTAAACTATTGTCTTAAATTTAAGACAATGGTTTAAGACAATGGTTTAAGACAATAATTTAAGACAATAGTTTAAAACACTCCCTTAAAGACAATATTTAAGAAAATACACAATTTTTCTTTTGTCTAAAGTTGAGACAATTTACAAAAATATTGTCTCAAATATTGTCATAATACCCCCTCTATGTAATAGTGATAGAATGTAAATATTTATGATAGGGAACGATGGAATCGAGCCACCAATCTTCTGCATTTTATAATGCAGATGCTCTACCATTGTGCTAGCACCCTACAACTTCATATACAAGAAGAATATTTGTATTTTTTAGTGTTTTTTAAAGCAATGAGCACAAGAAGCATATTTCACTCATTCATTTGTAGTTCTCATTGAGATTGCAGTTATAATACACATTCATCTCAAAATCAATATAGACTTCCATATGTTCTATATAAGAATTGTTAGAAAGGAGGCGGGCTTGGTCAATGCCACTGAAAGTGGTCATACAAATTAACAAGATCAGTTGTCAATTATGTAAAAGACTTAAAACAATAGAATCGATCTAGCATGAACAATGTGCTACAACAACATCACATGAATACTTGAAACAATAACACAAGGGATACTTGAAGCAAACACTATGATGAGTGATACTAATACAAGATGCCAATAATCTAATTTGTCGGCAGATGGACACCCAATGATCATTCACCGAAATGCTAGCAAGGCTAAACTTTATATGTTTTGGAGAAATTACCCATTTTTTAGAGAAAACAAAGGAAACTAAGAAGGCTTAAGGATATGAACACTATGTAATGAATGATATTTTGTCTACTAAAGGTTTTTGTCATTGACTTTTATTGTTTTACCCACTAAATCATGCAATGAAGGTAAATCAAATAAAAAAGGAATAAAAAAAGTAATTCCAAAAAATAAACTTGATATTTTCTCTTTAGTTTTATGTGATTTATTTAGTTTATTTAAACAACTAAACCTAAAAAATACAAATAATATACAAAACACACACATTAATGCAACCAAATATAAGCTAAATAAATATGCAAAACAAACAACACAACCTATATATATTATAAGTAAATATAACTCAAAATGTTATAACCCTATGTGTGCTCCAAAGGTAAGTAATCTTTCCCCTACACATTATGCATCTTGAGTATGGTCAATGCCATTCCCTTTGTGCTTATTTACCTGTAAATATTAAATCCAAAAATATCCAATCAGCCTATAAATGTCACCGCCATATTGTATGTCATCAAAACTAGTTATATTTGTCAGTTTGTAGTTCGAAAGTATCTGCACTTTGGTTATGTCACCTTTTTATAAGCATTCTCAGATAATTTTCTCATCTTCGAATTGGCCAGTTGGGATCTCATGGTGTGACCTTTGACTTGCTCTATTTTAATCAGGTTGTTCCCTGAAATAAAATTAAGGTAGTGTTATTGGCTAAGCTCCAAACAATATTAAACTACAATCAAAACTAAATTAAATTAAATTAAAAAAATCAACAATTGATTGGATGGACATCTAAATGAATTTTGTAAACAAATCTTGGAGAAACGAGCAAATGAGAAGAAGTAGCAAGATCTTTTCGCATGAAATCGATATCCGTTGGCATTTGCGATCAGATCTAGCGGAAATATTTCTCGTTCGAAATCCATGCAAATATTGTCATTTAAGACAATGAATCTCTATCAAAATATTGATATGCATTAATTCTATAATTATGTATTCGTAATTTGTGGATGTACCATTATTTGTATAAACTATCCAAAAATTGGATTTATTTTTCTTTTCTTCTTCTAGCAGGTGTTTTTATATCCAAACGAAAACAATTAAACCTTTACAAATGAACATATCAAGTAAATTAATTAAGTTAATAGGCATTTAGATGAAAGGAAGTCACCACTCCCCATCATCATATGTGGTGGGGTGACTTCCATATCACTCAAGATTTGAGAAGTTGAAAGAGAAGATGGTCAAGAGACTGGAAACCCTATCTTTATCAAAACAATGCCGTGACAATAAAATAATCCCTAAATTTTCCTTAATGAAACACAAATTGCAAACTCAGAACATGAAAATAATTGAGGATGCTAGTGTTGGAGGCACAGGAGGAAGGACATCTTAAGAATACAGATGTGAAGAAATCATGTGTAGTCAATCTATCATGTGCGACATTGGATCTGTACCAAACTAATATGCTTGAGCACAAGCTGAATTTTTCCATTGCCCAAAAACACATTCCCATGGAAGATAATATGTATAGAATCGAATGGATAGGGCAAAGTATGCGAAGAAGATGTTTGATCACCTAGATTCAAGTGGAAGCTACAAGAATTTAGATCAAGACCCAAGCAAAAAGATATCTAATAAGATTACATTCATGAATGCAGTTATTATTGTTATTATATGAATTTGATGGGAAGATTGATGTAGGAGGTACAACAATGGTGGGGTATAGGTATAACATGATATACAAAAAAATGAAAACATATACGGGATGTATGAGAGAGATTGGGGTTACATGATCAACCTTCATATTTGGTCGTCCTCCTCACCTAGTTGATCTCACGGGCCTTTGCAGTGCCTAACAACTGCTTCTGCTTCCAAGTTAGCACAGACCTTTGATTATGTCGATAGGCATTTAGATATTATTTCAGATTTTGGACTTTCTTTTCCATTCTGAAACAATAAGCTCAATCCATCTACTAAAACATATCTATAAATTGACATCTATCTGAGGGGTCATACCAAATCATGACCACTTAATCAATGTGCAATACAATTTGGATCTAAGAGATGAAGAACACAAATATTATGCTTAAAAAAATCTTCAGTAAAATTATTGACATAGGATATCAAGATTAGGAGTGCACCTCAGTTCAAAAATTTGTTCAACTTAGCTTTCCTAGCCACAAGGATCACCTTCATCTTTGACACAGCTCAAGGAGATATGCAAGCACAATAACCTGAATACACCTTCATCTTTGATGAAGCTATCTTGAGATTCAACCCACCTCGTAGATCTATGCAAGCACCAAAAGCTGAATAGAATTAGTTAGTGAATTGCATGTTTTGGAAAAGCTTTATCTAAAATCCCCAAAAAAATTCTTCCAGAAAATCATAACCAATTCTCTTTCCCTCCATAAAATTGAAACAATCAATTTCCAATAAGAAAATAGTAATTAAAAAAATAGAAAGTATAAATTTAGAAATCTTATTAAACATTCTTGAAATATGTTCGAGACAATTTCTAATTTCATCTTAAAAATCGTCTAAGAAAATTGTCTTAAACATTTTTAAAATATATGTCAGACAATTTCTAATTTTATCTTTAAAAATCGTCTTAAATACTATCTTAAAAATTCATAATATATATGAAAGCAATTTAAACTAAAAAATAAGAAGAAATGCAAATTTCGTCTTTAAAAGGTGCCTTAAACATCCCCACAGTGTAGTAGTGAATTGATGCAGGCATGCTTGTTTTACTGTTGGGTTGGTTGGCACTTTGTGTGTTGGAGTGAAAATTTTCCTTTTAATTGAGTTTGAATGTAAATGTTTTGATGAAATTTGCAATATATAGTCGTATCAGAGGGAGCGGGAAAGAGCAGCCTAGGTTCAGCTGAAGTGAAAATTTGTACACCATTGCATGGTACCTAGCAAGAATCAGTATACACTCCATCATTTGAAAGTTTGAAACATGAAGTGAACATTTGAGCAGTCGTTTCCTGGTACCTAGTGAGTAGCAGCAATATACACTTCATCATTTGAAAGTTTGAAATTTATGTTTTCTTATGTATAATTTATGTATCGCCCCAACTCAAGTGCAAAGCTCTAGACCAAAAGGAAAGAGAAGTGGAGCTAGTCAATCTGGTAAGATCACGGTCCATTTGAGCTCAATTATTTCTATGAAATTATTTCTAGTGAGGAGCAGTATACACTAGGCTTCAGCTTTTCTGTCATTGTATGCATAAACATTTGAAAGTTTGAAATATATGTTTTCTTATGGATACTTTATGTATCTCCCCAACTCAGGTGCAAATCCTTGGACCAAATGCTGAGGGAAGTGGAGCTAGTCAATATGGTAAGATCATGGCCCAATTGAGTTCAATTATTTTGACTAACAATTATTTCTTTGATGATTTTTAAAATATGAAATTATTTATATTATTGTATGTGCTACATACCTTGGCTACATCAATTTCCATTTATTCTTGCATGGTTTGCATGGTGAATCGCTCTTTAAGCTTCTTCAAGATGAGATGATAGAGATGGTAATAAGCAGCATTGGAGATGGTAATTGGTAGCGTCCCTAAGGTGATTCTTGGATTCTACAGCTGGGTGAATCTTGTGGTTGGACAAGTAGGATTGTAATTGCTGACTCGAGCAGGACAGTATAACTTCTTCCAAAGATAATCCATGGCTTGAGAAGCTTGGCTAAGCAAAGGCAGGTGGCCATCTTTGCAAACATGCCTTCGGAACCAGCTTGGAAAACAAAGAAAACATGCTTCTGAAACCATCTTGGAAAGCATGCTTGAGAAGCTTGGAAGATGTTGGAAATATTAATTACTCATTGATCCACATAAAAAATCAGCCGACCCTGTCAAAGTTTGTACCAAGTCAGTTTCTGTCAAATAGTCTAACATGATGAAGAGTTCACGTCTCTCATATATAATCCAGCTGAATTAAATTGTTGAAGCTAAGTTTATAGGTAGATAGTTATTATAGTATTTAATGTAAGTCGGTAGAAGTTTTTTTAATAAGAAGAAGAAGATTGTAAATCTATAGAATAGACAGAACAGACAGACACATAGACAGAGATATATAGAGAATAGAAGTGTGGATAAGAAGAAGGAAAAACTTTGAAGAGTTTTGAAGCTCATGCTTCTATGTTTTGTGAAAGTGTTGAGAGTTGAAGCTCTATAAAAAGGTTGAAACATCCTTGTAAATTTCTAAGTTTGTATTTACGACTGTAGTTATTTGCTATGCCGCAACAAGATATATAAATCCATACTTTATGGTTTAATGCAACTTTTATTTAGCCGCACATCTTCTCCAGATTTACCAGAGTGAATGTTGTTTACATTTACTATTTAGTGAAAGACACAAAAAATCCATATTTATTTCACCCCGTAAAAGTTCTAGTTTTTATCCACAGATTATTCGACACGAGTCTTATTTAATATTTGGTTATATGAATTGTGAGTGAGTTTCAATATAGTTGTGTCGCATTTTATCCCAGGATACCTTCATTGAAAAGTGTTTTTCATATCCTAAGTCTTTAGAGTAGGAAATATATTTTTACAAAGTTCAAACCAAAAGTTGTTCCGTCGAAGTGAAAGTTGGTCGTAACCTAAATCCTTTTGCAGTAAAAGTTGGTCGAAGCCAAGAGAGTCTGTTGAGGTAAAAGTGTGTCGGGTAAAATTTCCGTCATAGTAATCCCATCGCAATTCTTTTGGTCACGAGTCTTTTCATTAAAGTAAAAAGGGAAAGAAAATTTTATGACTGCTCGGTAACTCAAGTGTACCACTGAAGCAACCGTCTTTACCAAGATCTAGTATCAGAGCATGTTTAGTAAAGAAATATTGTCTTAAAAAGGAAAAAAGTAATTTCCTAAGGTAAATTAAAAATGGATTCCACAAGTTCTGGTTCACACATGTCAATTTTGCAAAGTCCAATTTTTACAGGAAAGAATTATGAGTATTGGCCTCTAACAATGAAGGCTTTGTTCAGAGGTCAAGATGTTTTGGAGATAGTTCAGAATAGTTATGCAGAACCAGCAGATCAAGCAGCATATAATAATTACATGCAAGATGGGAAAGATGCCCTGAGGGAACAGAGGAAGAAAGATGGAAAATATCCAGTATACATACACCAATCCATGCATGAAAGCATACTCCTAAGAGTAGCAGCAGCAATTACCGCTAAGTAGGCATGGGACACATTGGAGACTGCATATCAAGGATTGAACAAGGTAAATACTTCCAAGTTGCATATTCTGAGAAGAGATTTTGAATCTCTGTTAATGAAAGATACAGAGTCAGTAGACTCATTTTACACTAGAGTTATTGGTTTGATAAATCAACGGAAATCTCATGGAGAAACCATATAATACCAAAGGGTAGTTGAAAAATTCTCATAAGTCTTCCCCCAAGATTTGAATCCTTGGTTGTAACCTTGGAAGAAAACAAAGACATGTCAGTGTTTACCATTGATGAGTTGCAAGCTTCAGTCATCAATCATGAAGACATAATCTTTAGATCAAATACATCATTGGAAGGTGCATTTGCAGCACAGTCATCCATAATCAGTGGTAGAGGCAAGGGGAGAAACAATTATAGAGGTAGAGGAAGAAAATTCTCAATAGGAGGACGCAGCAGTAGTCCCACGGATGTCGCTGGTAGAGGAAATAATCAAAACCCAAGTCAGCGAAGTGGTCACCGTTTTGATAAATAAAAAATTCAATGTCATTATTGTAAGAAATTTGGTCATTATGCATATGAATGCAGGAAGAAGTAGCATGACGAAGGAAGACAAAGCCAGAACCAGTCCACAAACACCAGCACTTCGTCAAGCGCAATGTCGATGGAATGTGCATCCCCAATTGAATGCAATACCATCCAATAAAGTCTATGCAACATATGGTATTTATTTTCAGGTTGCAGCAATCATATGACTGGTAATTTGAATTTTTTTTGCAGTCTAGATAATTCAGTTCAAACTAATGTTACACTTGGAAATAATGTCCAAGTCATTGTTTTGGGAAAATATATTGTTGGTATTCTAAGCAAACAGGGGGAGCGAAATTTCATGCTTGATGTTTCTCATGTCGAAGGTCTAAAACACAATTTTTTGAACATTGGACAACTAATACAAAAAGGTTATAGAGTCTACATGGAAGACAATCACTATGTGATTAAAGACATGCATCCAAGAAACCAACTAATAGAAAAGTACCAATGACAAGAAATTTCTTGTTTCCATTAAGGATAGTTCCAAACATGAAAGGAAAGACAAATAAAAGAGTTGCATTCAAGGAAGATTGCAAAGATGCAGTCGTACATTGCGACAAGAAAGAAAATGACAACGCTGAAAGTCAAGAAGTGTTTCAAACATAAGTTCAGGATGATTCTTGGCTATGGCATTTCAGATTTGGGCATCTGAATTTTGGTGGGATGAAGATATTGCACACGAAAAATATGGTTAAAGGATTTCCATTGATCGAAAAAATTAGACTAATTTTGTGAAGGCTACATTTTTGGCAAGCAGCATAGAGAAACTTTTCCAGTAGGAAATTCATACAGAGCATGCACACCACTTGAGATTGTTCACTCTAATATTTGTGGTCCAATGTAGACATCATCCATTGGTGGCTGCAATTATTTTCTTACTTTTATTGATGACTACTCAAGAAAAACATGGGTGTATTTTCTGAAACATTAATCTGATGCATTTAGATGTTTTGAGTAGTTCAAGGCACTCGTGGAGAACCAGAGTGGACACCGCATCAAAATTCTAAGGACGAACATAGGCGGTGAATATGTTTCAAATGAATTTCTAAATTTCTACAAAATCCATGGCATACAAAAGAAAATCACTGCGCGTTATACACCTCAGCAGAATGATGTCGCAAAGAAAAAGAATAAAATCATTATGGAGATGGCGCGCAACATGATGGCAGCCAAGCATTTGCAAAAATGAATATTGGGTTGAAGTAGTTGCAATTGTTGTATATATTATGAACCGGTGCCCAACAAAGAGCGTGAAGAACAAGGTTCCTCAAGAAGCATGGACATGTATGAATCATAGTGTTTTTCATTTAAATTGTTGTATCACATATGCTCATGTGCCAAATGAGCTGAGAAAGAAACTAGAAAACAAGGGACATAAATGTATTTTTGTTGGCTACTCTGAAGATACAAAAGCATACAAGTTGTATGACCCTTCTGCAAGGAAATTAATCATTAGTCGCAACGTTCAATTTTTCAAGAATGAATCATGGGATGGAACCGTCGAGAAGAATATCAAGATTGTGTCGAATGTCGAGCATGATGACATGACGAAGGAAGTGGTTCAAATACCACATGTAATTCAATCGGTCGCAGCACCATCAACTCCCATGACACTGTGACATAGTTCAACACAAGTGACATCGACACAATTTGCAACTCAAGCTACGTCGAAAAGCATACCAAGAAGTCAGAAGACTCCATCAAGAAATTTGTCGAGGTCAACATTGACAGATCCAGTGAAGAAAATAAGTATGCGTGAAATATATGAAGTTGGTACACCAAATTGATTCTCTCTCTTTGCATTATTTTCTCAAATAAACAATCCACTAACATTTGAGGAAGATGTCAAAGATGAAGTATGGGAACAAGCCATGGATGAAGAAATAGAATGCATTGAGAAAAACTAGACATGGGAGCTGGTAGATGTACCAAAAGATAAAGATGTAATTACTGTCAAATGGATTTACAAGACCAAGCAAGATGATGATGGGAATGTACAGAATCACAAGGAAAGAATGGTCATGAGAGGGTCCACAAAGAAGCTCTACATATATTTCAATGAAACCTTCACACCAGTCGCAAGCATGGATACAGTCAGGACTATTTTGGCCATCGTTACACAAAACAAATGGATTGTTTATCAAATGGATATTAAGTCAACATTTTTGAATGGCTATCTGGATGAAGAAGTGCATGTGGAAAAACCACAAGAAAATGAAGTTACAGGAAAAGAGCACAAAGTGTACAGGCTGAAAAAGGCACTCTACAGTTTAAATCAAGCTCCGAGAGCTTGGTACAGTCGCATTGATTCCTATCTCACCAAAAATGGATTTCATAGAAGTGAAAGTGAACCAAAGTTGTACACCAAAATTAATGATCAAGGTAACATGTTAATTGTTGTGATACTTGCTTCACACATGGATCTAGAAGCCAAAGAACTCTCAAAAATTGGTTTAGTTTGCAAAACAAGCACAAATTAGCTGAAAAGACTAAAATTGCATTCACACATGAAGTCAATAGTGGATATTATTAACACTGTCTAACATGTAACTATGTTTAGAATAGGTATATAATACATTTGGGAAAAATCGTGAGTCTTAGGAAGCCATTTGGAAGTGTACATGTGTCATCACCATATTTGACCTCCATCCCCCCTAGGTGGACCGATTAGCTCTCGAATCACCCCAAACGGTCATGAAACCTAGTGTGAACATTGGTGAGGCATGATGGAGCATAAATGAGTCTATGACAGGCATGGGTGAGCAAACATAGTTTGTGGGAGTGGCTCAAGGTGGAAAATAAATGCACAAGAGGGGCCAAAATGGTCTAAAAACATCACTAGAGCCCCTAGTCAAACCAAATTACTGAAAAATAGGAATGGAAGCACTCCAAGGGACCAAGGTCCATTAATTAGGGTGCACTTATTCTAGGTTTACCAAGATAGAGCATTGGTGTGTGTTTGAATGGGCCAAAATAACCAGTCAACTTTCTAGACCACTTTCCCTAAGTCTAAACCATATGTATCAATGAATAAAAGAAAATGAAATAGTCTAAGTTCTAAACTATGGTACTAAGGAATTAATACTGATCTAACACGCTCTCTTAAACTTGACTTAGTACATCTTATCCAAAAATATCATGGAGGCCTTGGAAACAAAGGCTCAAGTCACCTCATACAACATAAAATTTTATTTCTCCATGAAAACAAGGAAAAGAGGAAAACCACATGGGAAAAAAACCTCTCCCCAAAAATGGACATAGAGCAAAAAATATGAAGTTGAATGGAAGCCATCAACATGCATCACTCACCCCAAGTAGTGATCTAAGGTAAGTGAAGGTATTCTTTGTGAAGCACTTGGTGAAAATATCAACAGTTTGCTCAGTAGAAGGGCAATACTGCAAGGCTATCACCCGATCATGCACCAAGATTTGGATGTAGTGCATGTGTATATCAATGTGTTTTGTCCTCTGTCTCTGTAATGGATCTATGGAAATATTGATTGCACTTTGATTGTCAGACCGAATGAAAGTGGCTGAATCAAGTGCAACATCAAGTTCCCGAAGAATGTCTTGCAACCACACACATTGTGTAGTTGCATTCACTACTCCTCTGTACTCGGCCTTAGCTGAAGAAAGATAAATAGTGTTTTTTTTCTTGATTGAACAGCATATGGGAACATTAAAAATCATGAAGACATAACCTGGAGTGGACTTCCTATCATTGGGATCGCCAGGCCAATCAGAATCAGAAAATCCAACTAGTTTTAGTGGAGAACTAGCAACATAGTGTACCCCGAAGTTCCTGGTGCCTTGTACATACTAAAGGATCCTCTTAGCTTCCTTCCAATGGATCTCATGAGGATGCTACATATATCTAGCTACATCACCTATAGCATATGCTAAATCAGGTCAAGAATGAGTAAGATATAACAAACTCCTGACTAGCTTCCTATACAATGAGTTGTCCACCAATGGAGAGTCACCAACTTCACCTAGTTCGATACCAGAAAGGAATGGGCATTTGGATGCATTACATTCATCCATTTTAAACTTCATTAACAGGTCTGCAGCATATTTTTGTTGGCTGGCCTTAATCCCTGCTTCAGATTGAACAATTTCCAAACCAAGAAATTGTTTCAACAAGCCTAGATCAGTCATTGAAAATTCACTGTGCAAAGAAGCTTTAATTGACCCAATTTCTTTGGTGCAACTACCTGTAATCTAAATTTAATCAACATACAATACTATTACCTATGACACATCACCAATGTGCTGCAAATAAACATTAGGATCAGACTTGCATCTAACAAAGCCAAGTGAAAGCATAAATTTGTCCATCTTGCCATACCAAGACCTCGGGGCATGCTTGAGGCCGTAGAGTGACTTCTTTAACCTGCATACAAGGGAAGGATACTCTTGGAAACATTCAGGTTGCTACATATATATCTCTTCGAGTATCTCACCATGAAGAAATGCACTTTTGACATCCATGTGGTGAACCTCCCAATGCTTGTTTGCAGCAATGGCTAAAACTAGCCTAATAGAGTCCATCTTTGCAACTGGTGCAAATGTATTTGTATAGTCCTCTCCTTGGAATTGAGAGAAGCCATTGGAAACTAATCTGGCATTGTATTTTATATCAGAACCAGCAGCAGCAAATTTGGTCCTATAGACCCACTTGCATTACACTAGCTTCCTCTTGGGAGGCAAAGGAACCAATTCCCAAGTCTGACTTTCTTGCAGAGAGTTGAACTCTTCTTGCATGGCCGATCTCCATATTGGGTCATAATATGCTTCCTGATATGATTGTGTATCAGATCCAACCATCATGTAGCAATTCTCAAAAAGTCCCAATTCATTTTCAAAATAATCTCTTTGAAATTGTGATCTAGTCTTCCTAGGATCTAGTGGATTTCCTGCTAAATCCCTTGTTGCTTCTATGGTTTTATATGCCCACTTGAGCCTTGAGGGGGAGTCATGTTCATAAAAATCATCTTCAGCCATCTCTGAATCAGAAATATTAGAAATATCAGAAATATCAGAAAGAGAATCATCACTTACATCATCTTGGTGTTGAGGAGAAGAGAATTCCCCCAGTGCTAGTTCGAAATCTGGAATGACTTCTCCTTCGAATTACACACTTCTTTCTATGAAAGTATTTTGTATTGAGGTATCAAATAGATTGTATCCCTTTGTGTCTTCACCATATCCCACCATGATGCACTCCTTTATTTTGTGGCTAAAATTCTTTCCTCTTTTCTGAAGGAATCCTATCCCATGCCCTTGAGCCAAAAATTATGAAATGTGAAATATTTGGCTTATGACCAAACCAAACCTTGTATGGCATCTTCCCATCCACTGATGTATGAATAGCTCTGTTCTGAATGTATGCATCATAGTTAATGGCTTCACCCCATAGCTTAGGACTCAAATCCTTAGCTTCAATCATATAGATTGACATCTCCTTGAGCGCCTTGTTCTTCCTCTCAGCCACACCATTTTGTTGTGGTGTGTAGAGGACCGAATGATGCATTTGGATGCCACATTCTTCACAAAGGTGTTGCAATTTTTTTTTCACGCACTCTTTACCATTATCAGTATGAAGTATTTTGATCTTGTTCCTGCACTGATTCTCAACTAGATCCTTCCAAATATTTAGAGTCTCAAAGACTTCAGAATTGAGCTTGAGGAAATAGACCTAGCAAAACCTTGAGAAATCATCTATGAAAGTGAGAACATACCTTGATCCTCCATAGGATGGTGTGGGAATAGGGACAATGAGATATGAATGCACCAACCCAAGCACTTGTGTAGCTCTCCTTGCTTTCCCTTTCTCATAGCTGTGCTCTGGATGTTTTCCCACCACACAACAAATGCAAGCACCATTGGAGGTCTTTATAGGAGGAAGCCCTTCCACCATGCCATCCTTGTTCAATGCCTGGAGGTATTTTCAGTTCATACAATGAAATATCTCATGCCGCAGCTTGTTGGTTTCATTGGCATGAGACAGGAGCACTTACCCTCTAGAGATGGGAAGAAAATGTGAGAATTTGTACATCCTAGCTTGATGATCAGCATACCCCAATGCCACCACTTTGTTGGAAGAGATTTCAACTATCTCAACCACATATGGAGTAAATGTTACTCTCTTGGATTCTCCAGTGTGTGTCATTTGGTACACTGATAGTAGGTTCACTTCCAAGTCTGGTACAAACAGGACATTGTTGAAATATGCATCTTCAATATCGATCCCGCTAATCCCCTTGGCCTGGATCTCTGAATCATCACCCATTCTAACAGTTAGGTCATTGTATGAATGCATGGGTGTGAAGAATTATTTGGCAGAGGCCATGTTCCTTGATGCTCCCGAATCAATGATGAAGGATGAATAATTTGAAGAGCCAACAACCAAAGCATGGCACCTCTCTTTGTTGTTAGAACCTGAACTTCCATCCTTCTTCCTTGCACCCTCTGGGACTAGGATGTTATTCTTCTCCAACAACTGCGTCATCATATCTATGGTTTTCTTCATGCATGCACTCTCTAGATGCCATCCCTTGTGGCAGTAAGTGCATTTGGTATTCTCCTTGTTCTTCTTGTCCTTATCCTTGCAAGGATTCGAACCCCCAGTAGGAAATTTGGGTCTATCTTGTTTCTTCTTATATGGATGTTTCAAATCCTTGGCTTTCTTCTTGCCTTTGTATGGATTCGAAACCCCTACAGCAAGAGCTTGGTCTTTGCTTTCTTTGATGGTGCCCATATGCACTAGTTTATCATGCTCTTGGTTCAAAGACTCCATGAAGCTTGCTAGTGACAACATTTACCAATTTCAAGCTGTGAGCTTGCTTGAGTGAAATGTGCTGACAAACATAGAATACTCAAGCACTAGATTCGAAATAATAGACGGTATGAGTTGCTATTATTTCTTCTCAATGCCACACTACCATTAGAGGAATTTTGGGGTCTAAAATGGGCCTCCTAAGTAAAATAATAAAATAATAGTTAAAATAATAAAATAATATTGATTAATTTTGGAGGAAGAANATATTTCTTTTTTTGGGGGTAGCGGGGTCCATCAAAAGTATGCAGTGTGGGTACTCGTTGGATGCAGAATCAAATTCCGCATCCAACGAGCTCTCCCGATCGAAATTTGAGTAAAAACACAATGAGATATGTCGAAAATACGAACAAAAAAAGTAGTTTTTTTTAATGTCAAATATGTCAATTCAACCATTATGGTTGCCTTATTTAATTGAAATTCTATTGGTTCTTGAATTCCAACTCACAAAAACTTATTTTGGCACGTTTTCTTATAAGGCCCATTTTAGACCCCAAATTTCCTCTAATGTTGATTTTAAGCATAAATGACTTGAAATCGGTGAAAAAATCTTGGATGGTCTCATAATGCGCTGGGCTCAAGGAGATGAACTCATTTTTGAGATGGTGACCCCTCATCTCATCAGTATTCCCAAAGAGAGATTCAAGCCTGAGCCAAACTTCATTTGGGGTAGCTATACCATCAACATAAAAGAGGAGTTCGCTCGAAATGTTGACACAAAGAATTGCAAATGCTTCATCAATTCTATTGAAAAACTTTGACTTCTCTACTGCAGAATTTGGTTCGACCTCTGTCCCCATGGTGACCCTATAGAGACCCTTGGACCTCATCTGGATAACCATCTTGGCCTTCCATTCGAAGTAGTTGAATTGTGTTAGCAAGACATGAGTTTGCTCCATCTTTACTTGCGCTAGTGGTGAGAATTGTTGAATGCACCTGCAATGAAAACTCACGAATCTATCTAGAGAATCCCTCTAACAGCAAATCAAACACTCTGAAATCAATTTGCAGCTTCTTCCATCTCTAATACCATGTGATAATTGATTCATAGCTTGATCTATGAGCCAAATAACTCTCACAATTCACTCTAGTTTGCAAAACAAGCACAAATTAGCTGAAAAGACTGAAATTGCATTCACACATGAAGTCAATAGTGGATATTATTAACACTGTCTAACATGTAACTATGTTTAGAATAGGTATATATTACATTTGGGAAAAATCATGAGGCTTAGGAAGCCATTTGGAAGTGTACACATGTCATCACTATATTTGACCTCCATACCCCCTACGTGGACCAATTAGCTCTCGAATCGCCCCAAATGGTCACAAAACCTGGTGTGAACATTGGTGAGGCATATTGGAGTGTAAATGGTTCTATGACAGGTGTGGGAGTGGCTCAAGGTGAACAATAAATGCACAAGAGGGTCCAAAATGGTCTAAAAACATCACTAGTGCCCCTAGTCAAACCAAATTCCTGAAAAAGAGGAAGGGAAATGCTCCAAGGGACCAAGGGTCATTAATGAGGGTGCACATGTTCCAGGTTGACCAAACTAGAGTGTTGGTGTGTGTGTGAATGGGACAAAATAACCAGTTAACTTGCTAGACCACTTTCCCTAAGTCTAAACCATAAGTATCAATGCATAAAAGAAAATGAAATAGTCTAAGGTCTAAACTATGGTACTAAGGAAGGATTACTGCTCTAACAATTGTCTTCCTGTGTAACACCCTGGTTTTGACCCCAAGGGGGAGGGGAATGTGTGTCCCGGTTTCGACCCAATGGTATTGAATTGCATATGATGTAAATATCATTAATAAATTGTGGTGTGGAGCTCAAGGAAAAGGCCCCACCATGGATTTAGTGTTTTATGTATCGACGATTGAAATCGATGCCGATGGTTTATGTGCTAGCCAGGCACAATATGTTTTGAGACATCATGTAAAAATGAAAATGAATAAAAATACCACAACTAGCTATGCGCCGCAACGTGAAAGAGATGCAGGCATGATTTCACAACGAATAGGGGGGTGATATTCAAACCCTTGAGCCAATGGGGGAAATCCAAATGTCAAGGGGAAATCCCATAAAACTGTCAACTACCCATTTTGTCTTTTTGTTCCAATCATTTATTTCTGCCAGAAATTGGTTGACGAAGTTATTTCCTTGGGATGAGAAAGGTACGGGAGTCAAATTCGAATTGGGAGGACCACCCATTTTGGAAAAACATGTTTTTGAATTGTGGGGAAAGTAAATGCTAGGAAAGGCATGCCCAAGCCATTATTCACCCATTTCTTTCATTCCTCACCCATTCTCATTCACATTTGCGCTCCCTCGTGTAGCAGGGAGGTGGATGAGCTCTCTCCTTTACGATCTTCCTAGCGTTTTCTTCACTTCTCCATGCCCAGAATTCGTTTTCTATGTTGCTGGGCGAATGGGAAGAAGGGAACCACAATTTTGGGGTTTGAAGAGGTCGTTTTTGCCCCTGTGAGTAAGTTGGGAGTTTCCCTCACGTTCTTCTGTCGTTTCCTCAATTTCTCCAAGCTGGGAAACCCATTTTTGTACTGTTCAGTGAGTGCACAAAGGAGAACTACAATTTAGGGGTTTTAAGAGGTTTTTTTCCCTTTCCTCATGCAGTTGGAGATTTTTTTGCCTTTCCCTCATGAATTTATGCATTTTCCTCATTGTTCTCTAAGCTAGAACCTTATTTTTGGTTATGTTTAGTGGCTGGGAATATAGATCGATGAATTGGGGGTTTGTAGAGGTCTCCTTTGCCCACATGAAGCCCATAGACGTCTCTGAAATCAAATTTTCCATTAGAGAGTTGTTTTCCCCTTGTTTCCATTTCGATTTTTGATTCCCAGGACATTGTTGTCCATACCCAGAACTTGTATTGGCTATGTGGTGCATCCTTGTGTTGGTTTGGATGAGTAAGTCCAAGGAACCCATCTGTTAGATGGTTGACTGTGTTTGGATGTGAGTGTTGGCTTGGATGAGTAAGTCCAAGGAACCCATGAATTATTGGCTTATTGCCTTAGTATCCCATGAAACCCAATTGTTTATTGGTTGGGCTTGACAATTTGTGAAACCTAACTGTGTGTTGGATTTACTGTGGGTGTATGGTCTTGTTGTGTGTAAGCTTGGTGTTCCCTAGTTCCTTGTGGAAATCATTCCCAACTCGGGGGTGGCAGTGATGCTGAGATATTTGTTGGGCCCTAGAATTGTCCAATTTTCCATCACTTATCGACATATCTTTCATCCATTTTCTTACCATTATTGCCCATTTATCATTCCATTTTTCATCCATTTGTTGTAGCTGCGCGTAAAATAACATACTACTTCCATTGATGTTTTAAGTGGTTAATAAAGATTATTTTTCTTTATCTTTGATGAATTAAAAACTATTATGCATAATTTTACTAATGATGGTTTGTGGAGTGATTTGTCACATACAAGATGCTCACAGCCAGCTGTTACAGCCTTAACCGAAAATGCATGCCACATAAGAACACCTTGATTCGCGTCTTTATTTTCGGGCATATGGAAATGAATCTAAAAAATACGATACATGGGTTTTGTGCGTAATATCCTCATTTACATGATTAGTGAGGAAATCGCCAAAAAAATCCATGGTTTATGATATGCAGGTGGTTCTTCGGGAGGGTATTTTCCAGATTTGGTGTTGCGGCCGGTTCCAAAGTTGCCAGCAGTTACGGCCGTGTTTCAGCTGTTACAGATCATAAGTTGGGGGTTCAGTTCTTCATTTCCATGAGAAAATTTTATGTATAAATATGTAATCAATCTCATTGAGAAGAGAGATTCATGAATAGGAGAGAAATCAATGTTATGATGTAGGATTTGATCCAAATCCATTGTAATACTTTCATTTTGATAATACATACTAGCAGTTTCTTAATTCTGGAGTTGTAGACTTTCATTGTGGAGACCCAACTCTGCTCACTGGAGGAAGGGCCCTCTTCCCTGAGCAGATGTTGGTAGTGTTGATTGTAGGTGTTTTATTTTGTAGATCTATTATTTGTTAATTCATACTTTCATGCATTAGATTGATCATAGTTGTTTTTATTATTTAGTTCATGTTTTCATTAGAATTATGATAGGTTGTTTTTCTGTTAATTCATCTTGATAGATCGTTGGCCAACTTAACATTGCTTCCAGGTTTATGTATCTAGATCTTGTTTTATAAGAATTGATTCTATTGAAGTGTGATCAGATTTACAGTTTGGATTTACGAATAGGTTCGAGGTTTGATTTACTTTCAAGAAGGTGTGATTTAGTTTACAAAGAGTTTTGATTGCATACCAATAGATCAACAGTGTCAGGTAGAAATTGTGCTTGCATATATCTTGCACAATAACTTTGAAATAAAAGACTTCCTTGGGTTGATAATTTATGTTTAGCACTCTCAATGTTAAGTTTTAATTAACTGACATATAGTGGGCACAACATTTTGGCGTCGTTGCCGGGGAAGTTATTAATTGTGCAAAAGTACATATGACATTGTTTTGTAGATGCATTGTTAAAGTAGGGCATGTAGGTTGCATGATTACATTTCAGTTTATTGAATTTATTTTGAGTGTGGATTTTCTGTCTTTACATTTAGTTTTATTTCAATTTCAATCTTTGGAGCATAAATCTTATCATTCCCCTTAGTGGTGTTGTAAACACCACCCATTCTACTAACAAGTTGACAGGAACATTCGAAGGAGGAGCCTCAAGATAGCACACGAAGAATCTAATGAAGAGATGGCAGGTAAGAAAGATGCAGAAGTTGTTACATTCAAATTTCCCATTAGAGATTCGAGAGGAGTGGCACCAACAAAAAGAATTCCCCCACATGTTCTACCAAATTTTCACGGTTTAGAAAACGAAAACCATGATGTATTTTTATTTCAATTTGAAGTACTCTGTAGAGGATATGGTTATTGTGCTAATGATCAAAATTTGAATGTGTTTCCCCTTACTCTAAAGGGAACAGCCCTCCGATGGTTCATGAGCCTCGGTGGGAATTGTATACAAACTTGGGAAGACATGAAACATGTATTCTTGAAAAAGTACCAAGATTATTGTAGGGTCAATGAAAACATCTTCGAAATGACACAAGGAGAAGAAGAGAGTCTAGAGGAATACATAGAATGCTTTCAATATAACCTCCAAAGATCCAAACAGAGGAAACTGGGGAAGGAGACCTTAAAAACACTTCTACTCAAGGGAATCCAAACTGAATATTTAGAAGTATTAAATCTGATGAGAACAGGTAATGTATTTCAGTTAGCATATGATGATATTTGTGAGTTATGTAAAAGGTATTCAAGAGGAAACTTCAAGACTGGTAAGAATTCTAGGGAGATTTTTATCTTTATTTTTGAAATTTGCTGCAAAAACAAGAGTTTTACAAGCTGAAATTAGCAATTTATTTGAAATTTCTAAAGTTGATTCATAATCGAGTGTTTTGTAGGATAAGGAAAAGCAAGAGGAAATAAGAGAAGCAAGGGATTTCCCTTTGGATAGTCTTGAAAGTTGTGGTATATGTGACTTGAATCATTCCACAGATCATTGTCCCTCTTTACCAAAGATGAAAGAAACATATCATAGAGATCTGGGAGTTGCAGCCAACTCATTGCAACAGTCATGTCAACCATGGCCTACATCTATGGTTCAAAATTCTATCCCTCCATTTCCTTACTCTCATACTCAATAAGTCAATACTCTTCCACCATGGCAGTTGTTGCAGCCTTAATTTAACTCTTACCTACCTTATCCACAAGGTTGGAATGGCCTATCTTATGATCACATGGCCACTCTCCCTCATGCTGCAACACAACTTGGTCCTTTAATATCAACCTCGTAACTCAATCATCTACATCAGCCACATCTATCTTCTCATCAAACTCCTTGGTACCCAACACAATTTCCTGTCCAATCCACCCTCCACCCTAACCATAATAAAGCAATACAGTATGCTTACAGTGCTGAACTGCAAAATGTTCATACATTTCCCTCTTGTTCTAACTCACCTACATCGCTGCAAAATGGTTGTGCGTTGTTGCAACAAATCCATACGATGCCTAAACATGTTTTAAATCCAATTTTTGCAAATGGAGTTTCTTCTAGTCCTCATAAGCAAGCAGACAAAATCAACAAGACACATGTAATATTTGATGGAGAACAGCCATTGGAACCAAAAGCATCATTCACATCATTAGATCTGAAACTCTTATGCATTGAGGAAGATCAGTTTAATAAGGATCTTCATGGTGTAACATCCATGAGCAATCAAGAGAACAAAGACTATATTGAAGCTTGGTTTCAATCTGTCATCGGTCTGCAACATCATTCCATACTTCACCAATTCTTGGCACCATCATTTCAAGGGAAGTTGATCTCTCATATCCTAGCATTCATAAAGTTATATTTTTCTGTTGGGAGTATGAGCATACTTGAGTCACTTCTTCGAAAGTGGCTCCATTGGAAATATGCATACACTTGAAAAAAATTTATATTTCCAAGTAGAATAGGGTAGGATAGAATATCAGAATAAAACCATGCTTTTGTTTGTTTTTTTATTTTTGAATAAGTATGCTCTCTTCTTGCGCCTTGTTGCGATCTGGAAGATCAGAAAGTAGAAAGATAAGGAATGGTTATGAGATGTTTTCATGAATTCTTTGGAATTGTTGACTATTTGAACAAAATGCTTAAGTCATTTTTTGTCATCAATTTCCCAATTTCAATTTGTCTCTATTTGTTACAAATGAAAATAAAATATCATGAAAACAAAATTACAGTAATTAGGGAAGGTGAATGAAGGATCCACATGAAAATGAGTCAATGATTATGAAACCCTTCAAGCTTGAAATTTGGCATGAATTTGTTAGCTGCAACATTCAGCTATGACAATGAGATGCAACACCCAACCGTGACTGATTACTCTCAGCTGCGACAGTGAGTTGCAACACTAGCTGTGACACTGAGCTACAACACCCAGCTGTGACTGTGCTACAGGTAAAAATTTATGAGTTTGAGATATGTGTGTGTTGCACATCATGATATGTATTTAGTTTTTATTTTCCATAAAAATGCACATGCTTTATTTCAACATTATGTCATTTTTAAGAGTTGCAGCTGCGGCTGCAACAGACCGTGTAAGTCAATCTAGGTGCTCAATGCTTAAAATTTTTGGTATGGATGTGTGTGATATTCAAATTTACATCATTAAAAACATTCACACTTATTTCGATCACTTTTTTGGGTCAAATTTCATTTATTCAATTTTTGGTGACATTTTGGCTTGAACATTTTACTGGAACACAGTCGGGAAAGTCCATTTTTGGGAGACCAAATGAACTTATTTTTAAAAAATGTTTATATCCTAAGTATCCCTTTGAATCTAGTTTCCAAAACAATTTGAATTTTTACTATTGGGTGTCAAACAAAAATTTTATGGCCAAAATACTAACAGGGTGTCAAGCTGGCAGCTTAGGAACAAAGTTGGGCCAGTCAATTTTTGGATACCTTATTGGACATATAATGAAAACATATTTTATTTGTATATTCCCCTATTAATATAGTTTACAACTCAATTTTAATCACTCCATTCCGATATCGTATGCAAATTTTATGACCAAAATACCGACTGCCTATCACAAATCTGCATTCCTAAAACTCTATTTTCTAGAATGTTCATTGGCTTATTTGACCCATCAATTCTTGTTGGATTAAAAACTTGTTTCTAATGGAGATACCTACATGACTCTACTTTCATATCCAATTGGAATCACATCAATCCGTTATCAAACGAAAAAGTTAAGCTTAAAACCGTGACTATTGGTCTAGTCCAGAATTCGAAAAAACACCTTGTCATGCAGGCTGTTATTGAGTGATTTGGAACATCATTACATAGAATTTTAAAAACATGTTTCTAATGAAAATTGACCTATGAATTTAATTTAATTTGGCTTTGTATTCACTCAAATTGGACAAGGAACAAATAATCTATGATCAGAATACCGTTGGTGAGTCTAGATGGACATTGCTCCCGTGCAGGTATAAAATGGATTTTGCTTTGTTCATTTTTCTTTTGATTTTTTTTTAAAATAATTGCTTGTTGTTTTTTTCATAAGTGTTGGGTGAAGAGAGACCAATCATCTCTCTTCTTCCATCATCTCATGTTTTATTGCAGGCAAGTGCTAGGTTTTTGCAGGTCCTTGGAAGAAGAAGGTCAATGCATGCAGGAGTGACTCTTGAAGACTTTTTATCAATTTGCAAATGGATTGAGCACATACAAAAAATGGATAGATTGATGTGCAAACCATACCAATGTTCAATAAGTCAAGTCCCATTGCTACATGCCAAGAATCATTTTTAGACACCTGTCATACCATTTGTTGCCGAAAAAAACCCCTCAAGAAGCCAATTGCCCTATGGTAGATTCATTCACCCTCCTCATTTCAAAACCCTAAAAATCCATTCATGTCAAAATCCCATTTTCCACTGCTTATGTAGTCACCATAACCGTTTTATTTCCCATCACTACTACATCATGACTTCACATATACTTTCCACTTCTGAGTTTCATGTTGGTTCTATTTTTCACTATGATTCTTCACAATCATTTATTTTGTACTCGTATTAGATGATGTGGAATTCATTAAGGTACACCTTCCAATGGTCTTGTCCCATCGACTCTGACACATCATCTGGGGTTGAGATTAGAGTTTTTATAGTGCCCTGGTATCTGCATGAATCAATGGCAGATTTCCTTGTTGTTAATCATGGGGATTCATCAATGCCTCTTGATTGACAAACCTTGCAGGTGACTCGACTCCAGCACATCCATTCGTACCTGTCAAGATGCACTAAGGTACTTTAGAGCTCACTGTCATCAAAAGTGAGTTTCTTCACATTGGTTAATGGCATACATTAATGGCTGATAATCCAATGATTTCTTTCCATGCTCGACTTCAGCACATTCATTCGCATGGTAAGAATTGTACCTCGGTTTTGTAGCAGATGAAGATTATGTGATCTAATGGTTTCAACAATGACTTGCAGCATTATTTGTTCAGTAGTTTTGCAATTCCTTTCCATTTTCATTTCAGCAGTTGATTTTCAGAATAAGAGAATGGGCTTTCTGCTTCTATGGTAGAATTTATCCTCATCAATTGCCTCAGCAGTTAGTCTTACATGCAACCAGCACAACATCATGGATCAAATTCAGTCTCATCCAGTTTTAGCTCTCATATACATATGTCTCAACATCAGATCGGCCTACATAGCTCCAGCATACACCAGTCCATTTATGTCAACCAAGGCTTCCATGGAGGTAACACTTGAGGTAAAATAGCATGAGTTTTTTTATTTATTAAAGATTTAGGGAAATGTCATGAAGAACCACTAAGCATTAGCTATTTTCATTTTCTATGTAGCATTTTATGTCCATCCATTCCCATCATTTCCCACTCAATTCTAACACTTCATCATTCATGCACATCCCCTTCAAATTCCAACCCAACATCTCACCAACCCAACTGACCAAGCATAAAAAAGGGATACCTTATTGTTGTCACACAAGAACCAACAATAGGAAGTTTTGCTACTGCCACACAAGAACCAGCAATAAGAAAAAAAAATTGTTGCTGCCACACAAGAACCAACAGTAAGAAAAGAATCATTGCTACTGCCACATAAAAACCAATAATGAGGAGAAATAAAGCAGCTGATACACTTATTGAAAGAAAAGGATAGGCTGGACACAAGAACCCACAGTAGAAGAAACTGTTGTAGAAGTCATTCCTTCATAAGAGTATGCTCCCATACAATAGGGAAGGAAATGCACTCTGAGTTATGAATTGGTTGGTGATTTATTGATGCACATATTAGTTCACTTCCACACAACTGTTGAGAAGTTAGAGTTGGCATCTTGATACTATGGGTTGATATACAGTCAGATTTGATTTACATATGCTCTCATAGAACTTAAATGCTTGGGTTTTGTTGATTGAAATTTAGACATACATTCTCATTGCCCAAACAAATATGATCCTTGCTCATTAAAAATCACGGTCATTTTTTATCCATTAGTATCAGTTCTGATTTTTATTAATGTAGCTATCTTCAGCAAGTATGCAACTCTCTTGGCATTTGAAAAAAACCATTAATTATCTTCTCATTCATATTGCATATGGGGTTTCTTGTGCCAAAAAGTTTCAGAAGTTGTCATAAGAAAAAGTGCAGCCAAGAGTATCAGATACGAGAAATTATGATGTGCATGTTCAACATAATGGATAGCATGGGTTCCAAAATCCCTACTGTATATTCAGGATGCTACTACAGTCTTAGAAGGAAGTCTATGGCAGTGTTTGAAAAATGTTTGGCATTATTTGAAGTGTTACAAAGCACTGCACGATAAGGGCATAACCAAAGAAAATTCTAGTAGCCTTCATTCAACCATGAGAATGGATGAAATTTACTGTGGTTTATTGCAATAGAATTTGCCATGAATTTGATGTGAAAATGGTTCTAAAACTCTTTTATTTCCCATGAATGATAATTCATGTAGTAGAGTTTGGCTTGTGAAGATCATCGATATCCTTTTTGGCACTTGTGACATATGGAGGGTCTACAAATTCTGTGATTGTCAGATGATATTTGAGCAGCTTGGGTCATCATAAAAGGAAATTTGCAAATGTGATCTCTTGCTGGTATGAAGATTTCCTATGCATTGTTATTTTATTTTATTTTTGCAATACATTATGAGCACTTAACTACAACCATGTGGAATCAAAATTGAGCTCACATAGTCAATTTCAAATAGCATACAGTCATTTTTCAGGCAGCCTACAGTCATTTTTGTAAAGTCAAGTATGTGTTTCTAGCTAGCACATATATAAAAATTGGATGTTGGCAGTGGTAGTGCAGATACAAGAAAACAAAGTTCCCAAAGTTCACTTGATTTCATGAATGGAAGGTAAGTTAATGAAAAATGGAATTTAAAAAAAGTTTACAAATGGATGAACAATGCTCTCACACCAAGTACAACAAATTATGAATACAGCAGTGGAAAGTAGTAGAAATCTTGTGTCATGGCAAAGTGCAACAAAGAAGTGAAGTTTTGAGACATCTTGTACCAGGGGAAGAACATACTATCTCTTTCTTTACTTGAGGACAGGTAAAATACTCAGTTTGGGGGAGATGGTTGTTTACAACTAAGATGACAACTCTTCTTTTGCATTAGTACATGCAACATATTTAGTTTGGGGGAGTGGTTTTTGACATTCTTTGTGCATACTGATTTGTATTCATTCACAGCTAGCAAAAATGCAGAATTTAATTTAAGGATATCTTGCAAACCGTGAGCTTTTTTTTCCTTAAATTTGGATGGGGAATGCATAACATCATGAAGAACAACCATGGCAAGTTTCAGCTCAATCCAATGCACGGTTTTCAAGAAAATGACCATCATCACCAACATCCAATTCACATTTTTCTCGAAATCCATGATGTGGGTTTGTCTAATTTTTGGTGCGAAGATGCACTATAATGGTGTTTACTTGTTTGAAAAATTTCAGCCCAACCCAATTTGTATTTTGTGAAATATTGGTTCAGGAAGTTCAGCTGCAACACATTTTTATTCATCTACAAAAGTGCAGAAATTGAAATGGGAATATATTTCAATTGGTAAGTTGGATTCTTATGATTTTTGTACAGGAAGTGTATAATACCAAAATGAAGAATCTTGGAAATTTTCATCCCAATCCAATGTACGGTTTTTGAGAAAATAGCCAAAATCACCTATAGCCAATTTGCATTTTTCTCGAAATCCGTGATGTGAGTTTGTCTAATTTTTGGCGTGGAGATGCATTAGAATGGTAGTTACTTGTTTGAAAAATTTCAGCCCAATCCAGTTCGACGTTTGGGAGAAAATGACTTCGAAAGTTTTCTATTCAAAAGGCTGCAACACCGTAAAATATTGCCATTTTTCCGTTTCGTCAGCTACGAGTCTGTTTCCTGTTCCGTCAGCTGCGAATCCATTTTGCATTTCCCATTCCATCAGCTGTGAGTTCGTTTCTCGTTCCGTTAGCTGCGAGTTCGTTTCCCGTTTCCCGTTCCGTCAGTTGCGAGTCCGTTTCCCGTTTCCTGTTCTGTTAGCTGCGAGTCCGTTTCCCATTTATTGTTCTGTCAGCTGCAAGTCCATTTCCTGTTCCGTCAGCTGCGATTCCGTTTCCTGTTCCGTCAGCTACAAGTCCACCAAATTTGTCGCTAAATTTAGCGCTATTTGGGCTGCAACTCTGCCAAAATCTTCGCTAAAACCTTCACCAAATTCGCTGCTAAAATAAGCTATGAATCCGCCAAATTTCTACTAAAGAGTTGCAAATCCGCCAAATTTTCTGCTAAATCCTCCGCTAAGTGACTCTGCCAATTTCTGTTAAACTCTCCATTTCTTCTAGCTGCAGCTGTGCGAATGGTAAAATGAAGGAACAAGTGAATGAGTTTTTTTTAGTTGGATGCTACATAGGTATTGGGTTGCATGAGGACATGCAACAAGTTCAATTTGGGGGAGATGTTGGGCCCTGGAATTGTCCATTTTTCCATCACTTATCAACATATTTTTCATCCATTTTCTTACCATTATTGCCCATTTTTCATCCATTTGTTGTAGCTGCGCGTAAAATAACATACTACTTCCATTAATGTTTTAAGTGGTTAATAATGATTATTTTCCTTTATCTTTGATGAATTAAAGACTATTATGAATAATTTTACTAATGATGGTTTGTGGAGTGATTTGTCATGTACAGGATGCTCACAGCCAGTTGTTACAGCCTTAACCAAAAATGCATGCCACATAAGAACACCTTGATTCGTGTCTTGATTTGCGGGCAGATGGAAACGAATCAAAAAAATCCGAGACATGGGTTTTGTGCGTAACATCCTCATTTACCATAACTACAAGGAAATCACCAAACAAAGCCACGGTTTGCGATATGCAGGTGGTTCTTCGAGAGGGTATTTTCCAGATTTTGTGTTGCGACCGGTTCCAAAGTTGCCAGCAGTTACGGTAGTGTTTCAGCTGTTATAGATCACAAGCTGCGGGTTCAGTTCTTCATTTCCATGAGATAATTTTATGTATAAATATGTAATCAATCTCATTGAGAATGGAGATTCATGAATAGGAGAGAAATCAATGTTATGATGTAGGATTTGATCCATATCCATTGTAATACTTTCATTTTGATAATACATGCTAGCCGTTTCTTAATTCTGGAGTTGTAGACTTTCATTGTGGAGACCCAGCTCTGCTCAATGGAGGAAGGGCCCTCTTCCCTGAGCAGATGCTGGTAGTGTTGATTGTAGGTGTTTTATTTTGTAGATTTGTTATTTGTTAATTCATGCTTTCATGCATTAGATTGATCATAGTTGTTTTTATTATTTAGTTCATGTTCTCATTAGAATTATCATAAGTTGTTTTCCTGTTAATTCATCTTGATATATCGTTGGCCAACTTAACATTGCTTCTAGGTTTATGTATCTAGATCTTGTTTTATAAGAATTGATTCTGTTGAAGTGTGATCAGATTTACAGTTTGGATTTACGAATAGGTTCGAGGTTTGATTTACTTTCAAGAAGGTGTGATCTAGTTTACAAAGAGTTTCGATTGCATACCAATAGATCAACAGTGTCAGGTAGAAATTGTGCTTGCATAGATCTTGCACGATAACTTTGAAATAAAAGACTTCCTTGGGTTGATAATTTATGTTTAGCACTCTGCATGTTAAGTTTTAATTAACTGACATATAGTGGACACAACAATATTGATGAGCACATTGGCCTATGGTTGGGTGGAACGTTGCAGCGACATAGCGATTTGCAGAGAATATTCTTCTCAAGATAAGTATTCGTTGTGTATTTAATTCTTGCAACTGTATTTGTTTTATGACTCGTTATGAACATGATGAATGCGTGAATGAATAATTTGCTTCTACTGTAATTTGATTTATTATACATCTGTACATGTATGTTTAATTTCAATGCATTTTATTATTATGTTCATGGGCTAGATTTCCCGTTTGACAGCAGCAGTGTAGATTGCGTCATCTCCATCGTCGAGATGAGGGGAGGGGACGTGACTGCCTATATGTAGATGATTTAATATTTACTGGTGATTTTTGCATAAAAGAATTTAAAACAGTGATGGAAAGTGAATGTGAAATGACTGATTTGGGGCTTATGAAATTTTTCTGGGTATTGAAGTCCAACAGTCTAAAAGTGGTATTTTTATATCACAATCAAAGTATATGCAAATAAATTTTTTAAATAATTCAATATGTCTAATTGCAAGTCATCCCCGACACCAATAATAATAGGTTTAAAATTGAGCAAGGATGATGATGGGTCAACTGTAGATCCTACGTTGTTTAAAAGGATTGTTGGCAGCCTTATGTATTTAACAACGATGAGACCAGACATTATCTATAAATTAAGTTTGATCTCAAGATTCACAGAGTCACCAAAAGACTCTCATTGGCAAGCAGGTAAAAGAATTATGAGGTATGTAAGTGGCACAAATGACCTTGGCATTATGTATTCAACTGTAGAAAATTTTAAACTCATTGGATACACTGACAGTGACAATGGAGGCAGTACATATGAAAGGAAAAGCACATCTGGGTACACATTTCATTTTGGTACAGGTGTTGTGTCGTGGGATTCGAAGAAACATCTCATAGTAACCATGTCTTCAGCACAAGCAGAGTATGTCGCAGCTATAGGCGATGCATGTCAAGTTGTTTGGATGCAGAGAGTTTTAAAAGACCTGTCGCAAAACTAGCAAGAACCAACAACCATTTTTTTTTACAACAATTCATCCATTGCTTTGTCGAAGAATCATGGGTTTCATAAGAAAACCAAACACATAGACACAAGGTATCATTTTATAAGAGAATTGGTGAACAACAAAGAAATTTGTTTAGACTTTTGCAGGTCTAAAGATCAGCTTGCAGACATCTTTACAAAACCTTTGGCAAGGGATACATTCCACTATCTGTGAAGTTATTTAGGAATGACAAGTTCTGCACAATGAATTATGTCATGAACAAAGCAAGTTTCAACTCTGAAACATTTTGTAATATTTTGTTTTAAAATTTCGATCTGCTCATAATTAAGGGGGAGTGTTGGAAATATTAATTACTCGTTGATCCACATAGCAAATCAGCCGACTATGTTAGAGTCTGTAGCAGGGTCAGTTTCTAGTGTGACAAGATGAAGAGTTCACGTTTCTCATATATAAGCCACTGGAATTAAATTGTTGAAGCTAAGTTTCTAGGTAGATAGTTATTACAGTATTTAATGTAAGTCGGTAGAAGTTTTTTTATAAGAAGAAGATTGTAAAAAACTCTCTCAAGATTTTTGAAGCTCAAGCTTCTATGTTTTGTGAAACTATTGAGAGTGGAAGCTTTGTAAAAGGTGAAACATCCTTGTAAATTTCTAGTTTTGTGAAACTATTGAGAGTGGAAGCTTTGTAAAAGGTGAAACATCATTGTAAATTTCTAAGTTTGTATGTTTATGGTTTAATGCAAGTTATATTTAGTCGCACATCTTCTCCATGTTTACTAGAGTGAATGTTGTTTACATTTACTCTTTAGTGAAAGACACAAAGAATCCATATTTATTTCAGCAAAGAATCCATATTTTAGTTTTTATCAACAGAGTATTCGACACAAGTCTTATTTAATATCTCAGATTAGCGTCCATGAAAAATGTTTTTCATATCCTAAGTCTTTACATTGGCTTGCAAGTATTTTGGTGTCAAGACTTTCTGTTAAAATAAAAAAGAAAAAGAAAAAAATATGACTATGCGGTAACTCAAGTCTACCGCTAAAACAAGGTCTTTACCTAAAACAAATTGTGAACACACGAGGAACATGCATGAATCCATATGCCGTCAGCTACAATAAAGCCACATGGAGGGAGGGCTACCACTAAAAAAAAATGCTACCGTCTTACTAACTAATGCTATGTTTGAGATAGCTTTAAGGTAAATGAGAAAGCTATTAGCAAAAGTGATAAATTTTAACCGTAAGTTGAAACACAAACAAAAGTGATAATGGCCTCCATCTCAAGCCAAATAAAGGCTCAAACTTTTTTACTGGTTGAATCCAGCTTTTATATTGTTTGAATAAACATCTCACAACCGTGCATTTTAATGGAAACTGCGGCAAACCGATTCATACCATCGGTGCCAGCCTGAAGGCAAGGAGTAATAATGAACTTTATGATATTTTGGAATAATAACGAACTTTATGATATTTTATGTTAGCTAACGTTGTGGCATTATAAACAATGATGATGTGTTCCATGATGTTAGCCTTTTGCTACACAATGTTTTAACAGGATCTAACCCATTTTTAAATTTTAAATAACTTCTTTGTCAGTACTTGGAGTTCCGTGTGCCATCCCTTTTTTAATTAAAATAATCTACGTGATTTCTTTTTTAATCTTGAAAACAAAATTGTGGGTACTGCTGCAACTTTGGAACTCAGTGTATGCATGTAGGCGTGAGTAATATTTTATTAACGCTCGTTGAATATTTCCTTCCACACCGAAAACACGTTTGAAAACACGTACAGCAATACATGGTGCTTGGTCCTCGCCGTAATGTTTGAAAACACGTACAGCAATACATTACTCTGCAACTGTTGTTTTGGACAATTTATTTTTCCACAAAGGTGTTTCGTATTAATATTCATGCAGATTTTGGGAGAAAAAGAAGCCATAATTAGCAAAAAGGAGTAAAGGAATGTTCGTAATAAGGTAGCCGCCAATCGTAAAATTTTCTCAAAACTTTTTTGAGGTACAGATCACCTACGATCAACGTAGCCGAAGCTCGTAAATTGATATGATATATGAAAGTTCGTTCCTTACATCACATGTATTTGTTTAAATCTTATGGCAACCTGAATTCTTCAAGATCGTGAAAAGGATGATCCTGGTCCTCCTCCACATGGGCGTCAATCTCGTGCATGTATTCCCAATCCTCTACGGAAGGCGTGCAATGATACCTGTGACATATTTTCCAGTGTAAGGCTTGGCACGCTCGAGAGCAGTAATTCACGGAACCGCAGGCAGAACATCTTCTGAATTCGTGCCTTCTTGTTTCGGGACGGCCGCAGTGGTTGAATGAGCACAGCCTGAGACCCGGCGAGAGAGGATGCAATGAAAACCATTCCACAAGAAATTTGTTTGCAATATGCGGTTCCTCAGTTGGAACGTTGATGCACCCAAAATCGCTTAGCAGAGAACAGCACGTCCTATCCTCTTCGTGATGGTTCTGAGGAGATGGATGACTGATAACGAGTAAATTCTTTTTCAAATGATCATGATTCTGCAAATTACTGCAAGCTATACCCTGCCCGTGGAACCCGCTGCCTCTCCTTGCCGTCTCAGGACAGGCGTTTGGCGGGCTAAACCCCGCAGCTGCTGCTTCTCTAGCATTTGCTTCCAACAAAAGGCGTCGACCCTCTGCAACATTTCTTGCTACGCCGTAACCGTCTTGAAGACAATGCCCTAGATCACGCATCGCATCCACTTGTCCCAACAAAGCAGCTCTAGCACACAAAGCTACGCCTGCCTTTAAGTTTTTGTCTCTCTTGCTCATCCCTCCGCTTCCGTTGAATTGGATAACCGCTAAAGAATGCAATGCTCCCGCATGTGAAGCCAGGGCTGCTTTGGCCATAAAACAGGCGCCTCCGCTTCTGTTCCTCAAGCAGTAGAATTCTATCTGCATCCACATTAAATAACAAAACCCTAAGTTTCAGTGTTATATGGAAGCTTCAATCAAGAATATCTGATTGTCTTAGCGGAGCGATTTTTACTGCTCATATTCCATACATATTCACGGATTCCAACTACGATCCGCAGAAGGTAAATTGACAGTACAGCGTCAAGTCTGCATTCAAAAACTAAAGGTAGCATCTATACAGTGCGGAATTGATATATAGCGAAACTGACTCCCTTATCCCGATTGCTGATTCCCTCTCTCCAAGGAACAGAAACAGAGTAAAATGTCGACTCTTGATTCCCTCTCACCAAGGAACAGAAACAGAGTAAAATGTTGACTGTTTCTTGATTCCCTCTCTCCAAGGAACAGAAACAGAGTAAAATGTTGACTGTTTCTTGAGTGTTCGATGGAGGGATCAGCAATTTAGGTAATCTCAGGCAAGCACATAAGAATCTCAGACAAGCACATATGAATCGAGATAAGCTCAGGGAGTCCTAACTGAATGATCCTAACGAATACAAATCTGCATATACGAATCTTAAAAAAATTGTACAACAATTATATCAAGATGCAGGCATTCTAACCTTTAGATCTCAAATAGTTTTAAATCCAACAATTATGCTGCAGCCGCATTATAAATAGCGGCTGAATAATTTTCAACGAACTTTGGTAGCCAAATAGTACGATATCAGGTTATGTTCGAAAGCGCATTTATCCCAAATGTGAATCCCGTATTATGATATGTTACTTAAACGCTACAGCCTAAAACACCAAATGAAACCTAACTGTTTCTTGTTACACAGTTGAAAAGGCAAATGATGAAAAGCAGTTTAGCAATTATCAAGAAAAGAAAAGGGAAAGGGAAGCTCACAATCCCCAAAATGTAGCAGGCCTCCACATTTCCAACATCCGCACACCGCTTCAAGAAACGATGCGCGCCGTCAGACCACCTGGAGGCATTGACAGCCAAGGTTCCGATCCCCGCGCGCGCCAGAACCCACGAATTAAACGACAGACAGTAAAATCTCCGACATCTGCGCACGTTTAGTAAGCTATAAGAAATTCCTTCCATGTTCCGTTGGTTCCACAATCTCCACCAAATTCTCCTAGGTATTCCATTTCTAAAAGTAAATGACTGCAGGTAAACACGAAAGGAAAACCCCAAAAACAGAAAACACTTACGTGAGCATAGTATTTGCAAGATCTGCAGAAGAAGGAGCCGTAGAGCTGACAGAGACGAGAATACCAATAAGTAGGTCATCCGGCAGGCGCTGGAATGGATCGATCCGGGTGGCGTCCGGCGCATTCAGTCTGAGTTTCTTGGACTGGCCTTTTGAATTTGTGACGAACTTATGCGCTCTAGTCCTCTTCTTCAAAGTGGAGGCCGACAAATATGGCACTCTGGTTTGCATTCTGTAAGGAAGGATACAAAACTGAAGAGCTTTTCAGCGTTTGACACTTGCCCTGACTTGCAAATACCTTGCTGCGTTTCACGTGACCCGATATATCTGTCTGGGTTTTAAATTGGGGAAGTTGACATGACGAGCGGGCAGAATGGCGCTATGGCAGGTAGAGGCGACCTGCTTACGCTTAAGCTTTCTTAAACTGAAACGCATCCAGAATTCACTCCAACTTTCAGCAACAATATCTATCTGTTAATTAGTTGTAAGTATTTACTGGAAAATTGCTCCTCTCGCCAAATACAGTTACGATTAGACAGCGCTTCCTTCTGGTTTCGTGCACGACAAGTGGAAAAGATGTTTGGAGGTGCGAATAGCAATAGAATTAGAAAGAGCGAGACGGAGGCAGCACAAACCAAACCTGCAATGAGTAGGACCCAGAAGTCGTAATAAAGCGACTAAACCCCAAGATCAGCTGAGACATTAAAACACCACCATCCTTCCTTGCAATTTCACCCACAAAGCAAGCAAGCAAGCAAGCGAGCGATCGATCAGCGTTCATTCGTCCCCAGAAACAAAGAAGTAAAGGTTTCTGGTGGCTAAAATATAGCGTCGCCTGCAGGTTAAGGGCGTAGCAACTGCAAGAAAGCGTGATTGCGAGCGCATGCGTCCCGGCTGGTCGGATGGTTTCTATTCCACTTCTCATTGTCCTCCACGTGGAATTTCGAAAGCCCCTTGATAACAGCAACTTACTTTCCTTCCATCACATCAACAACTGTTTGTGCCCATGTTTCTCACGGCAACACACATACAACCCTCACTCCTCACTCCTCACTCCTCTCCACTCAATACTGCTCATGTGAATGCTGCCTCACCCAACACGGTCAAATGTGACCCGCCCGTCGGTCTTAATTTCATGTTGAAAGGTAGGGGTCCGGGGAGGTAGCCTAGTCGTGGACCACCCTATCACAAACCCTTCAATTGGCCACGTACACCAGTCCTAGTGCGCATTCACTACTACCACGATATAAGGTGACTTCACACTATGATTGTCTCTATTTCTATCTGTTTTGTGTTTTGGTTGTTGCTAATGGCATATTTGTTATGTCACCGTCACATGGAAAATGTGAAGGATTTGGTTATAGAAGTGAAGAAACAATGTGTTTGCTAACCAATAAAAGATAAACCGTTGTTTTCCTGGCTGCATTTGAACCTGTTGTTCTTCTCGCTTTATTTGGGTTCATTGTTTTGGGTTTGGATTAAATGCTATGATTTACATGCATTTGAGTTTAATTTATAGTTCAATGGTAGTGGTAGCGGCCTCGTAATCCCCTTCTTTTTATGTATTATAGAATAAACTTATTTTAAATGTTTATGTTGTGCAAAGGTTTGTGTTAACGGGTTAACGAAATATAGGTTATGAATAACCCGAAATATAGGTTATGAATCTCAACATTTGGTCATTGAATTTTCGGTATGCACTTAGTTATGCCAAGAAGTGTACCTTGGCTTTTGTTACTGGTTACCTACTTGCTTATTGTGCTTACTTTCATTATAAGAATCATGTCTCATACTAGAATTGTGATTGTATTTACCTTTAGAATTGGAATTGTTTTTACTTTGCATAGAGATTTTCTTTGTGGATATGGAATCTCTATACCATTATGTATCATGCACACGATTAATTTATTACTTCATTCATTTAATGTGCATTATGTTGTATGCAAAATTATCAATTTATTACTTCATTCATTTAATGTGCCGTATGATGTTTGGGTGTGTATAATGAATCAATGTTTGATATGTATATGATGCTTGGATTGCAATTAGGGTATGTGTAATGTAATTGGGATAGAATAGTTTAGCTTGGGAATGAGTTTGGGTATGTAATGAGGATCACGAGTACTAGTACAACCCTTTGAGCTGACTTACTTAGCAAGGATTGCCCATTTGTTTAGCATCATCTTGACCCATGTTTTTTTTATAGTGGGTACATTATATGTTTTGGCCAAGATATTTTTGCATCATTGTTTAGATTGGTTTAACATGATCACTTTGGCCCGGGTTTTGGAAAGTGGGTACATCATATGTCTTGGCCAAGATATTTTTGCTTTGTTGTTGACAAAAGAAGGTATTTATTGCTTTGGTTTCCACTGTGAAAGCATTGATGCATATAGCCTCACTAATGAAAAGTTTTATATTTTTAAATGTCTTTGAGATGGGAGAAGAATTCTTCAAAGTGACCTATGCCTAACATTGATGCCTATAGCCTCACAAATGAAAAGTTTTATATTTTTAAATATGTCTTTAACATGGGAGAAGAATTCTTCAAAATGACTTGTACATACTCGCTTAATGTCATTGCATTCATTGTACAACTTGCTTTATTCCACACAGGAATTGCAAATGCCTTAACCTTTACTATGCATAAATATTGTCTTCATTAATGTGCATTGGATTGAAATGGGAATTGAGCACATGCATTACATTGAAATAAGAATTGTATGTTTGAGATATAGAAACCTAGACTTTCATTTATATTAACATTATCTTAACATAAGGCGGCAAATTGAATAGGAAAGTAGGATTTATGAATAAATTCAAGGAAAATGTCTTTGTAAATTGGTATCGAATACACATTATTCAAGATAATATTTTGCATTAGAGGAAAACTAGGGGAGTGCCAAAAAAATGTCTCTCCAACAAAATATACATTGCATGTGGCTACATTGAACATAAAATGTCTTCATGCTTTAGTCATATGAGTATATTCACTGCTCTAGCATGTTTAGTTTCCTACATTTGCTTGATCCAAGTGAGTTGAGTTTCTTGCATCTGTTCAATTCCATTTTGTCGCTTACATCCAAGGCATTGGAATAGGAAATTTTGATTTTGATTTGTGCTCAATACCCCAAGAAGAATTGGAGGTGTTGAAAAGAACATACCATAGTATCCCCTTATCTAATGAGAAGGGAGGGGGATTTATTGCAACTAAATGATAGTGGGGTTTTGAACGTTTGTTGGGACTTAGAAGAACCACCTATTCGTCATGGTTTGATCCATTTATTTGGTCTACATTATCCTCTTTTCAAGCTCGTTTGTGTTCATGTCAAGCTCCTCTGTAATGTCCCAAATTTTGCATTGGGTCACAATGGCCAAATCACATTTCCCATATTCATGAAAGTTGTCAAATGGATGCTAAAAGTCAAATAATTCCCAAGGAGCAAAACCTCTAGTTTCTTAGGTTGGGGGTGGAAGCTTTGAGATTTGGAATAAGGGGGATAATAAATGATGTTTAGACATTAGAAGGGGATAAATATTTAATAATGTATCCTATTAAATAAATACAAGAGAAAATTGAAGTGACAATGGAGCATGGAGACACATGGAGACTATGGGGCCCACATAAGCTAGAAAATTGGTGCCACATGGCATCATCCTCTTGCAATATTGAATCTACGGGAAGCCTAATGTTTTTGGATGGATTATAAGGTTAATATACTTGTCTGTATACTTCATAGTTCGAATTTGGGATGAATTGTAACTTACATGGGAGAGGAAGAGCCAAATGGGAGTTCCATGGACACTTGGCTAGATTCCCCTTACATTTATGACATCTATGACACCAATGATGGAGATTCTATGACAATTATGACACAATTCAGATATGAAGGCTGACATCTTACATATATGACATGCCAGGCCTGAATAGAGCATCTTAGAGGGTGCTCATGGGAGTTGGAGAAGGCCAAGAGGCTCCTACTCAAATTTGGGGGAAGATGGAAGAGGAAGACAGAGGCCAGATGGCAAAGCATGAGCAACCACACCAATTCTTCTTGGCTTGGGTTTATGGATGAATTGGGGAACCTTAGAAGGCTAAGGATTTTATAAAATAAAGGAATAAACCAATAGAATGGCTTTTGATCATTTGATGAATTTGGGTTTGTGAAGAGAGAGCTAGTGGATGACTAGTTCCTTGCCTTAGCCAATTTCGAGGGTGAAAGATTCCCATCCTAATTGGTGATTTAGAGAGGCCACTCAGGTATTTCAAGAAGATTCAATGGAGTCATAAGTTACAGGTGCAAGCTACAGGAAGCTCATGGACATCTCAATATCAGCTTGTTCTTCCATTCATCTCAAGTTTTCTCACCATATTTCAGCTCTATGGGGTGAGGTGCACTTGGTGAGCTATCCATCTCTTTGAGGGAGCTTCTCTTGCGCTAGTATTCTGTATTCTGATGTAAATTTTTTGTTCTTTAAGTTCATAAATATCTCAAGTCGAAAGGCCAAGATATCTCATGTATTATTGTCCAATATTGAAGAAACAGTGCCATTTCCCCAACACCTTGTTGTAAACGTTTGCAATCTTGATGGAATCAAATATATGTATGCACCATTGATGATTTATAAATGAATGAACTGTCATTAATGTATACTATGGGTTTCATGTTCAGTAACTGATAATTTGTGGCCATTGGGTCTAATTTTGTATCATTTGGAGCAAACTACATCTCGTTTCCCCAAGGGTCCAAAACTAGTTTTTTTATATATGATTGAAGGAAGTGATGACATCCATGGGAGGTCGATTGGTTATGTATATGAGTCTATGATAATGGATTCTACATATATCCTAGTTCAACTTGAGAATTTGAGTGGGTTGTAGCACACTTGGGAAGCCATTTCTATCATTCACCTAGTGGGGGGGATTTGAGCCCCAAAATTGGTACTTAAAGCATCTATCTTATTCAGAATTTGATATAGACTTGTGAAAGTAATTTGAAGGCCATAATACATCCCTGAACATTATAATAAAGTTATTATATCACTCATACACCTTCTGGTACAATTCGAGAGCATTTGGAGCTATTTGGAGTCATCTACCATTGGGGGTTAGAACCTCAAAACTACTAGTAAATTCATTGAGTTATCTTATATACCTATTCGACCTGAAAACTACATATGATGCTTCAAATATACTTTAATTAATGTCTGATAACAGATCCAAGTATCATACCCACCATTAGCGAAGTTTGTACAGTGTTGTGAAGAGATTTGTTCTAGGACCCAAGGGGGATTTCCACCTCCCAAATCGACTAGTCTTGTCCCAAAACTTCTTCCCTTGCAAATTGAAGACCATGGTTGGGTATATCGGTTGATTATATGTCTGATATATGTGCTAATATGTCCCATCACCCATCAGGACCTTCCTCACCAAGTTTGAAAGTAATTGGAGGAATTTTGGAATCAATTGAATCCATATAACTAGAGTTGTAAGAAGATGAATTTGAGTACATTGTGAAAGAATTGAATAATTGGTCATTTTGATAAAATTTCCAAAAAGGGGACATTACAGTGGTATCAAAGCATGGTCTTGGCACCTATTGAATTTATGGATGGTATAGATGAATTGAATAAAGTCATTAAGTCATGTGGTGATGATATGACCAGGCAGGTTAACCAAGCATTCAAATTGATGGCTAGCCAATTTATGGGTAGTAGAAGTTTCCATCATGAAGAGACACATAAGAACATTTATTTTGAAGACCTTAATGATTGGTTGAAGGAGTTTATGAAAAATAATTCAAATAAGAACTCATTAAGGAATAATCAGTAATGCACAAGTAGGGAGGAGACCAAGGAGCTACAAATTTGTGTGGGTGGTGAAGAAGAAAAAGCATTACATCAAGAGGATCGAAATTAACTCCCAAATGACTTTGAAAAATATGAGGAAACATCACATGAGAAGGAAGAAGAGTACCTTGAAACTATTGAATATCATTCTGAAACAAATTCTACTATGGACATGGACCAAAGGGCATCTACGGATGGATGTTTGAACTATGAAGGACTACCTAATGATGGGTGCTCACAACTCTATGTTGGTGACATAGAGATCATTTCTAAAAATGTTGCTGCAATCCCAATTTCTCATGAGCATAAATATGAAGACCTCGTAGCATCAAATGAAGAACCAAGATCAACTTACCCATCACCACTTGAGCTTCAAGGAGTTGATCAAATCTAGAATGAAGAAGAAGAGGAGGTTCACTCCCATTAACCATCCTTCATTGAAGGATCCTTGAAGATGAGTGAAAGGGATATCCAAGAATCCCTTAAGATTCTCCATGACACTCAAGCATTAGTGTCAAATTCTTGTTGGAGAGCTACTTCACTGGAGGAAACATCCTTCCTTGAAGACATGGATAAGATTCAAAGAGCAATGTGCCACATCAAAGGTGATTTCATGTCTTTGCTCTTTTATAGAAACCATTTGTTTGAGCTTAATGAATTGTTACATGATTCATACTTGAAGAATAATGAAGATAATCTTAAGCTCACAATTCAAAATGAGCAACTTCTTGAAAAGTTGCAAGATGCTTGTTTTCCCTCCAATGTTTTAGATTGTAAAATGGTAGATTGTTTGGAGGATTCTCATGACATGGAGGATCATGAGAAATGTGGAAATTTGAATGTTCTTGATGTGTTTGAAGTTGAACTTGAAGAGATTCAAACATTTGATGTGGTGGAAGAGGAACTTGAATTGTATCTTGATGAAGGTTACGCAATATTTAAAGGAGAGCATGATTCCTCTACATTGGAACCAACCTATGACAAAGGTTTCACACTTTTGAAGGAGTTGCATGATACTACCCATATGGATCCTTACCATGATGAAATTTATGCACTTTTTGATCATTTGGGTGAGTTAGTTCATTCTCCTACATCCTACAATTCCATGTTTTGCAACATTAGTCTCAATGAAGTATGGGCGAAAGTTTTCTTTTTTATGGTGCCACATGAGGAGTATGGAATTCCTAGATTTACTTTCTATGATGACATGGTTGGAGCACACTCTTAATAAAATTTGCAGCATCATCCTTTGTTACTTTATGATTATGCAAATCTACATGGATGCACCTATGATATGCATTTGAGTCACTTGAAGACTCATGGTTTTTCTTGCTCAAAACTTGGTTCATTTGAGGTTGGAGGAACTTCATCCAACACTGGGGTGAATAGATTTATGATTGGAGAAAATTTTTGTTGCCAGCCACATACTTTGTTATATCTTTATGATTCTCTTATTCATGGATGTATTGATGAGACTTCTTTGAGCCACTCGAAGTCTTCATGTTTTATTTGCTCCTTATTTGGTTCATATTTTGGTGGAGGTTCTTCATTCACTTCTTGGATTAAAGAACAAATGGCTGATTATTATTTTGATGCATATTACATTCTTTGGGAGTAGCATTATAGGACATGGGATCCTCACCTATGTCACTGGAGCATATTTTACTGGTCACTTGAAGCATGTATGCACTTGGAAAATGGTAGTCTACTCACTTGGAGGTATAAGCACTTTCATGATTTTTTGATGAGGCACCTCCTTGATGTAGCTTTTTATTATGTTGTTATGTACTTTGATTATATATATTATGTACTCATGATGTTTGGAAGAATGAATACAAGAAAATGGGATCCAGGAATTCTCTTTCCTAATAGTATGAGTTGGAGAGCACTCTTAATTGTTGGAGTGCAATGCAAGCAATGGGACCCCGGGATAGTTTTTAGTCCCATTGATTCCAAATTCTTCGAGAAACAAGAAGTATGGTAGATGGATTCCCCACTTAATAAGGTGATTTTAATCAGATTAGTGCAACAACAAGAATGTTGGTTCCTCTCTAAAATCTTCATGGAATCTTAAAGACTCAAAGTGGGAAGCTCAGTGGCAACTTCAAAGAATCATACCGAAAGCAGGTTCTTCAACAACCATGTTTGAAATTGCTTGAGAACAAGAAATATTGGGAAGGGAGGATTTTTAATGTCCCAAATTTTTCATTGGATCACAATGGCCAAATCACATTTTCCATATTCATGAAAGTTTTCAAATGGATGCTAAAAGTCAAATAATTGCCAAGGAGGAAACTCACTAGTTTCCTAGGTTGGGGGTGGAAGCTTTGAGATTAAGAATAAGGGGGATAATAAATGATGTTTAGATGTTATAAAGGGAAAAATATTTAATAATGTATCTTATTAAATAAATACAAGAGAAAATTGAAGTGGCAATGGAGCATAGAAACACATGGAGACTATGGGGCCCACACAAGCTAGAAAATTGTTGCTACATGCCATCCTCCTCTTGCAATCTCAAATCTATGGAAAGAATAATGTTTTTTGATGGATTATAAGGTTAAAATAATTGTCCATATAATTCATAGGTTGAATTTATGATGAATTGTAACTTACATGGGAGAGGAAGAGCCAAATGGGAGTTTCATGGACGCTTGGTTAGATTTTCATTACATTTATGACATCTATGACACCAATGATGGAGAATCTATGTTAGTTATGACACAAGTCAGATATAAAGGCTGAAATCTAACATATATGATATGTCAGGCCTGAATAGAGAATCTTAGAGGGTGATCATGGGATTTGGAGAAGGCCAAGAGGCTCCTACTCGAATTTGGGGAAAGATGGAAGAGGAAGAGAGAGGCCACATGGGAAAGCAAGAGCAACAACACCAATTCGCCTTGGCTTGGGTTTATGTATGATTTGGGGAACTTTAGAAGGCTAAGGATGTTTATAAAATATAGGAATAAACCAATATAATGGATTTTGATCATTTGATGAATTTGGTTTTGTGAAGAGAGAGCTAGTGGATGACTAGTTCCTTGCCTTAGCCAATTTCGAGGGTTAAAGATTCCCATCCTAATTGATGATTTGGAGAGGCGACTAAGGTATTTAAAGGATATTCAATGGAGTCATAAGTTACATTTTCAAGCTACAGGAAGCTCATGGACATCTCAATATCAGCTTGTTCTTCCATTCATCTCAAGTTTTCTCACCATTTTTCAGCTCTATGGAGTGAGGCGCACTTGGTGAGCTATCCATCTCTTTGAGGGAGATTCTATTGCTCCAGTATTCTTTATTATGATTCAAATTTTATTTTATTTAAGTTAATAAATATCTCAGGTATAAATTCCAAGATATCTCATGTATTATTGTCCAATATTGAACAAGCAGTGCCATTTCGCCAATACCTTGTTGTAAACCCTTGCAATCTTGATGGAATCAAATATATGTGTGAAAAATTGATGATTTATAAATGAATGAAATTTCATTAATGTATAATATTGGTTTCATGTTCAGTAACTGATAATTTTTTCCATTGGTTTGAATTTCATATCATTTGGAGCAAACTACATCTCGTTTCCCCAAGGGTCCAAAACTAGGTTTTTATATCTGATTGAAGAAAGTGATAAAAGCCATGGGAGGCCAATTTGTTATGTATATGAGTCTCTGATAATGTATTATACGTATCCCATATTTAAATTTTAGAATTATAGTGGGTTTCAACACACTTGGGAAGCCATTTCTATCATTCACCCCAGGGGGGATTTGAGCCCCAAAATTGCTAGTTAAAGCATCTATCTTATTCAGAATTTGATACAGACTTGAAAAAGTAATTGGAAGGCCATAATACATCCCTGAAAATTAAAATTAAGTTATTATATCACTCATACACCTTCTGGTGCAGTTCAAGATCATTTGGACCTATTTGGAGTCATCTACCATTGGGGGTTGGAACCTCAAAACTACTAGTAAATTCATGGAGTTCTCTTGGATACCTATTCGACCCCAAAAAAACATATGATGCTTCAAATATAATTTAATTAATGTATGTTAACATATATAGATATCATACCCACAATTATTGAAGGTTGTGCAGTGTTGTGAAGGATTTGTTCCAGGACCCAAGGGGGATTTCCACCTCCCAAATTGACTAGTCTTGTCTTGAAACTTCTTCCCTTGAAAATTGCAGACCATGGTTGGGTATATCAGTTGATTATATGTAATATATATGTGCTAATATGTCCCTTCACCCCTCAGGACCTTCCTCACCAAGTTTGAAAGCAATTAGAGGAATTTTGGAATCAATTGAATCCATATAACTAGAGTTGTAAGAAGATGAATTTGAGTACATTGTGAAAGAATTGAAGAATTGGTCATTTTGATAAAATTTCCAAAAAGGGGACATTACAGTGGTATCAGAGCATGTTCTTGGCACCTATTGAAGTTATGGATGGTATAGATGAATTGAATAAAGTCATTAAGTCATGTGGTGATGATATGGCCAGGTAGGGTAAGCAAGAATTCGAATTGATGGCTAGCCAATTTATGGGTAGTAGAAGTTTCCATCATGAAGAGACACACAAGAAAATTTATTTCGAAGACCTTAATGATTAGTTGAAGCAATTTATGAAAAATAATTCAAATAAGAACTCATTAAGGAATAATCATTAATGCACAAGTAGGGAGGAGACCAAGGAGCTACAAATTTGTGTGGGTGGTGAAGAAGAAAAAGCATTACATCAAGAGGATCGAAAGTCACTCCCAAATTAATTTGAAAAAGATGAGGAAACATCACATGAGAAGGAATAAGAGTACCTTGAAATTACTGAATATCATTCTGAAACAAATTCTACCATGGACATGGACCAAAGGGAATCTACGAATTTATGTTTGAACTATGAACGAGTACCTAATGATGGGTGCTCACAAATATATGTTGGTGACATAGAGATCAGATCTGAAAATTTTGCTGGAATACAAATTTATCATGAGCATAAAGATGTATACCTCTTAGCAGTAAATGAAGAAACAAGATCAACTTCCCCATCACCACTTGAGCTTCAAGGAGTCGATCAAATCTAGAATGAAGAATAAGATGAGGTTCACTCCCATGAACCATCCTTCATTGAAGGATCCTTGAATATGAGTGAAATGGATATCCAAGAATCCCTTAAGACACTCCATGACACTCAAGCAATAGTGTCAAATTCATGTTGGAGAGCTTCTTTATTGGAGGAAACATCCTTCCTTGAAGACATGGATAAGATTCAAAGAGCAATGTGCCACATCAAAGGTGATTTCATGTCTTTTATTTTTTATAGAAACCATTTGTTTGAGCTTAATGAATTTTTACATGATGCATACTTGAAGAATAATGAGGATAATATTAAGCACACAATTCAAAATGAGCAACTTCTTGAAAAGTTGCAAGATTGTTGTTTTCCCTCCAATGTTTCAGATTGTCAAATGGTAGATTGTTTGGAGGATTCTCATGACATGGAGGATCATAAGAAATGTGGAAATTTGAATGTTCTTGATGTGTTTGAAGTTGAACTTGATTATATTCAAACACTTTATTTGGTGGAAGAGGAACTTGAATTGTCTCTTGATGAAGGTTATGGAATGTTTAAAGGAGAGCATGATTCCTCTACATTGGAACCAACCTATGGCAAAGGTTTCACACTTTTGAAGGAGCTGCATGATACTACCCATATGGATCCTTACCATGATGAAACTTCTACACTTTTTGATCATTTGGGTTAGTTAGTTCATTCTCCTACATGCTACAATTTCATGTCTTGCAGCATTAGTCTCAATGAAGTATGGGTTAAAGGGTTCTTTTTTATGGTGCCACATGAGGAGTATGGAACTCCTAGATTTCCTTTCTATGATGACATGGTTGGAGCACACTCTTATTCACATTTGCAGCAGCATCATTTGTTATTTTATGATGATACACATCTACATGGATGCACCTATGATATGCATTTGAGTCACTTAAAGACTCATGTTTTTTCTTGCTCAACACTTGGTTCATTTGAGGTTGGAGGAACTTCATCCAACACTGGGGTGAATAGATTTATGATTGGAGAAAATTTTTGTTTCCAGCCACATACTTTGTTATATATTTAAGATTCTCTCATTCATGGATGTATTGATGAGACTTCTTTAAGCCACTTGAATTCTTTATGTTTTATTTGCTCCTTATTTGGTTCATATTTTGGTGGAGGGTCTCCATTCACTTCTTGGATGAAAGAACAAATGGATGATTATTATTTTGATGCATATTACATTCTTTGGGAGCAGAATTATAGGACATGGGATCCTCACCTATGTCATTGGAGCAGATTTGACTGGTCACTTGAAGCATGTATGCACTTGTCAAATGGTAGTCTACTCACTTGGAGGTATAAGCACTTTCATGTTTTTTTGATGAGGCACCTGCTTGATGTATATTTTTATTATGTTGTTATGTACTTTGATGATATATATATTATGTACTCATGATGTTTGGAAGAATGAATACAAGAAAATGGGATCCAAGAATTCTCTTTCCTATTAGTATGAGTTGGAGAGCACTCTTAATTGTTGGAGTGCAATGCAAGCAATGGGACCCCGAGATAGTTTTTAGTCCCATTGATACAAAATTCTTCAGGAAACAAGCAGTATGGGAGATGGATCCCCCAATTAATAAGTTGATGTTAATCATAGTAGTGTAGCAGCAAGAATGGTGGTTCCTCTCTAAAATATTCATGGAATCTCAAAGACTCAAAGTGGGTAGCTCTGTGGCAACTTCAAATAATCACACAGAAAGCATGTTCTTCAACAACCAAGTTTGAAATTGCTTGGGGACAAGCAATATTGGGAAGGGAGGATTTTTAATGTCCAAAATTTTGCATTGGGTGACAATGGCCAAATCACATTTTCCATATTCATGAAAGTTGTCAAATGGATGCTAAAACTCAAATAATTGCCAAGGAGGAAAATCACTAGTTTCCTAGGTTGGGGGTGGAAGCTTTGAGATTTGGAATAAGGGAGATAATAAATGATGTTTAGAAATTAGAAGGCGATAAATATGTAATAATATAGCTTAATAAATAAATACAAGAGAAAATTGAAGTGGCAATGGAGCATGGAGACACATGGAGACTATGGGGCCCACACAGGGTAGAAAATTGGTGCCACATGGCATCCTCCTCTTGCACTATCGAATCTATGGGAAGGCAAATTTTTTTGGATGGAATATAAGGTTAATATACTTGTCCATATACTTCATAGGTCAAATTTTGGATGAATTGTAACTTACAGGGGAGAGGAAGAGCCAAATGAGAGTTTCATGGACACTTGCTTAGATTCCCCTTACATTTATGACATCTATGACACCAATGATGGAGATTCTATGATAGTTATGACACAATTCAGATATGAAGGCTTACATATGACATATATGACATTTCAGGCCTAAATAGAGCATCTTATAGGGTGCTCGTGGGACTTGGAGAAGGCCAAGAGGCTCCTACTCGAATTTGGGGGAAGATGGGGAGGAAGAGAGAGGCCAAATGGCAAAGCATGAGAAACCACACCAGTTCGACTTGGCTTGGGTTTATGGATGATTTGGGGAAACTTAGAAGGATAAGGATGTTTATAAAATACAGGAATAAAACAATATTATGGATTTTTATCATTTGATGAATTTGGGTTTGTGAAGAGAGAGCTAGTGGATGACTAGTTCCTTACCTCAGCCAATTTCGAGGGTGAAAGATTCCCATCCTAATTGGTGATTTGGAGAGGCCACTCCGGTCTTTCAAGGAGATTAAATGGAGTCATAATTTACATGTGCAAGCTACAATAAGCTCATGTACATGTCAATATCAGCTTGTTCTTCCATTCATCTCAAGTTTTGTCACCATATTTCAGCTCTATGGAGTGAGGCACACTTTGTGAGCTATCCATCTATTTGAGGGAGCCTCTCTTGCTCCAGTATTCTGTATTCTGATGTAAATTTACTGTTCTTTCAGTTCATAAATATCTCAGGTATAAAGGCCAATATATCTCATGTATTATTGTCCAATATTGAAGAAACAATGCAATTTCCCCAATACCTTGTTGTAAACTCTTGCAATCTTGATGGAATAGAACATATGTGTGCACCATTGATGATTTATAAATGAATGAAATTTAATTAATGTATAATATGGGTTTCATGTTCAGTAACTAAGAATTTGTGTCCATTGGGTCGAATTCCATATCATTTGGAGCAAACTACATCTCGTTTCCCCAAGGGTCCAAAACTAGTTTTTTATATCTGATTGAAGGAAGTGATAAAAGCCATGGGATGTAGATTGGTTATGTATATGAGTATATAATAGTGTATTATACATATACCATAGTTCAATTTGAGAATTCAAGTGGGTTTCAGCACACTTGGGAATCCATTTCTATCATTCACCCTGTTAGCACCTGTATTCAACAAAAGCAATATAAGATCATGGGGGGGGGATAAGATTGTGGTGTTTAAATACTTTGGTTTAAAGATATGATACAAAGGTGACGTGATGGTCTAAAAGAGCAGCCAAGTTAACAAAAATCCTAGGCTGTGATCGAAAGAAGGAGCCAATCCATGGCTAATACTCCCTCCACCTTTCAAAACATGCGAGGAAGATAGCAGAAGTGCGGGCCTTTAGCCGCCTGCACAAATCAATGGTTACAAATTGATTCGGGGATGATCTGTGGTTCATAACCAATCCGCCGGAGGAAGGTGCAAGTTAGTTAAAGAAATGGGAGTTGGCGGAATCACATATATTCCTCATGATCCGACGGTGGAGGGAAGGAATCGGATCACATCGGCGGTTGGGATTGATTTCGCAGCCAGAACCTGCGTGGCGGATAAACACCAGAGCTTCCAGCGGAAGGGATGCGTGGAGGTAAATCCAATGGCCGAGGATTAACGACAGCGTGGATCGACGGCTATTTTGGTTTCCGGGAGATGAACATGCACGCGGGATAACCTTTGAGCCACTCGGCGGAACTCATTACATGCTGCCCGATCCAACGGTTGGAGATCGGAGGGTAATAGATCAACGGCTAGCAATGATTCTGGAGGTCGAACTAGCACGGCAGACAATCCCGGAGCGCCTGGTGGAATTGGGTACGCGACTGAAGATCCGACGGTGCGTAGCTGAAGGGATATCGCATCAACGGCTGGGAGCAATTCCGCTGATTAAAGTTGCTCGACGGATAAAGCGAAGGAGCCCAGCGAAATTGGATGGGCGCCACATGATCCAATGGTCCGCCTGTAAAGGAAGATCAGATCGACAGCTGTAGATGTTTCTGGGACCCAGAGTTGCACGGTAGATAAAGTCAGACGGCTCAGCGGAATGTGGGACGTGGCGTTTGATCCAACGGTGAGGGGTGAAACTACGTCGCATAGACGGTCACGAGCGACCCCGGAATGGAGACTTACATGGTGCTTAGTGCCAAGATGCCCAGTGGAAAAGCGCACATGGTGCACGATACGAAGGCCAGGAATTTGTACAGAGAGATCAACGGTCGGAAATGAATCCGGAGGAGAAAGATGCACGGCTGTTAGAGATAAGTAGCGGTTGCGGAAATAAATGCTTCCCACGTGTCTAATCGGGGGTGTCCTATAAAGGCAAAATTGACCTCTCCAGCAATTATTTTATTGCTTGGGACCCGGCGAAAAGGACCTGTCGATTTGGGCGCTCCCAGTTGTCAGCACCAGGTGCATTCCGAGCACACGCCTCCACAGTGAGCCAGGTAGGACCTTAATCCTGTAATTCCTTCGCTCAAGTATCATTATAAATTAAGAAATGGATCAATAGGGCAAAGCCTCTGTGTCTGGTCAGGTCCCGGATGAAAGAGAAGAATTCTTGGTAGATAGACACAGGGATGTCTGCGAGCCTTTCTTGTCTACAGGAAGTGTGTCTGGTAGCAAAGAGAGGCTGTGGTATTGTTTCTTGCAAGGGAATGACGTTCTGAATGTATGCAAGTCCTTTTTGTACTTTTTTGCCCTGGAGCAAACCCTCCACTTCCATGAATTTGCCGAATGGTGCGCAGTAAATTATTCTCCCTCTCAGAGAGTCATTGTGAGTCGGTCCGCGTCGAAGATACTGTGTAAAATTGATGCTTCGGCCATTAGGGGAAATCTTAGTTTGCCCGAAAGTTACCCTGTGAACCGTGAGTCTGTAAATGAGTCTGTCCTTGTCGAGTTTTTTAAAAGTTGCAACGATGACGCTCGCTCTCGATTCCTATCAAGTATCCTAAGGGAAGGTCAGTCCCTTGAAGGCCTTACCTTGCCCTACCCCTTGCACGTTTTTAGAACTGAAGTGCAGTGGGTAATGTCTTTGGTTTGTCAAGTGTTAGGTCTAGATGACGACTGTCATATAGGTGATGTTAGCCTTGGTTTCCTGCTAAAAGTAAATTCTTTAAGTCCCGAGTCCGAGTCAGTTCCTGTGCTTAATTTAGACGGATATCTGGCCGAAGTGATCCACCTCCAGTTGAGTGAATTTCCCAAGGTCCAGTTTTTTAGGTTTCAGACACACCTGCTTAACATGTTAGTATGTTCTAATGTTATAGAATTGAAGTTCGTAAGTACTCTATCCTCTTCTGATTTGCCAAAGCAAATCAACCTGATCGAATTTGCCAATTCGATCATGTCCGAAATATACAGGATGCTGTTTGATCAAGAGTTGCCCTGGGTCCTTGATGAAATGAAATGTTTGATGCAGTCTTCACCCGAGGGGCGCGTGGGAGACTGGTTTCTGTACAGAGATTATACGGTTTTGAGAGTGTATGGCTTTACAGGTTAGCCTTATAGGTTGCCTTCCTTTTTGACCCCAAGAATTTTTGCTCTAGAGTTTATGAGGCAAAGGTTGTTATCAGAGGAGGAGCATTTCGGTGCTTTCAGAAAATCTTTGAATATTAAATTTCCATTTAAAGTCGGCCCTTTCATTTTTAAAGGCAAAGGTGCCCTGGCATGTATAGAGAGATTGATGGAGAATATGGAGTTCGTAAAGGATGTAAATATGAACTATGACCCCCACCAGGTGATATCATTGAGAAAGCAAGCAAACAAAAACAAACCGTTTGAGCATCAAGCTATTGAGGGGTTAGCCGAAATGGCTAATTTGCTGCAGTTCACTGACAAGTCCAAAACTGAGACAGAGACACATCCCGCATCTCGTTCAGAGATCCAAATCACAGAGGGTTTCAGTGTTGTGGTCAAGAGGAGTTTGGCAGAGGCCGAGAATATGGAAGTGGACGAAGAGACGTCCCGTAAGAAGGCGAAGCTGCTCGAGGGAGGTGATATGGTGAACGAAGAGATGCCCAGTGTTTCCAAAAAGGTTGCCTTGGTCCCCATCAAGATCGTACAGGTCAGTCAGTTTTCTTTTAAAGGTTCAGAAGGTGACGTTAACAGCCCAGAATCCGGTCCCTTGTTTAAATCAAAAGAAGAGCTCAAGACAAGCTACCTAGAAAAGAGGAAGCAATCCCTGGAGGAAACATGAAATTTGGTCCCTAAGGTAAGGAACCTGTACAGCTCTAAAACATCCCTAGTTGCTGCTAGGGATGCTGAGAAAAATACTTTCAAAATGGCCATTGTGAATGATAAGAAAATGTCTGAGATAGAAATCCGTCTGGACAAAATCAGTACTCCAGACAAGATTCAGTTGCATAAGCAAACCAGCGACATTCTATATTCATACCTGTTGCAGGCCATGATGAGGATAAGTAAGTTTCAAGTGTTGGTAGACAAGTTGGAAGTTCAACTGAAGCACGGAAAGGTCGAGAACAAAGCCAATGCCGTTCAAATCAGAAAAATGCAAACGGACATCGCTAGCTCTGACAGTACCCAGGCTGTCAACAAGTTGTTAGAAGAGAAAGACAATTCTCTACAGGTCCTCAAGAAGAAACTAAAGATCCCCGGTTCAGAACACATCCAATTGGCCAAATTGATGGCCTTGCAAGAAGAAAAGGAGAAAATCCATCAGGAAATGATGGAATACAAAGGGAAGGCCGTCGAGCTACAGGAGGAAAAATGCAGATGGGAGGGCGAAAGGGAAGAACTGCTGTCTCAAATATCCGTGTTGAAAAAGGACCAAAATGACGAGAAGGAAATCATGGAGGAGCTGATGAGTCAAACCCCCACTGATGAAGGTCTCTCCATTGTGAAAATAAACAAACCACTAGATAACTTCTCTATTGATGACCTGTTGGTGTCCATGTCCCAGGTAAGTTTAAAAGACGAGGAAATCCGAGAGTTGACAACCGAGAATGAAAAGGTAAAGGCCTAATTAGTCAAGATGACTGAAAGCAAAAGACAGATCTTGCAGGAAAAGAATCAATTGCAGAAGAAGCTCGAGGAGCTAAAGGAAAAATGCATTGGGAAGGTCCCCCTTCAAGGGGCGAAGCATATTATTTGGGATACCCTTACTATAGAGATTACTAAGTTCCGACATTACTTGAGTTTCATTGATGATTTGTGTGCAGTGACAGAGTTGGCTCAGCAAAAACTGAAGCTCGTGAATGAGCACATGGCGAGAAGACCCCTCTCCACAGCCCAAAATATATTAAATTTCCTGAACTCACTATCGTACCAAAACCTGCACGACATGGGCATAAAAGACCGAATCTCAATAGTGCTGTCTGCGAAGAAGATCATCCAAAAGCACCAGTTGATGAAGACTGTCCAAGACAAGTCCGATGAGTTGGTCGTGCAAGTCAAAGAGTTCAGACAGGAGTTCAGAGAGTTATTCGAAGACGGATTGCCGTCTTTCTGGGAGGAAGAGGGTCGGTTGCGCTCAACGGAACATTATCATCAGCTGCTTTTCCGGGCTCACATGGATCACTCGAAATTTAATAGCATGGAAAAAAGCCTATCAGGGCAAACTATTGTGGACATACTAGCGGAGGATTTCAAAATATTACAGAAGTTCACCGTCATCAGAGCCAGGTTACCCGAGAAATCTTATGAAACATACATGGAGCTCGAGGTGACCATCCGAGAGATGATGGAGTGCGACACCCCAAGTACGGAGCAGTGGAAAGTCGTCGAGAGGTTTGGGAAAACAAAGCTTATCGTTCCCTCCTAAGAACAGGTGTCACGGTACCGAAGAGCTGACGGGCAAAGACATGGAGCTGATGGTGCAAAGGCATGGATTTGTTGAGGCGTAGACGTGGAAGCTGTTAGACCCAAGTTTGTTATTCAGTTGATTCATACTTTGTGATCGGTGAGGAATGGAATTGTAACAACTTCCTAGTGGTGTAGGATTTCGGTTACAAACTCTAATTTACGCCGGTCATTCTGTTATTGATCTACTGGAGGCAGACTTATTGTTTGATCTATAAGTTTGTATCTCTTTTATGAGATGGGGGTTGGAACCCATCAGATGAAGTAATTTGTGGAGAACATATCTGTCTTATTTTTAATACCAGAATGAATGCATGAGAGTTCTTTTTTCAGAGATTCATGTATCATTGACATTGCAGTCTGTGCTTTCTTTCTCTGTGTGATTTGTAATTTTTCCTGTGTAACGCTCCATTCTGTTTTTTCTGTCGTATTTGGAACATAGTGTTTGATGTTTAGAATTCATATGCTTATGCTGTATTCATCATTTCAGGTATTATATGATCTTTTCTACTAAAGTTGATATGGAATTCGTCTTAGACGCTCTGTATTGATGGGCTGTCCCCTCATTTCTTCTATTTTCACCCTGACAAATGAAACGACTGCTATTATGTGATTATCTTGCCTTTGAAAATCCTGTGTATGCATTTTGGGAATCTTTTTACATGTATATGACTCCGTTTCCCAATGGATATGTGATTGTTTCAACGAAATAAATAAACCTTTAAATATTGTTACCATTTGGTCTTGCAATTTGTAAAGTTCATGCTGAGAGATCCCTCTCTGGGAGAGAATACCAATATCTTCCTAAAGTGGTTTTTCTGTTACCTCGGGGTGTACCTTTTACAACCTGGGTACATTCTGAGTGCTAACAAACCGGCGCCATTGCCGGGGACCGAAGTGCATATCTGCCTCGGGAGAACGACAAAGATTAAGGGAGGTTCCTATGGGCAAACAGGAATTTCAAAAAGAGAAGAAGGTTGTGTATTTTCCCTGGCGAATTTGCTGTGAAATCGTCCCAGAATTCAAGAACGACATTCTGGCTTCAAGAAGACATACACAAGGTAACTCTGATACCGAAATATTAAAAAGTTTTGAGAATCTAGAAAAGTTGTTCAGAAGAAAGAATAAAGAGCAGGCAGATTTTCCTTTGTTTGGCTCCTCATCATCACCAGATTCTCATACTGATACAGAAGGGGGAGTCAGTACTGCACATGCCCTGTTGAGAACTAGATCCGAATCCGACCTCAAAGACCCTGAACTTGATCCTCATAAGAGAGAATCCTATTTATTAGACTCCTTTTGGAGTGGCCTGCAGCAGACCTCTAAAATCAAAACATCTGCCTCTGTGCATCCTCTAAGCACTTTAGTTCCTGTAAGCCCACCCAGACCGATGGCCGCTAGGTTTGCCCCCTTGCGTTTGCCCGCTGTTTTACATGATCTTCCCCAAAATTATTCTCAGAGAATTTCTTTGTTTGATGGGGAAGGTGATGTAACTGCAAAACAACATGTTGCCAAGTTTGAAGACTTCATTGACCTGGAGGAAGTAGACTACCCTGATGTTGCCATGAGGTTATTTGCCCAAAGTCTGTCTGGAGAGGCGAAAAAGTGGTTTAAGGACCTTCCACAAGGGTTTATTGTAAATTTTCAGGCCTTTCAGAATGCATTTTTGGATAGGTGGGATGATAAACTGAATCCTCTGTAACTTTTCTCTCAGTATAATGGTCTCAATAAAGGAGGTTTTGAGTCTGTTCATGAATTCTCAAGTAGATTCATGAGGGCTTATAACTCTATTCCAGAGGATATAAAGCCTTCTCCTGCAGCTGCTAAACTGCATTATGCTGGAGCTTTTGATAATGATTTTGCTTTTTCACTGCGGGAGAGGAAATAAGCAACCCTTGCTGCCATGTTTACTGATGCCCTAGAGGTGGAGGCTAACATGATGGAAAGTGGAAAGATGAAACACAGAGATGTGTATAGGAGGAGGAAAGAAGAAAATGTACCTTCTGATTCATCTTCTGCTTCAGATGTTAAGTTTGACATAATGCTGAAGACTATGGAGAAGTTGATGGATAAGTTAACCATGGATGCTAGGCCTTTCAATAGAGAGCAAGGGGATCCCCAGATCAGGAATCCAAACTTCAGAAGACCAAATCCCCTTGTTCCCCCTCAAAATAGACAAAGAGACCAGAGGAATCCAAGAAACCAAGAAGAACAGCCCATCCGCCCACCTTTCCTTGAAAATTATGTTGGTGATGAAGAAGATCCACCAGAAAATGAGATCCACCTGTTCGGGGAACAAGATTCAGAGATATATCTCACTAAAGAAGAACATAATATGTTTGCACAGGAAGATGCAAATGAAGAATTCGAAAACAAATCATATCAGAGAGGTTATTTACATGCAATGGATGATGTTCAAAGGAAAATAAAGCTGAGGAACAGAGATGTTCCCATAAATAAAGGGAAGGCAAATCCAAATCAGCCTTCCTCTAGTTCCTTAAATGTAGAAAAGGGAAAAGAAACACAACAAGAGCCCTTTGTGAGTAGAGAAGTTCATAATGATGTACAGAGGGATAAAGTAATAAAAAAGGCGACTCCGATTGAGGTAGAGAAGATTAGTGTTGGTTTTAACCTGCAAAACGAGCTGTCTAAACTGAAGATCTCTGTTCCATTTAATGATTTGTTGAGAAATACTGAATACAGAGATACTATTTCAAAAATGGTCAAAGACCAAGGTGAAGGGCAGGCCGACATTTTAAATTTGAATGATGATAATCCTGCCATATCTTTTGGATCAAAAGCTGAAAATTTGGAGGGTGAAGAGGTGCCTCCTTTCTACTTAAGCCTAAAGGTACTCGACAAAGTGGTCCACAATGCCATGTTGGATTCTGGGGCGTCACATAATCTGATGCCCAAAGGAGTGGTAGAAAGTTTAGGATTGGAGGTAACAAGGCCCTATAAAGATCTGTACTCTTTTGATTCCAAGAAGGTAAAATGCCTGGGACTAATTAAGGACATGGTGGTAACCCTGAACAAACTGCCTTCTAAGACCATAGTCATGGATGTAGTAGTGGCAGACATCCCACCCAAATTTGGGGTATTGTTGTCAAGATCTTGGACTTCCAAGTTGAAAGGCAGCCTGCAGATGGACATGTCATATGCTACCATCCCAGTTCCAGATGGGAGCAGAAGACTGTATAGCGAAAAGAGAACTCCTTATGTGGTTAGCAGTCAAGATAAGCCCGAAGTTCATCATATATATGCTGTTGACACTGATTTGGCATCTTCCATATTCTTTAATGATGCTGCCCCACATGATTTGGGAGCTGCATTGCAAAAGAAATCTGAATAACAGGAGAAGTACGAGGTGAATAAAGAGAAAGAAGTTTTGGAGCAGCAAGTTCTGGAAGCAAAACAGAAAAAAGAAGGCCAATGGATCATGTATTTTGATGGATCTATTGCGAAGGTTGGTGCCGGGGCTGGTGTCTACATCATTTCTCCTATTCATGATTTCAAAGCTCTGTCATACAAATTACTATTCGAGTGCACTAACAATGTAGCAGAGTACGAAGCCCTGTTATTAGGGTTACATGCTTTGAAGGGTCTGGGGGCCCAGAGAGTCAAGATCTTGGGAGACTCCGAGTTGGTGATAAATCAAGTAAATGAGAGTTATCAAACTAAGCATCCTCGGATGAGGGCTTACAGAAATGAAGTATGGGATATGCTTGGCAATTTCTTTACAGAGTATATAATTCAGGTGGTTCCCAGGGTTGACAATATGGTGGCTGATTCCTTAGCAGTAGCCGCTGGAAAATTTGAAACTCCTATGACCAGTCAAAGGGAATACCAGGTGGAGATTCTGAACAGACCTTCTATCCCTGACAATTACAAATACTGGTAGGTGTTCAAAGATGATATGTAGATCCGAAGATTTCTAGAGTTGTCAGGAGAGTTTGTGAATACTCGGGTTGAAAATGAAAATGGAAATGATAAGACCCCCGAAGAGGATGAAGAAATTGAGTCAGAAGAAGACGCTAAGAAGTTGAGGAAGACCTTGGGAGGTAAAGATATCATCCAGCTCAAAAAAAAATTCATACCAAGAGGCCTGATCCCTTTAGAAAGAATCTTTGATCAAAATGATGTTGCCAAGAACCCCAAAGTGAAACCAGTTGGTGATGCAGTTGAAGATAAAAATATTGGCACTAAGGAAAATCCTAGAATCATAAAACTATCCAAGAAGCTGCCTGAAAGGGAGAAAAGAGAATATGTAGAGTTGATGAAAAGGTACACAGATGTGTTTGCCTGGAGTTATGAAGACCTCAAAGAATATGATACATCTATCATACAACACACTATTCCTATAAAGCCTGGAGAGAGGCCTTTTAAGTAGAAGCTCAGGAGGATCAACCCTAAATTGCTCCCTATCATTGAGAAGGAAATAAAGAAGCTATTTGAGGCCAAGATTATTGTAACCCTCCGATTTTCTAAGTGGGTTGCAAATTTGGTCCCTGTCAGAAAAAAGAGTGGAGAGATAAGGCTGTGCATAGATTTTCGCAATTTGAATAAAGTCTCCATGAAAGATAACTATCCCCTACCCAAGATGGATCACATGCTGCAGCAAGTGGTGGGAGCTGAAAGGATTTCGATGTTGGATGGCTTCTCCGGGTACAACCAGATCAAGGTGTTACCAGAAGATCAGGAGAAGACTGCCTTTACTACACCATGGGGCACTTTCATGTATGCAAAGATTCCTTTTGGTTTAATGAACGCAGGAGCCACTTTCCAGCGAGCTATGGACATCGCTTTCGCAGGGGAAATTGGAGTTTTTGTGGTGATCTACATGGATGATATCACAGTCTACTCTAAGTCCGACAGAGAACATCTACATCACCTTGAGAAGGTTTTCATGAAGTGCAGGAAATACGGTATATCTCTAAACCCGAAGAAATCTAATTTTGCACTAGAGGAAGGAAAACTGCTAGGCCATATAATATCCAAAGATGGCATAAAGATTGATCCTGAGAGAGTAAGTGAAATCCTGGAAGTGGGAGAGCCTAGAAGCAAAAAAGAGATACAGTCATTTTTGGGACAGGTAAATTTCTTGAGGAGATTTATACCAAGCTTTACTGAGATTTTGATGTGTATCACTAATATGTTAAAAAAGGGGCATGAAATAAAGTGGAGTGCAGAAGCCAAGGAGTCATTCTGGGGAATCAAGAAATCTATTTCAGAAGCCCCTGTCCTGGTAAGTCCAAATTTTGCCAAAGAATTCTCAATATTCTCTTATGCTTCAGAGCATACTATAGCAGCAGTATTATTGCAGAAGAATGACGAAAACCAGGAACAACCTATAGCTTTCTTCAATAAGATACTTTGGGATGGAGAATTGAAATATGACATCATGGAAAAGCAAGCTTATGCTTTAGTTAAAGCATTAAAAGATTTCAGAGTGTATGTTCTGCATTCACATGTAATTGCACATGTCCCAACCGCTGCTGTGAAAGCAATTTTGACCC